>JAOPJO010000089.1:6878728-6891818 GCA_027123675.1 Molva macrophthalma
CGTGTGGAACAATGATCCCTGCGCTGAGCAGGCCGCATAATGCGCGAGATAGGAATTTAACGAAGCTTCGAGGCAGAATTTTTGCCTCAAGGATTTTTTGTAATCGAGTTACTCGATTAACTCGAGTAATCGTTTCAGCCCTATTGGGCATCATTATGGTCTTTATTTAAGCTTTCAAATGTTTTGTTAAACTTGGTGAGAAGAAAATTCAAAGCTTTGAAACATTGCTAAAGGCCTCCCCTAACGCAAAAGGCTTTATTTTATTAGGCATTTAATTGTTATATTTTCAAACTTGTATTTATTTTAAGGATTATCACTTTTTTTGTAATGTATTTTTTGACAGAGGGCTTTTTATCACGATACACGACAAAGGTCACATTGCCACCGTGCTCAACTCATGGCCTGAAGAAAACATCAAGGTACCCACACTGTGATGCACACTTCCCAGTTCCCAGACACACACCACTCTGCTCTTGTGAATTGGTCTTCTGTTACGATCTAGTTCATAAGACCACAAGGCTGATGTCCAGATGCACTGTAGTCATGCAGTGCTTCTGGCTGTGATTAAAGGATAAAAGTGATTTACAAAGGTCAGTGGCCAGTTCTAGAAAGTCACTATTCACCTAAGTCTGATGCAAAGATCCGACTAGATCCAGTACCATTACTTGTGATGCGAAGTTCAATCTCTTTTTCGGATTCGGATCTTCGGATCTCATTCATTCAAATTAATGGATCTTTTCAAGTCGGATCGTTCATTTGAGCATAGAAATAATGCGTGTCATATACGGTAGTCTAATGCGCTTGTGCATATACTGGGTGATATAAGGTAACACAGTGAAGACGTAGGGGGCTACGTTAAAAGGAGTTTTTAAGCAGACATGTAGACAACAGTACAGACAACAGTACACGATATAGCCAACATTCTCATTTCATAATCAATCACCATAATTAGGTTTACTTTGGCACATGAAGAAACAATGTGTCTGAGGATGTTCTTTAGTACACACATTTAAACACCACATAGAAAAAGGTTCCCTATAAAGTTATGAGCATGCGCAAAACCAAGAACGAAATGAACGATTCACTCGCCGATATGGATTGCATGTACCGGAGCATAGAAGTAATGCGCATGTGCAAATCCAAGAACGAATGAACGAAATGAACGATCCACTCGCAGATACGAATCGTACGCACCGGATCGCACAAAAGATTCGTTATTTTTCGTTATTCATGAATCACACAGCACTAACCATTACCATGACACCTCATATGATTGCCAATTTTCTGTTGCAATTTTCTACTTTTCTATTGAGTTTGTATTTTTTTAAGAAAAATTAAATTTTTATGAAATGTTTTTGATATTTTATTAAATTTAGAAAAAATATGTACTTATTAATATTCATATTAATACACACACTTGCATACAATCTGACACTGAAACTCAGATTGTACATCTAACATTCAGATATACATCAGAGTTCCCCCAATCTTCCCCATGTGCTTTTTGGTTGTGTGTCTACCTGCTCCTCATGTTGTTCATCTCTCCGTCTAGGCCATCGTGGTGACAGATGGTGAGCGTATTCTGGGTCTGGGCGATCTGGGCAGCTACGGCATGGGCATCCCCGTGGGGAAGCTGGCCTTGTACACAGCCTGCGGGGGGGTCAAACCCCAGCAGTGTCTGCCTGTACTCCTGGATGTTGGCACTGACAACCAGGTACAGATGCTTCGTGGGTCCCTGCTCCCTTGCCTGGTTCAAGACCCTGGATCCCTGCCCACATTTTTTACATTTTCTGTGATTTGGGTCTTGTGTCAGTTTTTTTGAGTGGTGCTCGGCGTGAATTTTCACTGAGCCATTCAGCATCTTGTGGGTGGGACTTATAAAATAAGCAGACCGAATCTGCGTCACCATAGCCGGCAAAAGAAAACAACACTGTCACAGTGTCTGAAAACGGCTCAGACAGAAGGAACTTCAGACGGAATTATGAAGTGGAACAAAATAGAAATTTGGGATGATTATCAGGCTACGGCTCCCTACTCCTCCTAATCTAATAATGACAACGTTTAAATTAGACAATGAGATCAGTGCAGAGTACGTGTTCATATGTCCCAATGGAAAGTCATGTTTATGTTGGTTAAAGGTATGCTGAACCTTAACTACAGACACAATGCAGTCATCTTTATAATCTTCTATCAGGTGTGTGTGTGTGTGATACATCTTAGAGAATAAACAAAGGTAGAATCAAATAACGTCCTTGCATGATCAACAGAAATGTGGGTAAAGTAGCCAATGTTTTCGTGTGCAAGACCAACGGTAACACAAATATAAGTAATCATTTAAAAGTGAGTCTACAGTTGGAGAGAGATTAGAAGTGCAGGCTGAGTTGGGTGAGGTTAGGGTGCCTGCCAAGTTGGGGAATATCATGTAAATGAGATATACATTTTTTGTATTTGTTAAATCAGGCACTACGTGATGACCCCTTGTACATCGGACTGAAGCACAAGAGGGTTAGAGGCAAAGAATACGATGACCTCATCGATGAGTTCATGCAGGCCGTGACGGACAAGTGAGTAAAGGAGCATGAGTGGACTAGTAATTGGTCTTAGTGGTGTACTGCTTACTGACTAGGAAACCCTGTCGCCCCACAGGTACGGCATGAACTGTCTCATTCAGTTTGAGGACTTTGCCAACAGCAACGCTTTCCGCATCCTCAACAAATACCGGAACCATTACTGTACCTTTAATGACGACATCCAAGGTGACATCCACAGCATCCACAGTGGTTTTTTAAAGCCTGTGATGAACATTTTTGCAGTTTGTCTGAGAAAACAGATAACAAAGCTCCAGTTATCAACTGATTCTTTGGTTGATGATTCATTAGAGTTTACATTTATCAGCACATTCATTTTTCTTTTTCTTCTACTTTTAGGCACTGCATCAGTAGCCGTCGCTGGGGTCTTGGCTGCTTTGAAAATCACCAAAAACACACTTGCAGACCACAAATTTGTATTCCAAGGGGCAGGAGAGGTAAACTATGAATTACTCTACTATTACAATTGTATTCCTCTGTAACTTTCAGTTAATTGTTCTTTAAGCTTGTGTTTCCACATCACAGATTTAAAAGAAATCGGTTTAGTTGAGTTTCTTACTGGGGCCGTCACCCTTGCTATCTTGTAATGTAAGAGTACTATTTCAAACAGTAGCGGAAAGGTTGGACCATTGATGTCACTGGTCTTGGATATGCGTTCTCCATTGGTCAGATTTGGAAAAATGGCGCCAATGTTCCAACTTCTCCACAAATGTTTTGTGGAAATGGAGTTGATGTGGCAGGATGTGTTTTTTCTCTCACAAAATGCAGATGAAGCAGTACTGTCTTGTATTAGAAAATAGCTGAGTGTGACGGTTCCCCTTTAGCATTGAGAAATCAAGGTTTAAAAACGGTCCTTCTCTTTCCCAGGCAGCTCTGGGTATCGCCAACCTGCTGCTGATGGCGATGGCCAAAGAGGGTGTGACAAGAGAAGAGGCCGCCAAGAGGATCTGGATGGTTGATTCCAAAGGTCTTATCGTGAAGGTAATGCCCTCTTTCTAAAAAGCTTTTTGAAATAATCTTGAATCAAATATATGTTTCTGAAGCCGGTTGACTCGTTGCAGGGGAGAGGCAATCTGAACCACGAGAAGATGGAGTTTGCTCACGATCATCCTCATATTAAGACCCTGGAGGAGGTGGTGCACACGATCAAACCTACCGCCATCATTGGTGAGCTCGACCTCATGTTTTATCTATCAGCCAGTGGTTCAACCCTTTGAGTGGAAATGGGCCGACATACCGCACACATAAGTGTTCTTAATCCTTAATACATCAGTATCAATTCTGATGTAATCTATGGTGACTTACTCCACATCGGTATCAATTCAGAAGTAACCTAGATTAACTTCCCAAATGGGTACCCAACTGCTAACATGTAACAACATGTTGGAAAGGGATTGGTAAACAACAAAAAAGCAATGACCTTTCCCCTCCAGCATTAATTTATTCAAAACTTCACTTCACGTTACTTGCCATTAGTGTATATATAGCTAATCAAAGTTCCAGTTTAAAAATGCTATTGAAATGAGATCCCAATACCCCTGTGACAAATTTTCCTCTAAAAGAATGGGTTTCAAACCTTACAAGCTGGTAGCTGACCTGGATGTCTTCAAGTTCCTCCTGACGCGTGTGTGCTGTACTGTGGCCATGTTGTTCTACAGGAGTTGCTGCCATTGCTGGAGCTTTTACAGAGAGCATCATCAAAGCCATGGCCACCTTCAACGAGCGGCCAATCATCTTTGCCCTGAGCAACCCAACCAGCAAGGCAGAGTGCACAGCAGAGCAGTGCTACCAGCTCACAGAGGTAGTAACGTGCCGTCTTGTTCCTCAGCTTCACTCGAACATGGTACACATTTGACTAATTCCAAGAGTCCAAGATGTTTGAATTGTATAATTTGTCTTCTAGAACTCTCATTTACCTTAGTGCTTCATTAAAGGTGTAGCGGCACTTTGCCCACATTTTTCTTGCTGTTGTGTGTGTGAACTGTATTGACAACGCAACTCAGAATTAACTTAAAGAGTTTAAACTTAAAGAGTTTAAACTTAAAGAGTTTATTGTAATAAAGGGTAAAAATAGTATGCAACACAACAAGCATACAAAGGTCGAAGCGCTGCAGTGTGCCTCTAACAATGGGTTCACTCCAGTGTTATAGCAGGAAAACTTCCTTGAGGGTACAGCTGCAGATAGAGATGCCACTACTCCTTTCGGCCATCACAGGGAAGGCCTCCCAGGTATTGCTGCATCTGAGTCAGCCGAGGCTGCGTCTGAGTCAGCCGAGGCTGCGTCTGAGTCAGCCGAGGCTGCGTCTGAGTCAGCCGAGGCTGTCTCAGTTCCCCCCCAAGGGAACTTAATGTCTTGCAAACACCATGTCTTATGGAAATTCCCATTACAGTGTGCATACTGTGATGATACATTCTAGCTTCATTCAATGAAAGGGTAGAGCCATTTGTTTTATGTCTGTGCTGACGGTCGGTTCCTCTGTCAGGGCCGGGGTATCTTCGCCAGTGGCAGCCCATTTGACAAGGTGACACTGGCTGACGGGCGCACCTTCTACCCGGGTCAGGGTAACAATGCCTACGTCTTCCCGGGCGTGGCTCTGGGGGTCATCGCCGCCCGCGTGCGCCACATATCAGATGACATCTTCCTGACCACTGCAGAGGTGATATTTTCAATTTTTTTTCGTATGGTTTCTACACGCAATCATAACAGTATGTATGAAGAATTTGAGTATGAAAAATAATATAATATCTACAAACTGCAACATCAAAACACCAAAATGTAGAAGTTTATTTTTGGTTAAATAGAATATACTCCCAGTCATGGAGGTCTCCTATAAGTACTCTAAACTAAGCTTGTTGTGCTTTACCATTCCCACGCTGAGCTTCTGCTTTCTACTTCTGCATCTTCCACTGATTTCTTCTGTTTCTGTGATTCTCTTGTCTCTTGTCTCTCAGTCGATTGCTGAAATGGTAACGGAGGAAAACTTGGCAGAGGGAAGACTCTATCCCCCTCTCAGCAACATCAGAGAGGTGTCTTTCAAGATCGCAGTCAAGGTAAAACAAATGCTCCCATGACACCCCCCCCCTCCCCCCCGTGTTCCTATCGATTCCATTCAATCAGGAAATATCAGACGGCTCTTTTTCTTTCTCATTTATTTCCTCCTGCTTCTCCCTCGCGTTCCTGCTCCGGTGTGCTAGGTGGTGAACTACGCGTACAAACACAACATCGCCTCAATCTACCCCGAGCCCAAGGACAAGGAGGCCTTCGTGTTGTCTCACATCTACAGCCCCGACTACGACTCCTTCACCCTGGACTCCTACAGCTGGCCCCAGGAGGCCATGAACGTGCAGGACGTGTGAGGGAGACCCCCGGCTCCCTTACACCACCGCCACCGCCCAGGTCGACTCAGATGGGCTTCACAGGCTGCGATATCCACATAGCTACATGCAATCTATAGCTGTGTGGGCCCATCTCTCGTTTAACGAAATAACGCACAGGTTAGGAACCCCAACTATCTACAGCATGTATTCTGGATGCTGAGTTCCTCTTGTTTTTGTGTTGTCCAACTTGGTATTTTGATATTAAGTGTAGAAGTTGCTTTTCTTTATTTTAGCTGAATATAATTTAGGATTAGCGGCGGTGCAATGCTTTGTTCCTGTACCGGGAAATATCAACTGCTGCTGTATAAGCATGTCCTGCCAAAACGTACTATAACGACACTCCTTCTACTGAAAAGGTTTGTGCTTCTGTAGGTTCAACTATATACGGTTAGACGTTTTGCAATGCGTACATAGTTATGGCCCAACGCACAAATGCTTATAGTGCCTGCGTCTACTCTCCCCTCAGGACTGAAATATCTCGTATTTTGTCGATTTAATGGCGCTGTGATGTTACGTCATCTATGCGTATTTGTTTCCTTTTAACCCTCCTTTCAAGACAACACAAACACATTGCCTATATATAAGACAGTTTACCGTTTAGCTTTTATTTAGTTCCAATGCTGCCCGAGTTGTAACTCCAGACCCCATATTGAACATTGATTGGGTCTAGGTCCTAAGTGCTAGGCGATTGATGTCTGTGTACAATATCAGCGTGACCTAGCCTCCGAGTGTCCTTACCCCTACTTGTTCCACTGTTTGGGATGTTGTGATGTTTTTATAGTCCAAATGATAGTACTTTTTTATAGGTTCATTTTGTACCGAGCTATCTTTGTTTTTTCCAACCTTACTCAAGTGAACCGTGGCTTTCCGTCTTCACCGATGAGATACCGGGATTCTGTGCTCAGCACTCACACACCTTGGGAAGGTATCGTTTCTAGTCTAATAAGGAAATGTTGTGAAAGGATGGAACGTAATGGAAAAAATACAATAAATATTGGTAACAGAACTGAGTGACTTTCTTTCTTGAGGTGGTCATCCTCCTGTTGTATTGACGCTATATTGCGTCAGATCAGAAGGCATTATATCTCTTGTGCTAACAGACCTCCAGAGCGGGGACATCATTTTATTGAATACAATTGGGGGACACATTCCAGGAACGTTATATTAAAAAAAAAGGTTTTGGGCCCCAAGAGATTTTTATATTCTTCTAGGGAATATGGTAGAGATTACATGAGGGGGATATAGCTATTATTTATCCTGTCACCTTCCACACTTATCTCAATCGTTTAATTTTATTGTCTGTTGCCAGTACCTTTTTTTTATACCCAGATAAAACATATTTCTAATATTTGTGATGGGACCAAAAATGGGGTTGCCGCCAAATATGCATTTTTATGAAACATGCATACAGGGTTTTCTGCAACCTCCATATGCCGGGTCCAGGTACTCATTTCCATGGCAACCTCCTCCAGCCCGTCCTCCTCAAGGATCGCTAAGGTGTCCCAGGCCAACTGGGGACATCTAATCCCTGAGTCTAGACACTCAGACACGACTGGAATCCAAGGGGGCAATCCGGGTATCCAAGTAGCTACCTACTAGTACTAAGACTGGAACATGTGCTGTGCTGTACATCCACACATAAAACCAAACCAAAAGGACCCAAAACCTTAAGGGACAAAACTAACAAATCAAACCAAAATCACCCAGCCTGGGCGGAGAGAGAGGGACAGACTCGCTCAGCCCCCCCCCGAAACACCATGCAAGGGAAGTTCCTATCACAGCATCCAAACTGTATAGAGGAGACGGATTCAGGGATGTGTTTTCACATTCTCACAGAAAGGTCTAAACATTAAACAAAGGAAATTCAAAACTAGTGTACTGGGACTGGGTGATACACGTGTGTCCTTGGTTGAGGACACAGTCTTATTTACTTCATAAAACCCGCTGTTGTATAGTTGTACACGTTGAGTTTGATGGAACTTCTTCCTCAAATGACCTACAGCGATGACGGTTAAAGCCGACAGTGCCGTTTAACTGTATGGTGAATGACGGCTTCCTTGAAACCAGCAAAACAGTTCAATCATTGTAAACATTGGTGAGAGATAGCGATGAAATAATGAAACATGACATTGAGTTTACAGCTGAATTACATGATTTTTTAAATTGATAACTAACTAAAATCATCATCACTCATCAATTCATCATTTTAAGTATAAAAGTATCCTGGAACATGCACATAAGTGGACGGTATCAGTGGGAGCTGCTTGTCTGGCTGCATTTTGTCAACATTACCTGATGTGCCGTTTTGTATATAAAATGAAAATATTTGTCAATTTGGATGGAAATGTTTCTCTTTTTACAAAGGTTGACTATGGACTTTGATGCTACGTAGACGCTATACTTTGCCCCATCTAGCCATGTTTTGGAAAAGACAATGACCTCTACCATTTATCTAGACTACTGTGCCTTCCAACAGAATAGCATAGAAGAAAGTAGTTCCATTTCAGATTCTGATGTAAATTGACACATTGCATAAGATGTTCACTACATTAAGTAGACCCTTTTCACAGAGGCATCATCGTAGGATAAACACAACCGTCACTCATAACAAATACTATGGGTATGCTACATATATGTACCAGGCCAAGGTAAGTATACACAAGTCTAATACCTGTGCCTTCATACATAAAAGTAGCAGATCCATAATAAGTGTTGTGACACCTGTGTTTGTCCCACGTGAAACAATTTTTGCAATCCTTGGTCCTTGGAACATGGCTTAGGAACCCTTTTTTGGGATATAAATCTCCCTCGTTGTTAATGTGTGAGTAAAAGAGCAATCAATTATTACATAATGTTGTTAAAGCTAAGATCTGGTTGGTCATATTGCAATAGTTCTTTTTGTTTACTTTCTTTCAAGAAACTAAAATGTCAACCAATCAGTTAAAGAGATGTTAATGTCACTGAATATTTATTTTACAGAATTTCAAATAAAAAAACCCAGGTGGCATTTTTGCTATGTGCAAGGTGCTTAACGCCTACCTGCTCCTCAATCAAATGTATCTGAATCCACTGCACGGTGTTTTGCATAAAGGCATCTGCTAAATAGTAAGGGTTCACTTGGCAAGAGAATCAGGATAGGCCAACAATGTTGCAAGCACTTGGACGGCACGTCTCTTCCCACTTTCCCCCCTTCTCTCTTTGCCATTAGCTCTCCTTCTTCTTGGCAGGGCACACGTGAGACAGGATGAGATCCATCATGTTCTTGATGATGGCCGGGGGTGGGTGGAGATTGTGGGGGAGATGATGAGCTAAGGTCATCTCCCAGGCATCCACAAACACAACACCAAGGCCCATGAACATGGGCCTGAGAACCCTGTCGAGCTGCAGCGAGAACCAGTCGCTGTTGTACAGGCTCACCTCCTGGTCCAGGACCTGTAAGTTAGCCGAGCGGATCACCACAAGGGTGCCGGGGCCCCGGTCCAGGAGCCGTACCAGCGCCCGGCGTATGTGCCGCATGCGGCGTATGTAGACCTCCACGGGGAAGGTGCTGAAGTGGGCCCAGATGCTGAGGACCACCACAGTGTCGGGCCCACCGGGCAGGCCATCCAGCTCATTGGCGACGTACCGTAGCTCGCTGCTGCTGACGGTGGAGAAGCGAATGGGCGGACCGTGACAGCGGTACTTCAACAGGATGTTGTGTTTACTGTCCACTGCCATGAAGGGCCCCACGTTCTTTGGACTGTGCAGGTTCAACTCTTTCATTTCTAGGAGAGACCGAATGAACACGCACATTGGAAATCAACAATGGGACATGAATAAGGGTCAGGGCATTGTGCGCACGGAGAGAAGGGTGTCAACGCTCACCTGGTACGAAAGCGTTGAGGTACTCAAACCACTGCCTCACCGTGGAGTCTCCGTACATGAGGATCACCTTACCAGTCAGGCACTGCGTGATGGACGAGGAGTCGTTAAACTGGCGAGCAGGAGTTCCACTGAAGGACCTCCAGGAGCCTTGGTAGTAATACCCAGAAGGAGTGTACTTGACCGGCTCTGGTGTGATGCTGCTGTTTTCTAACTGTGGTTCATCTGGGATATGAGTATGGCACAAATGTCACAAGATGAAATACATACAAGTGGGCAACCTCCTCCATAAACTGTAGCAATGATTGTGTACCTATCTTCTTAGGAAGCACGTTGATCCGATCAGGTCCTGACGCATGGATGACAACTTTGATGTTTACACCGCTGCGAGTAATAAAACAAATAAGAATAAAACACATTTCCAAAGTTATAAATGACATGAACAAGAAAAGCATCGTACGCAAGACCTCTGAAAGAGCAGCGCTTCTTTGTTGGTGATGAGGTGCTTCTGGTAGCCTCCCTTGGCGTGGTTTATCCTGCTGTCACAGCTCAGCAGCTTGGGCTTCAAGCAGTACCAGGGCTCCCCGGTGTGGAGGTCCGTGTAGTTGCACAGCGGCTCCTGCGGCTGATTGGGCGGCAGGCATATGTTACACATGGTGGTCTCGGACAGGAAGCCCGAGCGGAACAGACTCTTGAAGAAGACCCGGTCGGGCCGCTGCTCCTGGAGCCGCTGCAGCACGGCCACCGCCTCGCTGGAGTGCACCATGGTGATCTCCACCTGGGCCGTGCCCCCCCACAGCAGGGGAAACAGCGCAGAGTAGAAGCCGTTGAGGTGATCCACCACCCTACCCGCCACCCCGGCCCCCAGCTCCGGGGAGTGCAGCCGGGCCACCAGGAAGTCCCCACCGTAGTGCTTGGGACGGCCCTGGAAGTCATGCATTTGGACCAGGGCCTCCAGCTGGTCCCCCACGCGCCACTCCCTCCGGCCCTTGGAAGGCAGGATGGCGAACAGGCTGTGCACAGGGTCGCTGGTCTGGCGCAGGGGCGTGGGGGCGGGGCGGGCAGGGAGCTTGGGCCAGGCGATGGAGTTGAGGAGGTAGCGTTCCTCCAGGGCTTCATCGGGGGTGGGCTCCAGGCCCAGGTGGCTGCAGAAGGTGTGGTTGTGGTACGGAGGGAGGGGCCCCTTCTGGGCGAAAGCTGTGTGGATGCTGTTCTGGAGCTGAAAAAGTGTTGACGCTGTGTGGCAGCTCAGGTTCTGAGGAGGACGAGAAGAGAGGTCCAGTTTAAAGTGATGCTGACCGCGGCATTGAGTATTAGTATTCAAAACTAGAGTGGAATTTATAGTCACTGTTTTGCCTTCATGTTGGACAGGCAGTTCGCACATTCTGTTTGCGGGGCCTCAAACTTTCAGAGGTGTGGACACGTGACAAAACTGTGTATCAGCTGTGTGTGCGGGCCAGGATTATATACATTTTGGTTCGTGCCTACTCACACAGTTAACACACACCGGAATAAATGCATATACTGAGCATCCCCTGAACTCTAATTGGATTGCATCATACCTCACCTCTCCACTGTGATAGCCAGCGTTTGGTGAGGTTTATGGTGCATACTGGTTGCCGTGCATCACCAAGGTGGGTGCTACACACTGGTCAACAAGAGTGATAGAGTAATAGAAGAGTGATTGTGATAAACAATATATTTAAGGATAACAAATACTATTATTTTATCTATGCCCACTGATTCACTAGGAAATCTTCCAATGTTTTATTAAACAAAATGTAACTTTATCTCACACACACACACACACACACACACACACACACACACACACACACACACACACACATAACACTCACCTCCAGAGTGTGAATGTTGCGCAGCAGGAAGATGAGACCAGAGAGTGCGAGGAGAAGGAAGATGGGGGCATATTTGGACAGATGTCGACACATGATGACCCCCTTCGGTCTCCCATGGTTAGCTACCACTTCATATTCCGCTGTCAACATTGTGGTAGTGGTAGTACTTGGGTTTGTCAACACTTAAACAATAGAGAGGAGATACGGATTAAAAACATAACTTTCATAGATTATGTTGTAGAGTGGGATACTTACATCTGACCACTAGGGGGCAGTCGTGCCAGTGCTGTGGACAGTAAACTACCGCTCTTTATCCTGAGAAGTAGGAATTTATATATGTATGGTCGTTATGCAGGAGAGCAACGTTTTCTCGTTCTCATTAAATGAGTCTTATGAGTAAAGTCTATGGCAGTCCATTTAATAGTTAGTATGCCCAAAATACTACAGATTATAATGTATGTGTGCGTGTGCGAGTGTGGGGAGGGGGGCGTATTATGTGATAGAAACAACCGACACGAACAACAACACTTCTATCAGTTTATATTATATACTTAGGAGTCCGCTATATTAACAAAATGTTATACAGTAAAAGCTATCGATCCACATCCAATTACAGTGTCACTATTGTGTATGTTTGATGATCTATTTATAGACTTCTAAGACCCTCCTTCTTATTCCCCTACAGGCTTGGTTAGACCTAGGCTACTTACTCGCTTATTCTTATGCTATCTAGGATAAGAAAAGATGACACGCGATTTGACAACAATAAAAAGGGAGTGCCGCTAAATGGGTGTGATAACGGGATGTATAACCAACAACTATATTTCTCTGCCGTTTCTCTGATCAAATAGGCTGCTACAACCTTTGAAAAATCTTGCTTTTATATTCCTCAACGACAGTAGGGCCTATTAGTGGAAGTGGTGCATGCATATTATAGCTTACAATCGTATAATCATAATCAGAGATTACACTGCTTTGTTATTAACGTGCGCGTTATTGTATAATTATCTCAATAATGGATGTCGACATCTGCTTTGAATTTGCAGTCTGATTTCCGATTAACATTTAAAAGATGCACATTTCACAATCCATCTCTTCCTCACCGGAGGTCAAAACACAGCACTCTTCGCAGAACCACCTACGTTTTCATTGTTTCGTCAAATGGGTCTGCGGTCTCTGCAGAGATCCGTGCTCTACGTCCGCCCTGCATCCTTCTCATGCGCCCATGCTCCGTTTTCCTTATACACCAATGGTTGTGGCTCAACTGTGGTCCAGTGGTCCATAGTTAGGTTGCCACCAGGGTGCTTCCTATTCGAAGCTCTCGCGAGACTAGTCTAGTGGGGGGGCCCCCCCCCCCCCCCCCCCCCCCCCCCCCAGCGGGGGGGGGGGGGGGGGGGGGGGGGG
>JAOPJO010000089.1:6901915-6919992 GCA_027123675.1 Molva macrophthalma
TCTCTCTCTCTCTCTCTCTCTCTCTCTCTCTCTCTCTCTCTCTCTCTCTCTCTCTCTCTCTCTCTCTCTCTCTATAGATAGATAGATAGATAGATAGATAGATAGATAGATAGATAGATAGATATACACATACATACATACATACATACATACATACATACATACATTAATACACATTAATAAAAGAGAGAGAGCGAGTCAGCACCTGTTGTAGCCCTGGACTTCTTTCCAGATGGTCTAGTTTCATGATGTTGTTGCGATCCAGAATGAGGGTATGGGTTTCATCTGAGCATGTAAAACTTGGTTCCAACTTTTGGATTCCCTGGGCTGAGAGGTCCACCACAGGGCCTAAAACAATAAACAGGAAGGAGATGGATGGTTGGTTGGATGTCATTTTCCTATTAAACTGTTAATATCATGAGCCAACACAAACATAACGCATTTGAAACAAATAGTTATTACGCATATAACATTTGAACCAGCATGACCATACAGACAGAACAGTTCCTGAATCATATTAGACAATGATATTACACTACGAGGTTAATGGAATATGATATTGCTTAAACACTGACAGCCATCACAATCACAGGCAGAACAAGTTAATGGCAAGTTACCATGATACGTACCAAAAACAGCCCATCATTATTATTAATAATTGTTATCAACTGGTAGTTATCAATGCTTTACAGTGTCATTGCTACGTATACAAGCGAAGAATAGAATATGATGTTGCAGCACCTTGTGGCTTATGGTACATAACTGTTACAACAACACTCATCCTGGTGCTGATGCTAGCTCACATCAACATTAGCTTTGGGCCATTCAACTGCTAATTAGCACTAGCAACATTTGTAGCCACGGCGAAGAGTTATCAAAATGCAGTTCGGGCATTGAATTGTCATTTAAACCTTATTATGAAGCTTACCAGCGTTTGCATCAAGTTTAAAATCGGATACACCCATCTGCACAGCCCTGTCAAGACGCCTGGCGACACTGGTACAACTAACAGTTACACTCTTATACACACTGTTCACAAATGTTCCCAACAACAATCTCTTGTCTCAGTTGAAGCCTGCTCGTTGAGCTCAATGCACCACAGACCGGTCCTTTAAATGTAGTATTAGAAGCATGTGTGATTCTGATTATTATTTCTCTAACATTTGTGTTAATTAGTTCCCGCTTCTGCTAAACACTCGGCAACCATAGCTACGCTCCTAACGTTGGCCCACTGATGTCATCTAAACGGATACGTCGACGATTGGATAAAATGCATAAAGTACAAATTATATAATTTTTTATTTATGTTTGTGTTTATGTATGTATGTATGGATGTTGTATGAAACGCATTTTGCGATTTGAACAGCAATACATATATATCACAATTGTTCATAAATTACATTGGCTGACCCGGATGACATTATTTAGTTTCCGCATCCGCTTGTCTTCCTTTCCGGTTTTGCGCCCTCTCGTAGCCATCATGAAGTGAGTCCCAGGAATATAATCTATGATCATCGCAGTATATAAATAAGCACTATCTTAACGTGATGGACGTTTTTAGTTAGGAATCTTATGTTAACCTAACTGATGGTGTCTATTTGTCCTTTTCAGGGTCGAGTTGTGCAGTTTTAGCGGGTATAAAATATACCCCGGCCATGGCCGCCGATACGCCAGGATAGATGGAAAGGTAACGCTTCTGTGAGATATACGTGTTTTTTTTAGTCTGGCTATCCACGTTTGCTTATTCAAACAATTGTGAACTTATTGTATTATTTTGTTTGTTCAACGTGGTAACCATACCATGACATCTGAAGTTTATTGATGTAGGCCTTGTCGGCATGGAATGCCATAGCTACGCTTGCTAACTACACGTACGTTCATAGTTGCTGCAATAAATGGACTGCTTCACCCTGTCTATTCAACACAGGGTGTAAAGACAGCTTTCATGCTATCCACTTTGTACCCTCCATTTGATCAAAAACACGCAAGTGTCATGTCAACAACATCATGGTATTTTGCTTTCAACAGGTCTTCCAGTTCTTGAATGGCAAGTGCGAGGCCGCCTTTCTGTCCAAGAGGAATCCTAGACAGATCAACTGGACAGTTCTGTACAGGCGCAAGCACAAGAAGGGCCAATCTGTAAGTAAAGTTCAAAAGGACTTACCTTTTATGCAGGTGCTTCATGTTTAGGATTGAGACTTGTAGACTGACTGGGTGTTTTCCATTTTGGCTGCTGGTGAATGGTGTGCACAGTGTAGTCTGTGTTATGTGCTGTTGTGGGACTGTGTTTTACAGCCTCCGCAGCAGTGCTCATGCCACACCTGCAGCCATAGACCAACTGGTGATCATAGTACTGGCCCTTGATGTCTTCATTGACATTTTACCATTGGTCGGCCTCCATACTCTCCTACAATCTAAAGTGTTGCATATGTGTATTATTGGAATGTAGAACTGCATGGCATATTGAAAGAATGGAAATACTGGTGACTGTTTACACGGTAGTAAGAATTTGGGGAAATTGTCAGGCCTAAAAATGCAATGTATTGACTTGCTAGCTTTCCCATCCATTTTGACAGGAAGAGGTAGCGAAGAAGCGCACACGTCGTGCCGTGAAGTTCCAGAGGGCCATTACTGGTGCCTCTCTTGCTGACATCATGGCCAAGAGGAACCAGAAGCCTGAGGTCCGCAAGGCCCAGCGGGAGCAGGCCATCAGGTAGGTTGTCAACCTCCACGGCACGAGAAGCGTATTCACCTCTGCAGCTCCACCCAGAGCAGAATAAAAATGTGGTCTAAAGATGTACAAAGTGCATTTAAACTTTGGTCCTGGTACTAGCTGGTCCACTTGAAATGGCATCTTTTCATACTTGGCTTGAGTTAATAGCACTTCTTGCCTATCTTATGATGCCTGTTATCAATCCATATGTGAGATAATTTTGTGCTTATTTTGAGTTAATGTATTGCCTGTAGAAGAGAAACCGATTGCTTTAATGATTAGGTAAATTCCTGTTAAGTGTTGGAACTTTCTTAATCCTGACACTTGCTTGAACAAAGATGCAAGTGAGTTTATTTTAATACACTAAAGGCAATTCTTTTTGGTAAGCATAGTTTAATACAAGTATATCAGTCCGGTTCTGTTAACCAATATGGTTGTGAATAGTAGGATCTCTAGCAGCAACACTGAATGTAAAGGTGGCTTAAAATTGACCTAAAAATAAGTATTCTGTATGTACCATATAGGATTCATGCAGACAACCACTTGTATACAATAACGGCAAGGTCCCAATGGCATTTGTTAAGTTAATGCAATGGTTCATGAGGCTATATTTTCAGATAAGTGTAATGTATTTGTATAGTCAATGTGCTGATTATCGATTCCCTTCTAACCGTTTATTTGCGTGTGTTGTAGGGCCGCCAAGGAGGCCAAGAAGGCCAAGCAGGCAACCAAGAAGCCCGCGGCTACCACAGCAAAGGTAACATGAAGCCAATGTTCCTGATTCTAAATCTCGTTTTACAAAGAATAGCCCCAGCTACTCAACCAAGAGTACTGGAGAGTAATAGAAAGCTGCTTACATTCTACCCAATACCAATCAAATGGTGTATTTTTCCTTCCCAAACATATACATAAATGTTTAGCTTAGTCCTCTTGCATAAAACTACTTCATGTTGAGGATTAATAAAGAGTTGAACTGATTATTTTATATTTTGGCTGCTGGTGAATGGTGTGCACAGTGTAGTCTGTGTTATGTGCTGTTGTGGGACTGTGTTTTACAGCCTCCGCAGCAGTGCTCATGCCACACCTGCAGCCATAGACCAACTGGTGATCATAGTACTGGCCCTTGACGTCTGCATTGACTTTTTACCATTGGTCGGCCTCCATACTCTCCTACAATCTAAAGTGTTGCATATGCGTATGACTGGAATGTTACAGAATTACATGGCATATTGCAAACACTGACGTTCGTTCTACAAAAGTTTGAATTTGTGATCAATTCCTTGACAAATAACAATGACACTCAAATGGGTCTTAATTTTGATAAAGCCGATGCATGTTTTCTTTGACGTTCAAATAATTGTCCTGGTGACTGAAGCAAGTGTTTCTTAATATTTAAACCTTGGTTTCAGTGGATACAGTTTAAGAAAGCACTTTTTAGTTCTAACCAATCCAACTCCCTTCCCTGGATCAAAATCAATTTACCATGCCAAACTGACAGTTTTCAAATAACTTATGTTTTCTGTAAAAGCACCCTAGCCAAAATGGGACATTTACCGGTTGGCCGGTCCAGTCCCATGTATTTGCCTTGAATAGTCGGTCAGTTAAATATGACTGATTCTTTGGCCATACATCTTCAGATTGACATAAGAACTACGTTGAATTACGTTGTTTTAGTGTGGTACTGACAACTATCCAAATTGCCATCTAGGAACGTTCCTTTCATGTTTTTGTTTGCAACTTATTTTCTCTTTGACAGGCCCCAACCAAGGCAGCCCCAAAAACCAAGATTGCAAAGCCCATGAAGGTCAATGCACCACGTGTTGGAGGAAAACGCTAAATCTGTTTGTTTGGGTTGTTAATAAATCGTTTCTTGGATAACCATGTTTTGTGAGACCAATTTTATAACTATATCAAGTCAAGTTGACAACATGTCCGCCTTTTATGATTTTTCTTTTTATGAGAAATGTTCAGTGTCTAGATAGGACAGCATGCACATATTTTCTAAGTTTTAGTTATTAAACAAAATGTAATTGCCCTCAAGGAATCAAATGTATTCACGATGAAACAATACATTTTATTCTTCCACGTGATGGGCAAAATGGATTCCCCTAATCAATGTGCTGCCCGGATTGGTCAGAAATGACATGGTATGTTGTGGTAACCCCCAGCACTGCCTTAAGGCTCTCAATACAATACACCTACAATTGAGGGAACTAATGGTTGAAGTCATGGAATCACCAAAGGTCTTAACTTTATGCTTCCTTAGGTGAAACTAGCATACCTCAAATGTTTAATCTAATTCTGACACTTCACATCTGTCCAACTGTTACGAAAAACCTTTATCTGCATTTACCATTTAAAACCTTTACTTTTAGCTGTGACTGACAACCCACTGTTTGAATGTCCAAATACCAATGCAGTCATATTGTTACTCGGTCTAGTTCCAAAAATAAAAAATATATAGGGTCAATGTGCTTTAACAGAATATTGAACTGCGGAACATAGGCTCCAATCCAAATGGAGAGCTTTCGGCTGATTCCATCAAATACTACATGCATTACAAACATTGATATTTAGGCAGGTACATTTGATAGTCTGTTTTAAATAAAATGTCCCTCCACATGATTTTAGAAATTTTATTAGCATACAGCCATTACATAGCCACAGAGCCAAATTTGACTATTACATTTTTCAAACTCAGCAGGTCAGACAAGTTATTGCTAGAAATCAGGGAATTAGAACTAGTGAATACATGTAAAAAGATGACATACAAGGATGCGATAAACCGCTTTCTCATGGAAGAGAACCGTCCGAGATTAGCAAAGCTTCACAATCGGTTCTTGGCTGGGTGAGAATGAATAAGGACTATATCCTCAACATAGCTGCTCAAAATGTAACCTTGGTAAATAGTTGTTTAAGGTTACAATAGAACATTTAGTTAAAATTAATAAAAGGGCCTACAAATCTAAAAAGCTTTAATTTGATTTGCCAACACATTGCTGCACTTAAAGCCTTCCATGGCAATTAAGGATGATTCACCAAACAATAAATGCTTTTTGGTAATTTTGTTAAATGATGTTCCATAAAAGCTGACATAATGGAAAAAAGTACTCACCAAAAAGTGCATGATATAACCAATTAACTTGAATGACTGAGAATGTAGAATCATAACATTTGTGGAGAAGGGTAAAATACCATTCAGACATCCTTCAACAACTGTGTGCACCTGAACTTCCAACAGGTGTGTGTCAGAGGGCGGTGCTTTCTGTGGTAAAATAATGGTTATGTCGAAGATGTAATGGCGATACAATGTTACGGAGAATAAAGGGTTGTTGGCGAAGGGGCACTACAATGTGTAATCAGTGTTTAGTCTCTCCCTTTAATGGTGTGGAGGTTTCTCAACACAACACTCAGGACTCTGCAGCAGCAGGTTCTACAGCTGCCTTCTGCTCTTGTTGGAATCTAGAAAAGAAATAAACAAGATCACAACCCTTAACAACCAGGCTGTACAACAACAGGCAAATGACAACCTACTAAGAAGCTAAGATGTTATGCATGCTATTCTTTGAATCTGAATTTGATGTGATTTATGTAGTTATGGGTTCATAATTATTTTTTAAATATTAGTAATTTAGAATAACTGAAATTCTTCGCTAAATATCACCTTTTCTGCAATATATATATATAAATATATATATAGCTAATGGCATGTTAGCTTGAATGTCCCAAGTTAAACAGTAACTCAATGAGTGGGGGATTGTGGAGCTACTGTACCCTTATCTTTAGACTCTAGTACACAAAGGATGTGAAGGACACTGGACAGTAGCCATGGAACATTTAGTTATAGAGACGCAGGCTATCTGATCTAAAATAGACTTCACTCACTTCCAGATCCGGTAAAGCTGGGAGATACCTGCCCCGCCGACAAAGAAGTTGACACAAAACAAGTTCCAGTTCTTTGGGATGATGACCAAAGAATATCTGGACCAAATCAACCCTGAAACCCACAAACAAAAGGGGGTGGCTTAGCATGCGAGTAGGGAGATGTTTACTGGGACAAAGTGTATGTATAGGTCCGAGAGGCCCAGATAGGCTTGTTTGCAGGAGCACCGTGCTTGGACTGGTGCACCGACCTCTGACATGATGAAATGTTTGCCGTCATTTCAAACTGGTGCAATTTCTGACGATCCAGTCAACGTCACCAGCAACGGTACAGAGTTTAGAAGTTCCTCAACGGGCCACTGCACGAGTTCATCTAGTGGTTCAAAAGTTGAGGTTGGACCGTCTTCTTCATTGCTTTACTTAAGAATGTGCCAATATTTAAACACATTTCTGAAATATATTCTTTGCATTAGACTTTTGAGTCTTAAAACCCAGGATATGCACTTGTATTTAGTCAACTATGGAGGACGACACTCTAGTTAGTAGAAGTTTGCTCGTCTCATCTTTGAAAAGCTTGTTTACAGTCAATGAAATCCGAATGCCCCCCGAGGAAACTACTTCGGAAAAGTGCAGATGATAGTGCAGTGGCCTCCTTGATATGCCTTGAATGAAAAATGGTTTTAACAGTTGAAGTGAGGAGGACTGAGTTCAACACTGGGTTGGATCTTTATTGGTTCGATCTTACATTGCATACCTTTAAACATTCGTAACCCCCTGTTTACCTGTAGCTGTCAGTACGCAGGACTGCGACAGGCTGAGTTTATCTGCAGGCCGATTCATATCAGCCAGGCCGGCCATCACCAGGCCCTGTTGCATTGAAGAGAGAAGAGGGAATTATTTCCTTTAAGTGATCTAATTCTTAATGGTTATAATAATAACACTATGGTGCAAGATAGAATATGTAACATGTCCTCACCCATTTAAACATCGGGGCCCAGAAGAACACTGTCTTTGGGCCTAGGAATCAAAGAGAAAACATGAATTAGACCCTCGTTATGAACTTGTGATTTTGTATTATATTTTACACTGAGAAAAGCTTACTCTCCTTGCAGACTATCTGATTGGTTAATATGGTTAGACAATTGACAAAGAACAATACTTTTTGCGATACGAATATTGTTGTAATGAGGACCCCTTATAATAGTCAGTCGGGAAGTTGTCCTTGACAAATTGTGCTCCACATTGGTTTTTTTTCAGACAAAACAAGTGTGAACTGTTGCTGATAACAGTAAATATCTGTGAACCAGAAAGTCACCATCCACAGGTTTACTACAAATATTTGGGTACTATGTTTGATAACAGGTTGTGCTTTCAGGCTAATACAGATGCCATTTCTAAAAAGCTACAACAGTAAGGAAAGCCCATGCCATATTGGTCTGTATCGACCACCCCTGCAGAGGGAGTTTGAGCTTCTACCTTCAGGTAGAAGATAGAGTTCCAACTCAGAGGTCTAAAAAAAATCTTTTTTAGTCTTTTGTTTGCACTTCAATTAGAAGGCTGAATTTGCACAAATGATTATGTGATCTTGCACAGTACTGTATTCTCACTGTACTGTATTGTATTGTTGTATCTGTGTGCTGTCTGGTATGTTGTCTTTCATGTTGTATTTATGATGGAGTTAATGTGTTTTATTATCTGGCTACAACCATATTTCCCCTAGTGGGATAATAAATTTGACTTGACTTATCATATATTTACTGCAGAAACCACAAACCTTTCCTGATGATTGTTAGGCAAGTTGTACCCTACTCTGTGTAAACTAAATAGTGGCCTGCACCTACATGATATGGCTCTAATTACACTTTCAATTAGCTGTTAAAAAATAATGTGATTGATAAATTGACTTTGACCGCCAGAGCAAAGTAAACATATAATTGGTGTTATCCCAGCATATTACGACATGGTCCGGAAGTATTTCGGATACCCTTTTCTTGCTCTAAATGTAAGCTGTACATCACTTTTTGTGTGGTGGTATACCACCACACAAAAAGTACTGTCAGTTCTTTATGGAGCTTAGCTGAACCAGGCTATCGACATACACACACAACTTAACAACAACGTTGATAAATTACACCATTGTACTACATTGTATACGGTCTATGGTAACTATACAAAAACATGGTTTTGACAAATGCACCCCCCCCCCCCCTGCTTTCCCTTACCTGCTGGGTGGTTGTACAGTGGTCTCAGCTTTGAAGGTAGAACATGTTCGACTCTATCTAGAATCCTGTGGTAGGACGCTCTGAGCGCAGCCATGGTCGCTGGGTAAGCTAGTGCACACAAACCTGGCAAACTAGCAGCTAACTAGACAATGTTCTACCGACTAATGTACAGCTGCTTAATCTAACGTCAGTGCTGATCGTAACGTTGGATGAACTTCGGATAAAATGCGAGGTATGTGAGGGGAAATTATGCTGTCCTACTGTCGACCTTCCTTGTCGGCAGCGGCGTATCCGTGCTAGTGCTGCTAGTCCGATAATGATTGGTCGGGACCGGCAGCGGGGCGGGGGCAATCTCTTGCGTCACAAGTCCCTCATGTGTTCTTCAATGCTATAGGTTCAAACCGGACCTATGCATTTCATCTCCGGCGTGTCACCAGCGGGAGGAGAGGTTAGGCCTTAAAAATCCTACCTTTGAAAAAACAATGCAATCATAAAACTGTTATTCAAGGCCTTGATGTGTAAAAAATATTAAACCTGTTATGTATTTTTTTTAAACATCAGTAAATCATTTCGTTTCTTTCCAAATACATCAAGTCATACAGTACAGTGAGAAACAGCAACTCCTCTCCTCCCGGAAAGCGACCGGAGAGTGGAAATAAAAACGTGCGCCCACAAACTCCCCATCGAAGTGTGCGTATCGCGTTGTTTGTGACTGTTTGGCTTTGGGAGCTTAAAATATTGGTTGGTTGCTGCAAGACCGATATCTGCAAGAGAAGTAAACTAAGCTATGCTTACAAGGCAGATAGCGAACACGTCGGAGCCACACCATAAACTTAGACACTGGGGAGGACAGCAAAGAGAGCGGCGGACAGAGCAACATTTATATTACGAAGGATGTTAATTTTGCATGTCCTAGCTTGATACTGCTGCCACAACAAGCTGGGACCTATTTAGATTGCTGTATAAAAGCGACGACGTTAAGGTCGTTTTTTATAAAAATAGGAATATCTTAGAATTTCAATGTTATTGTTAAAAAGCTTCGGTCGATCACAATGTCCTATTCTGGCAATTTGGTTTGGGATGTAAATAAACGTTCAATTGGATACAACGATCCTAATAACATCAGGACCAACTATTTAGGTAAGAACAACACCAACATCTCACGCAAATGAAGTCCGGTATGCAGATCTAACACTCATTATCAAAGATCGATCGTCTATTCATGTCATAGCCAAGGCTTTGTGTAGGGTCTATGATCATGTTATTGACGGAACAAAGATCACTTCCCGCAATAATGCATATTGTTGTTCAATCTGCCACATGATTTGCTAGGTAGTACACAATGGCATTCTAATGAATGACTATTCTAATATATACTGCTTTGAGTCTAAATGAATCACGATAATGTATACCTACCATATTGACCTACAGATATACCTGCGCCTAGATGCAAGTTACTCATCTAAATATTATGAGCGTTTCTGTACCTCCTTTTGGACAAAATAAACGTATCTGATGTTCACTTCCTAGTTGGCTACAGTTATGTTGCTTGGAGCTTAATACACCAAAGAGCCAAAATGATGGCAAATACTAGTTGCCATACGTCTACCATTAATACTATGTATAAAGGAATTCAACGCTTGCCCCCAAGTAGGGTAGATAGCCTACCTCAGGGATTTGGCTTGTGCTGTATTAAGCCAGACTGTGATGTGTTAGGAGCTGCCATTGTCTGCATTTGGTGGATATACCGGATGATCTATGGGTCAGACGTATGCAAAGATTTAATTGGTTCAGATTGGTACAGCGGCAACAAGGAGGGGCCCTGTGCCAAATGCCTACAAAATTTACTCGCAGGGTCATTTAATGAACTCTCCCGTCCCCCAGAGAGTCTCGAAAAGCTAATAAGGAGGGCCCTTTTCACCAACCCGGGTTCTCTGACTGCAGGGGAGGGTAGAGGCAGATGGCAAAGAGCTTTGAACTCTGATGGTTAATGCATGGTGGTGCTGAGTGATGCTGGGGATTGAATACTTCCAAGTTCCAAAGATGGGTTATCTCAATGGACATTAACGAATGGGACAAAATTAGAACTGAAACAATCAGTCTACAAATTAATGAATGAATAGAAAGAAACACCACGGAGCTCTACTTATTATTCATTATTGTTATTGTTACCATATCTACTGCTAGACTCATGTCTTTGTCTGGCAGTAGATAAGCCTAAGGTTTTTAACTTCAATTATATTTGCCTGGATTTTGATGGGTAACTGTAGTAATGCGTGAGAGTCTTGCATTTTGCTTCAAAAGCAGTCAGCCCTCACTAACAAAGGAGATCAGCGCTTTTGTTGGTGTATATTTTTGACGATGATGGATTGTAAATAAGCAGGGAGCTTGAACTATGTCTTGAATTAAAGGCCTCTTCAATTCAATGGCTGCAGATTTGCTGGTGGCATGCTCTGGATGAATAATACATCACACCATGATACAGAACTATTGCATGCATATGTTTTAATGTGACATTTAACCACTAACCACCCATTGGCTGGTGTTCAGCAGATGAGGCAGGTAGGACGGTATGAAGCAGTGTTATCCTGTTCAACCCTTCTTTGTCTCTCTTTTGATCCTTCCAGGTAGGAGAGAGTTTGTGCAGCGGCTAAAACTTGAAGCGACGCTGAATGTACATGATGGCTGTGTAAGTGACAAATACGATTCTATGATTTCTTATTGGTTTGTGTCTGTGTGTGACACTGTGTTCATTTGTTGTGTGGACGTCTTGTTAATCTGTTTATGTGCGTGAATGGGTGTGTGTTTATTGGTTTATGTTGGGCCGTATATATGTATTTATGGCCATTCCTGCATATGGTTGTATTGGGTCATCTTCAGTCCTCTGAATGTGTAGCTGTCAGAGTTTTTGAGTGTTGTTGCTCTGAGTAAACCTCTGGATGCTGGCCAGGCTAATAATGCCTAAAGGAAAGCTGAAGCTGCCGAGGCTCGTACTCGGCGCCAGAGCCCATCTCCTCTACTCCCGACTGTCAGTCACCTGGTCCTGCAAAGCACAACCCAACCCAAAGCAGCCAAATCAACATGGAAATCTAGCAAGGACTCAATTCAACAGCTTGCTTGCCCATGTCTTCGCTGCACTGCACCCGTAGAGGCCCGCTGCAAAGTTGGAGTATCTAACTGGATAATACAAATCATAATACGTATCTCAGTTAAGTGTCAGTTAACTGTGCCACATTATATGTTATCAGGGTCAAAAGTTATCTTTCAGTTTCCGATGCATTGCATTGGATTCTACATTTAGACCCCCCGCCCCCTAGCATCCCCTCCCTGGCCTGACTCAGCCTGTCTGTTACTGTCTGTCTCCCAAAGCTTTAATTACATACCAGATGAGGAAGGAGGAGATGGGGAGGAGCAAATGCTTCTTCACTTTAACGTTGTAATCGTACACACCTTTCAACTGAGCCTATTTCGTCAGGTGATACGCAGTTTCCATTAACCCAAGGCGACAGAACATTTTGAAGGCATTTCAAAGGAGTCTGAGTTTTGAAGAGGCATTAACTCCATTGAAAAATTATTGATGACTGTGCAATAATGACAAATTATTTGTAGCGCTTGATCCTGTGCACAGCAGAATAATCTGTATTTTACAGCCTTTTCTATTCCACATAGTTAACCTGAATTTCAAGACCAGTGATTGAAAGTTACTGTTTGCTTTGTTTGTTTACAGGTCAACACTATATCCTGGAATGACACGGGAGAGTACATCCTGTCAGGTTCCGACGATACCTTCCTTGTCATCACCAACCCGTACAACAGAAAGGTAGGAATACACATTCATACCACAAATCAACCATGTAGCAGGATCTCTTTCAATACAAAATGAATTGCAAAGAAACCATTCATTCCATCAATTAATTTAAATTGAAACAACATTGTCCTTGACACTCACTCACTCCCTCACTCTTTATGTTCTCTATCTCTCTATCTCATCTCTTCCCCTTTTCCCTCCTCAGGTCAAGAAGTCCATACGGTCGGGTCACAGGGCCAACATCTTCAGCGCTAAGTTCATGCCCCACACCAATGACCAGGAGATCATCTCCTGCTCGGGGGACGGCATCATCTACTACACGCATACGGAGAAGAGTCTGGAGCTGAACAGGCAGTGTCAGTTCTCCTGCCATTACGGAACCGCTTACGAGGTGGGAGAGAGTGTATCCAATTGGCCGATCCTAGTTTAGTAAAGTTAGTTTTTCTTTCAAAAGGGGAGTGTCTAGTGCGTTCTTAACCTGTGGGGGGTACATCTAATAATTAATGTAAATCATTAATTGTGCATTAATGATGTAATTGTACATCATTAATGTACAATTAATGATGCCATCATTTATGAGTGAAATTGCTGAGTTGATGATGGCATTCGCCATCGAGTATTAGCTTTATGTTGGGGTCACACTCACAGGTTTAGTACCGCTGGTCTGGCTTATCGTGTCCAGCTCTCAGTCAAAAGGTTCTGGGTTCGAACACCCAGTGTCAACAGTCTACCTGTAGGCAGCCTTGAGAGAAATGTCTAAACCCTACCTGCTCCTTAATGACATATATCAAAAAAGATTCACTGTAAGCACTTTGCATAAAGCATCTGCTAAGCAACAATAAGAAATCATAATTGTCCAAATCAGGACTTCTCTGGGGTTTTCTATCTCTCACTCTTATCCTGTAATCCGCTGACTCTTTTGTCCTTTGCTGCGTTTGTGCAGATTATGACGGTACCGAACGACCCATACACGTTCCTGTCGTGCGGCGAGGATGGGACTGTGCGGTGGTTTGACCTGCGAACCAAGACCAGCTGCACTAAAGAAGACTGCAAAGATGTACGGTGGTAGTGGCAGAGGTCCTCACATTTGGGGCTTTACAGTCCAACATAGGGCCCTGACCTAGTCAGAACAAGAACATAAAGGCATACCTTTTGTATATCCTGAATGGTGTAGAATACTCCTTGATAACAACACAATTTATTAAGCATAACATTTGGCTTACTTAATTTTTTTTTTGCCACAGTTGGTTTGATAAAATAGCGTTCGATACTTGGCTGTCTGAAATGTATATTTGTTTTCCACTGCCACTGTCTGGCAGTAAATATACTAATATAGATTTAGTCGACACGTTTAGTCCTTCTCCTTTGTCGTGCTCCAGTCTGCATTTTGGGATTTCCCTGCTGCGTGCTTGTTTGATTCAGCCAGCAGCTGGAATAATAATTTATTGCGTCGTCTGGGATATAAATAGGGCTTTCTCCCATGACATAGCCGGGCAGCCATCTCTCCACCGTCACTCAACATGTCTCTTGTGTCCTGACAATAATTTCCACGCCACCCACTGCCAGAGCTTATCTCTCACTGGGGCAAGTGGAGGATAATGACAGCCCACTCCCAGCATCTCTTCAGGAAACCACCTGTCAGGACACACTGACCCCCATTACTCTTCACGGTGATCCCGGAAAACTCCAAACTTAAGATACTATTTGTCAAGTCGTTGCAGTGCGAAAGAGATGGGGAATCAATGAAGTACATTGTGCCACTAGATGTCAACATTCGCTGTGGAGGCAACTTGGAAACAATATAGTTTTTAGGAAGTCACTGTTGGTTTGAATCTTACTTTTTGAAGGCCGTTGCAGAAATGGGTCGGTGAAGGAACAGACATTGAATTTACTTTCATGGCTCATTTGAACCAAATCCTACTTCCTACATCCTACTTTTATGTTTTAAGTTTTAATGTTAAAAACCAGAAGCAGTAGTTAAAGAAAGACCCTTTTTTAACCCAATCCTACAAATATTGTGGTGTAGCACCAGACTGGTGTAGCACCAGAGTGGTGTAGCACCAGAGTGGTGTAGCAGCAGGGTATGGGGGTGTAGCGGCAGAGTGGTTACTATGCGTAAATTGGCGATTGGATGCAGTAAGCTTGAGATTGTAATGTCTCCCGTCGATATAACATGATCTATATCAAACCACACAGGTCTACCCTGACATTGAAACCACCATGTTTCCAGCCTGGCCTACAATACCAGGGTTCCACCCTCCACTGCACACCCTCCAATAGGTGTCATCTTACAGTCTTGACAGCTGTTTTTAGAGCACATGGTAGAACCGTTTGGGTGGGGGGTGGGGGGGGGGGTTACCCACCTAGCTTATCTCGTTACTCTCGGTGTTGTCTTGTGTTGTTGTTGTTTTCTCAGGACATACTGATAAACTGTCGCCGGGCAGCCACCTCCATATCCATCTCTCCCCTGGTGCCCTACTACTTGGCTGTGGGCTGCTCCGACAGCTCGGTCCGCATCTACGACAGACGCATGCTGGGGACCAGAGCTACGGGTAACACGCTCATGTTCAGCCAACAGAGGTTCTGCTGAACAGTTTAGTGTGGATTTGATAGCCGTCGTATTAGCAACGTGTACATGTAGCTGTAGGTGAACAATGGCCAAAGCCGTAGTGCTTTGAAATATAGTGATTTGAAATATACATCATTGGCATCACCCATGGGCCATAGATGTAAATGAGCTACTAGCTAACTCTGGTGCAATTGCTTTAAATTGTGCACTGTCCCTGTAAAAATACACAATGAAATAAAAAATAAAAATCACATTGAAGGTTGTGCCAACACTGTCTTAAGTGCAGTTATGCAATTTTATACATACATAGTATACATTTATAGAGCATTTGTGGTGCCTGTCAGGATGAGCTATTCCCTGTTTGGACACGGGGTAATAGCGCTTTAAACCTGAGACGTCCCTGCAACCCAACTACTACTTTTAAAAGTTTAAACACAAGAAGTCCTCGGTATAACCGTGACAACCACACGCCTGCTGCAACTCGACCCCAGGCACTCGCTAGCTTGCTCGTAAACACCCCCCGCGGTTCTGTCCCTTCTGTCCCTCCAGGTAACTACATGGGCCGCGGAACGACGGGGATGTGTGTGCGCTTCGTCCCCGCCCACCTGTCCAACAAGTCGTGCCGCGTGACCTCGCTGTGCTACAGTGGGGACAGCAAGGAGGTGCTGGTCAGCTACTCCTCGGACTACATCTACCTGTTCGACCCGGCCGACGACCAGGCCCGCCAGCTGAAGGGTCCCTCCGAGGAGAGGCGGGAGGAGGTGAGCGGCGGCGACGTCCTGTCACGTCCTGGAGGATGTCATTGGTTCAGATCGGAGCCGTCATACGAGTCTAGACTGGGTTTGGATCTGATTCAACAGCGTCAAGGGGTGGACTGTCCGTGGCCGTCACGGCAGACATTCCTCCCTTTTTTTTTATGGGTAGTGGAGAGGAGAGAAATACAAACCGACACATCATCTCAGTGCAGCCTGTCCACATTAAAACCCCTAGTTAAGGGGGAGGGACGACTCAAGGCTTTCCCTTAGCCCGGGCTTACCAGACCAGCTCCAGTGGGCAGGGGGTCTCGGTTGAGAGCGGGTTGACCATGCTAATCCTTTGTGTCAGCAAGAGCAAAAATATTATTGACCCGTTCGACCTCGGTGCATCCAAAGCCCCTCCTGCCAGGGAACCCGACACCTGCTTTTCCATAAACCGAGTTCAAGCATTTAGCCCCTGTGTAGACCCACCGTAACCAGGTTCACTTTGTCTTAAAGATTTGTTTTTGCATTTTTAATGCTTTTTAATACAGAGATATATAGGAAGGTATGGGAGAGAGAGGGGGAGACATGCAGCAAAGGACCACGGGCAGGAATCGAACCCTGGTCGCTGAGGTAAGGACTAAGCCTAAATGGTATGCACTCTACACAGTGAGCTACCGGGGCGCCCTAAACCAGGTTCACTTTGAACCAGCACCAGCATCATTGTGCTGCTCCCAAGTGTCAGGACACACACAGGCCAAGGATGAACCATTACAAAGGAGACGGCGTCACGCACGCCCCACAGAAGGGGATGTTGATGGTAAATGGAGAGGGCTTTGTTTTGGCTGGCTGGGCCTCAGAGCGCTCTGCAGGCTGCTCTGCTGGATCTGTGTTGGCAGATGCACAGCGGTGAGTGGAGCGGGTGAGGAGATGGGACAGAGGAGTAGAAAAGAAAGAAAGAGGGAGGATGGAGACTGATAACGAGGAAAGAGGTTGAACCTGAAAGCTCAGACTACACTTCCTCTTTAACCAAGTCTTAAATGGGTTTGCAATTGCTGTGTTATGAAACGTGGAGATGTAAACGGAAAAGGAAATTACAACATTTGCACACAACTTATTTTGTTCACGACATAATTGTTGGATTTAAGATTGACAATATGGTCAGCCAGTTTGAAGTTCTGGGTTTTGCAAGTAGGTGTGAGATTAGTGTGAGAGAAACGGCAGGCGTTTGGTGTATTGATATCTGGTGGGCGCATGGAAGCGGGGGGGAAACGGAAATGTACCAGTCTATCAGCTGTGTCTCCATGTGAGCGCTGATGTACATTCCTTTCCAAATACAGCAGTCCCCGTCCGCAATGTTCTGCCACCGGCAAAAAATAGCCCAGGTCCCGAGGTGTAGGGCCTGCCAAGGAGAGCCTAGTTACCCCTCACCCCCCCAGACCTTATCTCTCTCTCTCTCTTTCTTTCGCTCTCACTCTCTCTCTCTCGCTGTCACTCTCTCTCACTCGCTCTCTCTCTTTCTTTCGCTCTCACTCTCTCTCTCTTGCTGTCACTCTCTCTCACTCGCTCTCTCTCTCGCTCTCTCTCTCTCGTTCTTTATAGTCCTTTCTCTCACCCCTTTTTTCACTCAATGACTCTTTTTCTCTATCTCTTACTCGCTCTCGCACTCTTGCTCTCTCCTCTCTCTCTCTCTTGTTGCACTCCCCGACCAGGCTTTGATCTCTGATCGGCCCATCACCGTCCTCTCTCTTTACTCACAGTTTTCCAGTCACCCCTCTCCCTCTCCCTCTCCCTCTCCCTCTCCCTCCACCTCCACCTTGCTGCCATTTGCCCTTGATGCTTAGTGTGAAGAGTGGGGATGTTTATTCGCAGCATTTCCTGGCCCACCACCTCCAGCACAAACACAAATCCTCAGCCATGTCCCGCTGCATTTGAAAGAGCCATGAGTTGAAGGCAAAGACAAAGTTTATGTGCTTGCTTGTGTGTGTGTGCACATGATGAGACCGACAAGTGATGCTGTGTGTGTGCATCTGGGCTATTTTGGAGCAGACTTTTGAGTGACGGATTGATAACCTGTGTGTGTGTGTGTGTGTGTGTGTGTGTGTGTGTGTGTGTGTGTGTGTGTGTGTGTGTGTGTGTGTGTGTG
>JAOPJO010000089.1:7014046-7026142 GCA_027123675.1 Molva macrophthalma
CACACACACACACACACACACACACACACACACACACACACACACACACACACACACACACACACACACACGCGCATTGTATATTTCATATTCAAATGAATTAACTGATTGAAGCAAATACATTCACAACACCGAATTTATTCATCTTAATTATGTAAGAGAATTTCTTAACACCTCAGAATTCAGAACAGCACATATATTGGATATAAATAAGCTATGCTATTTCTGATACTGCACACAGCAGGCACGATTAGCAATTACCAATGCTAACTTTCCTAACGCCAACTATGCCGTGTTTATAAACACGGCATGGCGTGTTTAGTATTTTTAAATACTTATAGTATTTAAAAATACTAAACATATCCTGGCAGGAAATTAGATACATTATACACCAGTAGCAGAGTGAGCCCCGAACACAGATTCACCCCTCCCCAGAAAGCTATTGTCTTAGGGAAAGGGGGGCACAGTTTCACCTTACATGAAAGGTGGAAGATAATTTCATAAAGGCCAGAGATTACTGCATTCTCGCCAAACAGATATATACCTAAGAGGGCTTTCTGCTTTTTCGTGACCGGTTCACACCAGGCAAAAGGTTAACAACAAAGGGGACTAGATAACACTAGTTAACAGAAGGGGTGGCTTGATAACACAACCTGAAGAAAACAAAGCTTAAATGATTAAAAGTCTTTCTACAAAAAATGTCATACCAATTCAGGATCTTACAAATAACAAATAATCTGGTGGTATGTATGACCTTTTGTGTAGAAAAGACTCTCAGTTAATGGAACATTCCAACAACCACCGCAAGTGAGGGCAGTGGTTAACCCCAACAGAGTATTCGGAGTTTGGCAAAAGTTGTTTAGAGAAGACGCTGGTTTACCTGTTGTACTGTGTGCGTTAATTTAACAGTAAGTAACGGTGCAATAGCTGTGAAAATGTTTAGTTTATATTTAAGACTTACTCTGTATTACTAATTATTATACTTAGTAATACTAATATTTAACAATGATAATGGCATGTATTATAGTACAGGCCATCTGGAATAATGGCCTGTATTGTTATTCACTGTATTTATTTCACTTATAGCATATGGTATGATTGTTTTGGTATCAAATTCCATATTTTTCACAATATACACTATGTACTTGTAATGTAAGTACATAGTACATGTACTATGTACTATATGGTCTCTATTGCTCCCTATTACAGGAAGTAAAAACACACATGCGTGGAGTCTGTTAAATGAATGTCACATGATTCGGGCCATTTACACAAAGATGCTGAAAAGCGGGAATTCTGATTGGTCGGGCTGCAGGAGGTCCACCAGGAAACAGACGGTACCCGATAACCCCTCAAACAGGCTGTAACTACGGGTTACCGAGCAGGAGCCTGCCTTAAACTCCTTCGAGAACAGGAATTCAGCAAACCTTGAAGGAGAAAACGCAGGGTTAGAGACACATGTGAAATTAACTATAGTGTTAAAGGGGCTGTAGGTCAGATTTAAGAACTATCATTTGAGTATCATTTGTTAGAAATACCTATTAGTAAGGGAAATGCGTGTGAGAATATCTGTTTCGAGTTTACTCCACCTGCCTCTGTATGACACAATTGAGCAATATCACTCAATTGTGAGAAAAATATTGAGCAATAACACGAGAGGCTGTGCTATAGACCAGGTGTGCCTGGCTTATTTCTGATCAATCAGGGAATCTCATCCCAAATTGGTTCAAGGAATCTATCTTGCCTGTCAATCACAATAGAAACGTAAGGAGGGAGGGGGCAGAGAGGCAGAAGATGTATTTTGGGTTGTTTAGTTTCCAAATCTTGTTCTCTTCTCCCCTCCTTCCCTTCTGCTCTCTCTTTGCAACTCTCAAATCTCCCCCACAGCTTTTTATCTTAAAATCAGTGGAAAACAGCTAATTTCACTGGAGAGCATTGTGCAACCTGACTGAATCCCATGTGCCTTGCCTCTGAGCGCGGTAGATGTATTTGGAGTTCCCAGTGAGACGGTAAAGCATGAGGAAGACGTAGGCGCTGCCGGCGACTCCGTGACAGATCCCTGGTCCCTTTTTCAGCAGCCCCTTCTGCCACACCAGCTCCCCGCTGCGGATGCACGTGTCCAGGTACTGGGGCTTGTTGTTGATCAGATAGGCTTTAGCAAACAGGTACGCCACGCCTGGATGGAGAGGTCATCCGTTACGGACAGGAGACCATTTTTTTTAGGGCCCCACTAAATGTGCCTTTAGGACAGGGTCGTCAAGGATTGACATGTAGCCAATAGGGCCGCAGGTCCGGATCAAACCCGCGTCCTTTCGTTGCCTACATGGTTGTGGATGAGGTGTCACCCCCCCCCACCCCCCCCACACACACACACACACACACAAACACTATGCTTTTAAAAGCGCTATATAAAATTAATTATAATTATTTATATAGTGCCTTTGAATAATCCCAATTCACTTACTAACTGAATGAATAATGCATGCACACACGTGGCATACATGTGTGCTACACATATGTAGTATGTAACATGTACTAGTAGGCCATATGTAGTGTTACCCGGAGCTCCGTGGCACCAGTGCACCAGTTGGTTCTCCCTCTGGATGATGGCTCCCAACTCTGGGGGCCAGTTGCAGTTCTGCTCCTGGGTCATGAGGAAGTCCACGCTCTGCCACACCAGGTCTCTCTCTGGCCCACTGAGCACCTCATGGTGGCTCAGCAGCATCTGGAGCACAGAGGAGAGGCCATGCGCTGCACCTATAGGGAGACACCACCCGGGGGGGGGGGGGGGGGGATGAGGTTACCTCATTCCCCGACGTTATCGTCTCACGATGGTCTGAACTGGTTGCTTCAAATGGGCAGTATTGGCGAGAGAGAGGGGCGGGACCGAGCAAGCTTTGGAGGGAGCGATCCGTTTCATGGGTTTAGCGACGAGGCGGGAGATAGGAGGGGCTTGTGATAGAGGGATATCCATCTCTGTTACGTGTTTCAGGTATTGCCTTGTCAAATTCTTTGTTACAAATATCCATATTTATTCTCCTTATTTTTGTCATGTTCTGATTCATCTCGCTCCAGGGACTGTTAACTGGCATATGCAGCACATAGGGAGTAAGAGAATGTAAATTGTGTTGCAGTAGACCAGGATAACGCTACAATTCATGGCCCTCTCTCAGCCTACGGAGAAGGTGGGGGTCACCAGTAAATGCAGACATGGAAGGCCCCATGCCGGAAGGACAAGAGACGGGAACCATAAGCATTCCAAAGGTTATTCTGTGGAACAATAGCTTGCTACATACTTGCTGTATTCGGTTGATTCTATTCCCACTTTTGAGTTAGACAATTGTTTGGCCTAATCTCCACAGAAATGAATTGAGCTCCCATCAAGTAAATAAAGAGCTACATAACCCACCTCCACTGGAACAGGAAAGATTAGAAAGGGATTAAACTGAAAAATGAAAAACTGACATACACTGCAAACTACAAAGAATGTACTGTATATGGGAATAACAATCAGGAAGTAATGATGCAGATTTGAGATAGAATATCATCACCAAATGAAAATATCAACTCTTTACTAAGGAGTTATCATATATGTAGGTATCTAAGAACAGGAAACTGAAGCTTTTTTTTGTGAATTACTTGTGGACCAAGTAACACATGCTTGGGGTGAGAATGCAGGCTTAATTTCAGAAGAGAGAGGGCACATGCACAGGACTGAGAAAAACGTACCATTGAAAAATAAATGATTGTGTTGAAATGTGCGTGCCGATTAAATAACAAACCTTTGCTAAACATTGTTCTTTCTTTACAGGCAGGTATGCAATTTTATCATGACAAGTAACATAAGCATCAACATCACTGCCTATTCATTTTAAGGTTTGTATATTTGTTTTTACTTCCTCTATGTTGTCATTAAACTGTTGCTGCATCCATGCACCGGTTAGTTTGGGAAATTGGGGCTATGCTTACAATAGACCTTATGTTGGTGTGATCGTTACAGATCTCCAATTCTGATGACTGTCCACATCTGATGCTATCGAGGAAAATTGAAGTTAGTTTCAAACCACGAAATGGACCGTTCCCATAGCAACATCTCTTCTCTTCAAAATGTCCATGTCAATCAATTAATGTGTAGCTATCTCTCATTCAGATAGCATGCATAATAATAAGACAGTTAATAAAATGCTAATAAAGAATGAGCTAATAATGGTGTAATTTGAAGCCTGCATGTATCTTAAAAGCATCTGACTTACCTAGGTATTCTGTTCCATAATATGAGTACATGAGTGGAAAGGGTTTTCTCTTTTTCCTTGCATATTGTTTTCCAGAATCAATGATGGCGTGGCATATAGCTTTAATTTGTTCCTTTCTAAGAATCTGTAGGAGAGAAGAATGTTGAGAAATCATTAGCATCAATTGACCTTGGAAACTCAAATCAAAGCAAACAAATGAAAGAAAGTAAAGATCCAGAAAACGAATGAAATCAAATGTAGGTCGAGGCTGGTGAAATATGTAATGTTAATTTAAGAGCTCACCTCTATGCCCAGCTTCTGTTTGAGAACGAGTGCAGCACATAGGTAACCCGCCCGGCCAGCGAACAGTTCATCTGAGCCACACTCAAGGAAATTAATCGGCGCACACACCTCCCACAGGTTACGAAATTTTGTCAGGGGTTTAACAAACTCAGCCAGCCCCATGGCTTTATATATCATCGCTGCCACCGCGTAAATTCCCGCCCCACCGAGAAGAAAGGCAGCACGCGTGTTTATGTCTCGGTCGGCGTCCACATGTCTCACAGATGCGTCAATGATTTGCTTTGCTGTCTTGAGATACGCGTCTCTCTGTTCGGAAAACAACGCGCATTCGGTGACATGAAACAACATGTACGCCACTCCCGCAGGGCCGTCATACAGCCCACCATCGTAGTCACCAGGGTCGAGGGGAACCTTTTTTAGAATGTTATCCACAGTTGCAATGACCGTGGGCACTATGGCCGCGGTACCTTGGCCTGATTGCAGCGCACCTTTGTAGTCGGAGAAACGGTTGAAAAAGCATAGGTTATTTTCCATCACCGTCAACACAACACCACAATGGTCCCCCGCAAATGTGGCAAAATTCGCTCTTCCGAGTCGAAAGATAAACTTTGGTTCCTTATCCAATCCCGCAAAGTCGCTCCTGATTGGGTGTTTCGATGGCACTTAAAGGGCACCCGAAAATAAATTGCATTGCCTAATCTAAGCTATCTATAAGCAATTCATCCATGATTATAATAGATGTCGGGGAATAATTCCACATTGACATTCAAAGAATACATCTGAATAACCATAGCATATTGGCCTATGTCGAATAGGGTCATAGCCTATTAACCCAATTCCCTTAAATTAGTAGGCTACACGCTGCAAAAGCTTACCTCATAAATACTACTTACTGTGATATTAATCAAAATATATTTTAGTTCGACAAACTGTACCTAATATACCTTTTATTGAAACATTGTCGACAGCCAGTAGATGGTGTCAGACGTTCTCCAGTAGCTCTCCTTGGTGCTGAATCCAGCGGCGGAGCAGCGAAATCCACCAACCACTTTCTGTCGTTAGTTTCCCCGCAGAAATAATACTTGATGAGATGACAGAAAATACACAAACCATTAACAGGCAAATATAACTGCTCCCAAAGGTTTTCTTCTGATACAGACAGACCACGCTCCGACTGATGTTTGACAAGTGTTTATTGACTTCTTCCAACCGGCAAACACCGTGAAAAACTGAAAGAAAATAAACACTACATTTATACACAAGCATATCAGCGCAAAATGAGTCTCTGTTGGCTAATAGCCTACCTACTAAACTAACGTCAATGCCCTCTTGAAACTCGTATTTGCATTAACTTGAGAAACAATAAAGGAAAAAGGTAGAATGAATAACGAATAATCACATACCGTGTGCGCCTTCTGACCAGAAATGTAGGAGTCGTTACAATATTGTAATGTCACACTGATACTCTTCGTTGGCAAAACACTTTACTCGGTGGTAGCTGCTGATAGTTCTGGCAATATACGCATTTCCTCTCCAATTAGTTAGCTTGATCACGTGACCACAGTATGTTGTCTATTCAACGTAATTCACTGGTTTGAACAGTAGGTGTAGTTATTACCCAAGACATTGACAAACCAAAAGTTACATTTGCAAAATATTATTTACAATATGATTGCACAACACCAATTATAATAAACAAGCAATTTTCTCTGGAAAGGTATTTTAAATATTAGGAAAGAAGCACATTTTCCTGCGACAGCTACAGGCAATAAAGCACCTCTTCTTGGATCCTTCTATTACGGTCAGTGATGGTAATAGGGTTCAACTGGGTCCTGTTGCACTGAAGTCAACTCCTCTACCACTTAGCTATACCCCTTACGGTATTAAGGGTGTTATTATGGCTATAGTGCTGCATTTTGTGCACTCGAAGCAAAGACTTGGTTAGTTATTGTCTGTAGAAATTTAAAAATCATGTAAAAAATATTCAGTAAAGTTCAGTTACGATTTTATTGTCCCACAAAGGTAACTCACTTTGCAGCAGGGCATGAAAACATTACAAAAACATTACAAATATGTTGATCTTGCCTGATGGGAGCCCGCCCTCAAACGAAAAAACCTAGCAAGATGGACTGGTAGAACAACCCCCCCTTTATTATTAACCTCTAGGGAAAGTTAGGTTAGTGTTACTAGGATAAGGATTAGTATGAGGGTTAGAGTATGGTGATAGGTATACTAATAGGTTAAGTGTGAGTAAAAGAGTTTAGGGTTAGGGATTCCCATTAGGGTTGGATTTGATGGTTTAGTTTTGGGCTCTGGAGTTTGTTATTAGGGTTAGGGTTTCTGATAAGGGTCAGATTTTGGGGTTTGGTTTATGGTTCTAGGGTTTGATACGAGGGTAACGGCTTCCTATTAGGGTCAGGTTTTTGGGTTTGGTTAGGGTTTCTTATTAGGGTCAGGTTTTAGGGTTTGGCTTTTGGTTGTAGGGTTTGATACTAGGGTAAGGGCTTCCTATTAGGGTCAGGTTTTTGGGTTCGGTTAGGGTAAGAGTTTCTTATTAGCCAATCAGATCTCAAAAAAACAACAACCAGCCAATCTAATCTATCGAAAACCCTGGCCAGTCTGTTGCTCAAAAAAAGATAATATATCAGCCAATCAGATCACTCGTAAACCCCAGCCAATCAGATCGCCAGAAAACCCCAGCCAATCAGATCGCCAGAAAACCCCAGCCAATCAGATCACTCGAAAAACCCAGGCAATCAGATCGCTCTAAAACCCCAGCAAATCAGATCGCAAATAAAAGAAAAATAGCCAAACAGGTCGCAAAACTTCAAGTGATTCTGCAGAAGATTGGGAGGGTTCTTGATTTTCAATGGGCAGCCAGCAGCTTGAGAACGGTGAAGGCTGTATGGAACTCTTACAAAGCTTTGCATTACCACTTCAATGCTGCTTCTGAAGATGCCTCAGGGAATGAGAAGGAGAAGGCTATGTACAGGGGCCTGATGGCCAAAATGGAGACACATGAGTTCCTGTGTGAGTTAGGATTAATGTTTGACGTATTAGAGGAAATCACAACCCTTTCACTCACCTTACAAGAAAGAGGAATGACACTCACAAAAGCAGACAAGCTTATGAGAAAAAACATTCAACTAATTTCATCAATGATAGCTACTCCAGGTGAAAAAATGCAGGAAGCCCTTACAGCTGCAGAGAGACTGGAGTTGTGTGGTATCGCCTTAACAACCAGTGTGAGGATAAGGAAGATAGATTCAACAACGTTCCTTCATTCACTCATTGGGGACCTGGAGGACAGATTGTTTAGCACTGGCTCAAGCAAGCATCCAAGTGCATCAGCAGAGAACAAAGCTCAGTATACAGACTTGCTTGATACATTTAAAGTTCTTAATCCAGAAAACTGGCCTGTGCCCTTAAATGAGCATTATGGGGAGGTTTGCATCAAAGAACTGGCACAACATTTCAGGCTTGACCCAAGGAGAGTGCTTGAGGGATTATAAAGAGGACTCCAGTATAATACCTGAAGACTTGTCCCCAATCGTTAATATTCTCAGCCTCATACCCATGAGCAGTGCAGAATGTGAACAAGGATTCCTTTTAATGAATATTATCATCAATCCGCTGAGGTGTAGTCTGCTGATAAAGACTGTGTCGTCATGAATGTTTGTTAATCTGAATGGCCCTCCATTGTCAAAGTGGAACACAAAGGAATAAGTAAAGTCTTGGCTGGTAAAGCATAGAGAAGCCACTGACACACGGCCACGCCCCTGCAAGCTAGCACCTTAAGTGGGAAAAGGGGCACTCTGGGCGGGGTTGTGAATATTCTTCTTATATTAGTAGTAGGCAAGCTAAGTAGTAATGTGCTTTATAGTTTTTATAATATTAAACTTTTAATAGTTATTTTTCTCTCATTAAAAGCCATTGTGGAATGTTCAGAATGGGGCGGGTGACCTCTGCTGGTTGAGTTGACACATAGCCAAGTATTTATAAATGTTACGAAATCAAAACATAAATTAAATTATTATAATTAAAATATATCAGTACTACCCTTGGCTACATATCAATCCATATGAGTTCCCGTTAATCTGAAGTTACAAGTCACCAATGTGCTTACATTGGCAAAATGCTTTTGTCTCCGTAACAACCAGTTATTATAGCTATGTATTTAAATAAAAAAAAAGAATTTTATTTCAGTTAACAAAAATACATTTTCACACCTAGTTCAATTTTTTCTTTAGTTTACTATAATAACCTTGCTTACAACACGTTACTTTGGTCTACTTTTATTTTGACTTTTCACACGACCTTCCGCTTCCTGTGTGCCCACCGTTCTACGGTCTGTCCCAAACTAGAAATTAAGAAAGTAATAAGCAAAAAGACCCGAACCATTAAACACTAGAATTTGGTTAACATAGTTCAATAAGCAAAATACGGGCAAAGGTGAAAACGCACAGAACCCCAAATGAAAACATGAGAATCATGTGATTTAATTATTTAATCTTTTAGTTAATCAAATAAAACGGATACAAATTTGACTTAAAAATAAAACAAAATAGGCTGACTCAAGAGGTGCCACTAAATTAACTACTTTCGAGATTCAATGTTGGATCGCAGTACTTTTCTTTTCGATTTAAGAAATCTGAACATAAAAATATTAAGTTAGGAGTGGATTTCTTCCCCCATTCAGTACAAAATAAAAACCCTCCAGCACCTTTCTAATTATTTCCCTCTCTACTGTACACAGCTACCAAAGACCTGCAAGAGGGGCAGGACTGCACAAGCTTCCTGGCTTACTGGGATCCAATGGGTAAATTTGGATGAGACTGAATACTTCACATAAACCTCCATGAGTTCTTAGGGCTGATTAATTAATTTCAGTTGATGCAATTCAGTTATGTTGAATAGGTTATGAATATAAATTGCGAACAGGGGACGGGTGTGTTTGTGTGTGGTGGTACTGATGGGGGAGGGGGGCTTGTATGGCCGGAGTTGCTATAGAAACATCAGAACCAAGCAGCGGGTTGTCATTCCCTAGTTGAAACGTATAAAACCATGTTCTCCGTTACATCTCCATGTCTCTGCTCTATGGCTGGGCGTCAGAAAGCATCCAAACAAAAAAAAATAAACAGCACTGTATATTGTGCTGCTCATGCAAGCCTCTATATTGAGGCTTGCATGATTCCAATAACTCGTCATTGGTAATCGTGTGTTCGATGGCTCTTCTTTTAAACACAAGGGCAATGGCAGCTCTAGGGCCAAGAACTCATTGCCAGTGGTCACTTGACAAAGCGGTCCAATCATGTAGCGTTCAGCAATTCGATTTAGTCACAGTTCAAATGTGCAGGAAAACAAACTGCTGTTTGGTCAGAGGGGGCTGGAGAGCTTTTTTTGGGAGATACTGGACCTTGGAAACAAAACAGGAATATAGAGCTGCATACAGCACGTTATTAAATGAAAGGCAGCTTTCATTTAACTAGCGAGCAGCGCTAAGGAAGTTACTTATACAACCAAAACAGCAGTGCCCGTCCCGCAACACATTAATCAATGCTCTAAACCCCTAATGATCAACACATCGCTGTGGTGGGTAAAGAAAGATTTACCTTATGATTGACAGAAAATGAAGGGGTTGACAAAAATAAATAAGCACTCCCTTGCATAAGCCAGCTTGAATTAAGGCAAGGGTTGAATATTATTCTTGTAGTCTTGCAGATATATTGCAGAATGTAGATGAAAGAAATTACTCTCCTCAGGAAACTGAGGAGCTTCACTGCCAGCAAACACACCTTGTCCATGGTCAACAGGTCACTCTCGGCGAGTGTTCTCTCACCTTTAACAACGTCTCCTGGTATGGGAACCTCTCAGTTAGACACAGGAAGAAGCTGACCCAAGTGGTCACCCAGATCACAGGCAAATAATTGCAACTCCAGAACGTATACAATCAGTCCATAACCAAAAAGGCCACCCAAGTCTTTAATCTACCCAACCCCTTCACTCTTCATTCTAGCAGTTGCCATCTGGCAGGAGACTCAAGGTCCCACTAGCCAGAAAAAATGGGTCCAAGAAATCATTTGTGCGCTCTGCGGTGACTATTCTAAACAGGGACATAATAAACTATCCCCCCTTCCCCTCCCCATGAGCACTGCTGCTGCTGAAAATGTTTATGTATTTTAGTTGCTCTTTACAGTCTGTTCCATGCTCTTTACAGTCTGTTCTAGCCGTTAGTTATTACTGCGTTGCCAGATTGCTGAAAAATACATTTCCATTTTATGTCAATTTAATGGACAATAAAGATTTTTTATCTTACATATGACATGTTACAATTAGATTGAATCAGTTGCCAGTACACTGCACCTGCATGAGCTCTTCACATCACTACCTGTGGAAGAATCAATTCTGCATTTTGACCAAAATAACACAACATAAAACAAGTGTTAAGAGATCGTACTAAGCTTTAAATGTGTTTGGACGTGAAACCAGGTGGACGAAAAGCAATCACTTTATACGATTGCTTTTCAAGGTCAAGACAGGGAATAGCCGAATGGAAATGGGAAATGGTTATCAGTGAGTGCCAATGAAAGCCCATTGACTACTGGTAGGGATACTTTATTCATTATCCTCCTCATTGAAAACTCTGCTTCCTTCCCTGGTCCCCAGAAACCTCAGAGCCTGTTCTGAGTTCCTAACGGTTAATAAAAATACCCGCACATGACGCAACAACAACAAGGGGAACCAGGCCAAGCCCTTGGGGGACTGGGTCCCTTTACCCGTCGCAGTTAGCGAAACAATACGAGGAAATCTTCAACCGTATGTTGAGATGAGGAACAGAACCACAGCAGAAGGGTGCGTATCCTTTGGACACCAAGAGAACTCGTTTTCCTTCCTCTTGGCAAGGTTGGCCGAGGGGCATCAGATGTTGTGTGGCGGTGGAGGTGGAGTGCCTGGTGAAACGGAGCAAATGGATTGGCTGTCCATGTCTGGGCTGGGTGGGGCGTTCAAGGGAGAGGGGGCTTACAACCACTCCCCCACCCCCCTTCTTGAGTGTGTCCTTAAAGGGATTATTATTAATCCCTGCGTCGTCTACTCCAGAGAGCTAGGTCAACAGACAGTCTAAATTCTCTCTCTCTGTCCCCCTCCCTCTCTCTCTCTCTCTCTCTATCGTGTCTCATGTAAGTCATGTAACATTATTTATTATTTAAAACTTCGATTTTTATTTTATTCGTTAGTTTGAGCCTTTGTGCCTCATCCCGGGGGAGAACATAGGTGGGAGGAGAGGGGGCGACTCCGGGACACACAGATCGGTGGAGCAGAGAGGTGGGGATGAGAGGGGGAGAGGGGGAAGGGGCAAGAGGGATGAAGAGGTTGCTCTAGTTTTGCTTCTTGGCCTCCAGGTTGCCGTAGCTGGAGCCCGTCTTGTTCACCTCGGTGACACCGATGAGACGACGGATGGCTACGGAGGCTGGGGAGAGGTATAAAGAGGAAAAGAGAGAGAGAGAGAGAGAGAGAGAGAGAGAGAGAGAGAGAGAGAGAGAGAGAGAGAGAGAGAGAGAGA
>JAOPJO010000089.1:7126926-7137833 GCA_027123675.1 Molva macrophthalma
ATATGATAAAAAGGGCAAGAATGACCCGCTCTTATTCACCCACAGTTTCAAATATGTTGTTTTTTCCCGTTTTCTTTTCTTGTCTTTTCTTTATTGGTCAGACAAAAATAGGCAGTCAGCGCTTAATTATTCATGAGACGGCAACATTGAGATTACTTCCCCCTCACTGGCAGCAGTCGCATCACCACTGCTGCTGCTCACCCTTCCCCCCCACTCAGACCCCCCCCAACCCGGGTCAGGTCTGGTACTTCCTGTTGACAGCTCCCTTCCGCCTAATTCACTTTGTTGGCAGGCGTGCGTCCACTCGTTTGACCGCCATGAAGGCAGTGTCAATGGGGGTTCTGTCAAACAACTGTCGCTTGATGCAAGATGATCCGCAGGGAGGAAAGGGGGGGGGGGGCTCTGCGGGGGAGTGTGTTTGTTGTCTTTATTTATTTATTTTTAATTCTAACCCCAAAATACGGTCCCCGGGGGGGGGGTTGGAGACGCATAATTGGAACGATAATGAGGAGGAAGTGTTGGAAATGAGCAAGGGGCTCATTTCCAACTTGCGTCTCGCCCATCAATCTTCTCTCGGGAACACACAAAAATGCGGAGGGCTATTGATCGAGCTGATGCATCTGTCACAGATTAACAGGAGGGCTACAATGGTTTCCTCTTATCAGGGGGCGAATAATGGAGACCATCACAAGCCCCCTTCACGCTTTGAAAGCAGCAGGCACCTCCCAATGTGGACCCCGGAACCCAACTGAAGATGTTGAAATAAAAGTATTGATTTGTACGCTTTCTTTCATCCCTTACAGCGCATCATCTCTGAGCCCTTAATGGCTCTTTCCCGTGTTGACACACAAAGTCATGCAAATGGGACACACAGAAGTACCATCTATCCCCGATGCATGTTATTCATTTGAAATTGGATTAGTCGGGCGGGTGAAATTATACAACAGGTCGAGCGCTTTTGAGAAAAAGCTGAGGTAAAAAGCTCAGCTACTTTAAACAAACGAGACAAGGGAAGCGTGTGACTTTCTCAGATGCACAGGGATTACTTGAGACAAAAGAGCCAACTACAGTTTAAATAGAAAATATATATATTCTTAAAAATCCTCTTTTCTCCCAACCTATTCTATTCATTGGGAGGAGGTATTTTGGAGTCCATAGAGAAATAAAAATGGTAAATCTAAATTATGTTTTATCCTCTCCATTGTAAGTATAGATTCAATTTTAGTCAGGTGCATAATCTGCATTTATGGATGCTTCCATAGTGTATCGCACACTCAATAGTTTAAACATTCACCACAGTTGTACATATTTTATGTCTTTTGATTTCTCATATGATTAGAATTGCTGCAGGTACATGGCTATATTACCTTATTATTGGAAGCACAATGCATTATTCTCTATTGAAACCTTAAACATTATACATAATCTGTTAATCTAATCTATTTTTGGGTTTGCTATATTAAACAGTCATGATTGTGAGTTAATTCTGTACTATATATATCTATATATATATATATAGATATATACATATTTTAAATGACATTTGAACTTTTAAGGCATTTTAAAAGATAAAATGCCTTAAAGCACAGTATCTAGTGAAAAGAAGATGAATAAATAAGAAAAGCAATGCATTATACACACACACACACACACACACACACACACACACACACACACACACACACACACAGGAGATGAGGGGAGCGGGGCGGTGGCGCTAGCCTAAGAGAAGAGATGTCTGTGATGGTGGCCGACATGATGGAAGCAATGGGACCACGGCCACGTGGCCCCTGTAAGCCTGAGAGGTCTGCTTTTGGCTCCTCATGTGCCAGCTCCCCCGGGATGCTCTGTGTATTCAGTCTCCCACGCGGTACTGATTGACCTGGTTGGGGGGGGGGGGATGACCTGGTTGAGGAAAGCTCTTGTTCCTGGTCACAGTAAAAAAAAATTAAAAAAAGAATACAATGTGGAAAACCTAAACAGAAGGGGACACATCTGGCACACGGACAGAGAGTGTTCAAAGAGTGAATGACTTTACGTTTGTCTCTGAGGTATAAAAATAAATCTTCGGCAGACGGAGAAAAAAAAAATCGAATTGTCAAATTCGATGTGTTACGGATATTTAAACTTCACCACACCATCACTACCGCCATTACATTTCACCACGTCCTATTATTCCAAAGATTTACTACCCTCATGGTTACTAAAACAAAATGTGTGTGCCTTCGGTGATATTCTACACCTCATCGCTTTCATTTCACTAGCTTTGTATCATAACGCTCATTGCATACAGTTCATTACTTAACAATAGTAAAACAGAAGACATCAGTTCATCGTGAAGCTACTTGGTACATTCCTGCAACCCCATACGACTACACCCATTGGTTCTCCTACCAACGCCATGACCACAGATGAACACCGTGCTGTAGCAGCTACTAGAAAACACATTATTTCTTAAGCTATTCAACATGTCTAATATGGGTGAAACACACTCAACAGCTCTCTGTTCAGCATGACTGTCTCCTTTGGATGTGAATGAAGGTCTTAATGAAAGTCCCTTGATGAAAAGGGACTTTCTATTTTAAGAGAAATAAATTACGTGAATGAAAAACAGTTCACCAAAGAGTTAGAAAAAACTCAAAATATAACTTGGACTGCTCCAAAGGCATGTTTTTGAACATTCCTAAATAGGTGTAAAAAAAGAAAAACATGATGCCAATGCCAGATCAATCCCATTTTTTCCCTCTGAGTATTCGCCTGAAAAATACCAGCATCCCTCTCTCAGCCACACCAAGCCAACCTCTATTACAATCTAAGAGAACAAAGGTTTCGTGTTGGACACTCAACCTGCCTGCCCTTGTGGTATACAATTTGTCTAAAAGTAGCAGAAGGGAAGTATATTCACCTCATCATTACAAAAATGCTTGACAACCAAGCCATAAATATATTGTAGGTAAGGCATAATGTGGTGTGTCCATAGTTGTTTCCTGACATAAACAGTTTTTTGCTCTGTGATCAATAATACAACTCATAGGGCCTTTGGCAATGACATTAAAACAATGAATACTCCCAACAAACCTCCTCACTTTAATCAAGAATCCAACCTTTTTGCACAGCGAATGTAATCGTATCCAAGTTGAGTTGGGATTTAATAAAATTAAATGATTGAATGTGTTCTTAGTCAGTAAAGCAATGCTTTGTCAGTCCCTGGTAGAATTACACTTGTTTTGTATGTATTCTCTTGAGCTTTGGTAGGATTTGTATATTCCAAGCACTATATTTGCAAAATAATTAAATATATATCAAATATGTAGCCATCTACCCACCATAGCTGAAACACAATAATTCAGAGATGCAGTGCTCTTTTAATCTCTAAGGTGCAAACACAAGATAGGCCTGTGTGCTGATAGGATTTGACACCTTATCGGCTGAAGAGACTGAATTCATATTTGCATGTATGTGATTATGGTTTGTGAGGTACTAAAGTTTTGATAGCATAAAAAAAGAAAGAGTGAATTGAAGTGAGGCTGTGCTACCTCAGCAGTTACATAGGCAGGTAACCTCTAGTAAATACCCAATCTGGCTCCCTGAGAACGGCCAAAGAAGAAAATGCCAGATTTGCATAAAAGCTACAAAATATTGTAATTTCTATTGTTTTCCTCGCACATTCTCCTATTCAAGAATGGGAGAATGTGAAGGCCACACAAGATGGGAGGCTATTTGCACCCATTTTTTTTATTATTTATTGTAAACAAATAACTTGAGATTTCCGAGAAATAAAGGAGGTAATTCCATTATAAGTATAAACGGATTTAAAGGGAAGTAAATTCAGTAAGCATTGTCTTTGTTCACAATACCTTTCACAGTAACAGTACAAGTCTTTGTATATTCAACTTCCTGTGCATATATCTGAAAAGGCACTACATATATTCCAAAACCACTCTTAGATTGTCTCCCTTTTGTTTACATCTCCATTTAAAGACACACATGGATTCAACAAATTAAATAAGTAAAGCAAAGAAGCTCCAACTCTATTTACCTTTAAATGGAGAGGACGTGTCAAAAGGTTTGTCTCATCTTCACACATCATTGTGCAACTAATAATTCATGTTACTATTTTCATATTACTATTTTCATTCATTTGATAAGGGCAGGGGATTTTAAGATATGTTGACATTCGGGGAGTTTACTTATACTATGCTGCCATGAACGAGATTGGCACCTCACCAAGCAGTACTGTCAGAATCTGTTTGGAAACTCATTATTTTATGTCAAATTTGATCTTGAACGCACGCAGCGTAGCAGCCACTTAAATAAAAAAGACTTCAAAAATAAATGTTATTTCACAACTTAGCTTTTCAAACAAGGTTAATTTTATAAGCAGAAGGAGAAAATATGTCCTAGTATTATATGAAATGTATTTTACATAACAACAAAAATTGGGTGTGGTCATTGGCCCATACACCTGCCATTTGGCTTGGGATAGCTTCATATTCTTCAGGTTCTTAAACAGAAGAAAGCCTCTTGGGGGACTGGGAAAATGTTACGGTGGTTACTTATTTTTGGCCCGTGTCCACATACTGTCATTTTCTCTGCGCCTTTCCGCAACCGTCCATTGACGCGAGAGTGTGTGGGGCCACATGTGGACGCCAAGACAAAAAGCACAGGGCCCAGCATCCTTTTCCAGACTGTATCTGCTCTTTTGTGCGGGACACCGTACGCTTCCCATTTGCCTTATTATCACAGATTAAGTCAACTGTCAAATGAACATTTCATTTCACAAAGAGAATTATAGAGATGTTAGTTCAATGTTTGTGCCTGCAATCGCTGCTTATCACTCATGGATGTATAACAAAAAGTTATCTCTACCAAATTGCGCTAGGAGCCAAAGAGATAAAATGGCTAGATTGAAGCTCCATACCTCATTACGGAATTATTTATATTATGGGGAATGAAAATAAACATTAGAGGCAGACAAAATCAAAGCCCATATCCAAAGTCTGAATACTGGAATCAAACAAGGTGCAAAGCAACAATACACTCATTATATCCAAACCAGTCTTTATTTGATGTCTGCATGTATAGAATACATATATTTATATATACACATATACTTTAATTTATAAGCACTATTACTGGTGCAGAGAAAGCAGAGGCAGACAGATATTGAAACAGCAGTGTCCTTTGTGGAGAATTACACGTGAATAATGTCCCGGTAGATAAGACAGTTAATCTATTGGTCTTTGTACTTTCTCAGCCATTTCATAGGGATCACATAGAAACCCAGATCAGACTGTGCTATATGCATCATTATATTAATCCCTACATTGCAAGTAGGAGGGCACTGGTGTAGATTGAGAGTAGAACAGGTTTGTCCGAGCATTACCTATTAATATTTGCAGTGAGCAAAGCATCCATTGTGGATCACTGACCAGACTTCAAACTAGAGTGCTATTTAGTGATATACACATAATAATTAAGAAGGAAATTGTGTTTTGATCAAGTAAATGAGACAAGTAAAAACTCATTGCGGATAGGCCAACTAATTACAACAACGTCACTATGGATCAATAAACAAATCATTTGTATAGACAAGATTGAAGATTTATATAGGCAATAAGTCTGGGCTGAGCTGTTTTAACAAGCACCAAGTAATCTGCAGTTGCAAAACACTGACTATCCATATGCTGCTGATGGATACTTCTATAAAGATGTATATTACCAATCAAAGTCTTGAAAATTGTGCATATGAAGATTTGCATGAGGCTAAATTAAGTTTGATTGGCAATCTGTGGCTGGGCTGACTCGGTGTAGACGCATTGTGAGGGATTCGCTCAGCACTTCATTGCGATTCACAACATTTGGGCTTCACCACAAGCTCTCGTTTCTATGAAAACGCTGAAATGACTGGTGTAGCTTGGGAGGTAACAAATCAGCTTGCATTAATGCTGAGATTGGACATGGTGTGGTTCAGTGGCTTAGTTCAGCCTCTGCTAGCACAAATTCTGCTACCGTGCTATAATGGTACTACATACAAGTCAGAAGTTCCACTGGTTAATGAGAGTTCTTTATATAAAGGTTGTACTATCTTTTGAGCCTCCATATGGGCACTTGTTTCGCTGCTACGTATCGACGTCTTGCCCAAAGGGAAAAAAACTCTATGGGGAAAGTATGTGCACTGACTGAAGAATTGCCATGCTTTGCACACATGAGAAAAAAGACCAAGGGTCACCTAGTGCATTTATCTATTCTAACAATGCACACGCACGCACGCACACACACACACACACACACGTTTTAGCAAATAACCAATGAATATAAAAACGGAAATGCCATTTTCTGTATGTAAAACAAAAAGCAAAAAAGACAGCTATAATACAAAAAAGCATCCCATGACCTCTCTGGAGCATTGGTGAATGTGTCAGAGCAAAGGGGCCAGGGAGCTTTACTTTTGGGCAGCTCGTGTTAATACTGTGTGTTTGCAGATGAATGTCAATAAGCAAGCTAAAACGAATGGCAGCTAGTCTCAGGAGAACAAAGCCAGGAGAGAACTGATGTAAAATTATTGATGAAATGCTGAATTAAAGTGGCCTGTTGACTGAGATTCTCTAGTGATTGATTTGTAAAATAGCAGGGACCTGCCTTTTCAGCTGAAGGTCATGGCTAGCTGAGGACAGAGCCCTTGCTTCCCATTCCCAAAGTGAGATATTTAGTTCCCTCAACCTGGCTCTGCGTGAAGAATGAAAGAAATGCAGTCCTTCCCCCTGCAAGTAAGTGGAACAAAAGCCAAATGTCACCAGTAGAATCACTCCCCAACCCAGAAGTCACTCATGCGAAACTTCTAAAAGATATATCTGATGGTAAATTATACATGCAGTTCCCTCTAAGAGCCTTTTAATATAAAAAAGCTCCCTTTCTCTCTCTCATGACTTGAGTGTTGTTGTTTTTTTTTCCTGAAGAGTCTGCAGCAAAAGGGCCATGATGCCAAGGGAGCAAGCATCCATAATACACAATCTGGAAAACGCTAAACATAGAAAAGATAACAAAGAGCACATCTGGACAAAGATAGAGAGAAAGAGAGAGAAATAAACATCCTGCCTAACGGCCGTCAATGCATGAATAACACGAGGACATTAGCCGTGCCATCACCTGTCTTCACTCCGGTCAGGCTCTGGAATGTTGCACTCTCACCGTCACTTTCGTGCACTACAGCCTAACTTACGCAGATAAGAGCATTGTGATGGAGGGGGCAGAGTCTGCCGTATTCCACGCGCACATTAACCCCGGGCTTTCACTCTGATTATCTACCGGTTAGCCGAGAGGTGTCTTGATGCGGAGCAGTAGGACTCATTACGGCCGGTGTTGACTGGTTATCCGGATCACAGCCTGTCAGGGCAGGAGAAAAGCTGGGGATGGCAAGGAGCAGCATCTCTCCCTATATTCCTCCAACCACCTCCACACACACACACACACACACACATATATATATATAAAAGAAAGAACACATAACCTTGTAAATATTTAGCATAAACACTCTGCTCATCTGAGTGTTTGGGTGTAAATGTATGTATATGAGAGCACAGTTTGAAGCTGCAAAGCATCTAAAGGCAGCCGATGAATACTGATGTTCTATTTTCAGTGGTAAAATTGTCTTGTTTTGACAAAGATTTGTTTTGAGAAATGAAAAACAGCTCACGCAAGTGCCTTTAACTTTTGCGCCTGTCAGAATGCTAATCAAGAGCTTTAGGTGGTCGGGGGGGTTGTGGGGTAGCAGAAGGAAGGAGAAGAAGGAGGAGGGAGTGTGTGGGGTGGATGCTACTCACATATCATGGTATACATAAACAGCAGCAGTTTCCAGACTGTGTTGGGATTTATCTCAACAGCCGGGCTCCCCCCCCCCCCCCTCCTAAGTGGAGACTGTCGCAGCCACCTTCTGCGAGAGGAGTGGAGGTTGTCATCTGTAAACTGGTTCTAAATTTAGGGGAAGATGAAAGCACACCGGGTCTTGTAGAAGCCAGCCCCAGGAGGAAGTCCCTGACGCCCGATATTAGAAGCTGAATAAATCATGTGAACTTGCTGTATCATCTAAGACCTGATCAATACGCCTCTCCTCTGCCATGCAGAGATACCAGAGTCATAGTCAAGATGAAGACCTGCTCATTAGCATCTGCTGAATGCTTGGCTGAAAGGGATGAAGGTCAGCAGGGTATGGGAGGGTGTGTAAGAGGGTACCAAGGGGTTGAAAAGCATTAATATTATATAACAGTCACTTGATAATGTGAGTCTCACACCGATCAATTTTATACAATTTATTAAGCTTAACTTGTCTTTGGGGAGGGAAGGGAAATTACTACTAGCTTTCACTGGTATGTGGTCATCATGAAGTTAAGAAATTATCATTTTATAATACATCATTTTGTTGATGAAATTGAGCTTGATTACTTGGCCCAATTGATGGATCCAGTTATCACTGTGTGTTTAAAGTATTTATTTGAATAACAACTGTAGGCCTTTGGTGGTAGACTATGCTGGACTGAGGAACATTGTTTATATATTTTACAGTTGTTATGTTTGTTTTAATTTACCATAGGCCTATTGATGATGTAATGATCATCAACTTCTTAATCTAGAATGTTTAAGGGTCTTGTGATGGTAATTGATATTCTATACAATTATTTATCTATGATTATCGGTAATACACTCACCCACATCACCCAAACAATTATGTGGAAAATCTGAAAACACAAATGTTTTTTCTTATTTTACTGTTCATTACTGCTAGGAATATTGTGTGACTTAAATTAATATATTCACTTGGTGAGATATCAGAAAATATTGTCACTTTACAAACAACCAGTTAATCTTTATTAACTGGCCTCTATTTCTGTGGAGGAAAGATAAAGACAGCAATCACATTCTGCATTAAAAACATACCCCTGACTAATTGGGTTAATCAAAGAGAGAGCAACAACACAACAAGGGCTACTTGTTGATTCAGGCATGCAATGATGCCTGTACAAAAATATAAGGGCTTTTTATCACATGCACAAAGGGCTACATTTGTAAAAAGACAGCATCCCAGAGGTACTGGGCTTTTTCCCCCATTATGTTTATATAGTAATCCAAAAAGGATGTTAACATTAATAAAGCCACTTATAAATCCATTCATTTGGGTATGGTTACATCGATTCTGAAGGCTTTCATTCAGGCTGTTCCCTAGTGAACTCCGGACAAGTGGAGCACACAAACTAAACCGTATTACATTCAGTGCACCTCTATAAATTTCCTTCATTGAAAGTTATCGATTATAACTCATGTATTGAAACCTACAATCCCTCATGCATGTACAACCACAGCAATGAGTATAATAAAAAAATAAAAAGTGTACCATCTCCTTTCTTACCAGTATAAATGTGGCATAATGTACTACTACAACTATGTTGAACTGATTCAGCTCTAGTCAAGATGAAAAATACAAGTTTTGCACAGATGGTGCACTTTAAAAAACTGGAACATTTGCATTGTTGTTGGGTTTTTACAATTTATCATTCATCAATCATGTGTACACTACACTCTGACTTACAGAAAAAGGAAGAGATATGGTACTTATGCATACCTTTAATCCAGTGTGAACAATTTTTGACACCTTTATCATGCATGCCCGTAATGGTACATGAAACAATGAAAACAAATACTCCTGTGACTTGCTATACGCCAGCATGTATTAGCCGGTTACTAAGGTGGTTGCAAAGGTGCAATACAGGGTTCATTGGTTGTGCTAGGGTGTTATAGTTACTAGTTAATAGTTAGGGTGTACTTGAGGGCTGATAGGAAAGAATAGGTTATAACTAGAGCTACAAGTTGAAACATGTTTGCAGGTAGATGATTCAACCTACCTACCATTACTAATTCCACGACCATGCAACAGTAAACAGAGAAACAAAAATCCTGAAGTGAAAATTGAAAATTAAACCAAAAGGTCCAGAAACGACAACTGAAATGACAACACATGGTGTTCTTTGGTTGGCCACAAGGGCTGCTTCTGTTTTTAAGTCTCCAGTCAAATACCTCTGGATACAGATGCATTATACATTTGTATTTCAGTACCATTACATCATCTTTACTTTATTTAGTATTAGGATATCCAGAAGGTCCATCAGTTCTTTCAGAGGCTCCTCGAGAATCAATTGGCTGTCAGAGCATAACAGTTGAGCTCCACGTATCCACAAGTTCTTCCTCGACACACCGTCCCCCAAGGCAGGATCTGGAGAGGGACGAAACCCTCCACCTTGTTTCAGCAGACCATCAATGTTCATACGGCTTACAATAACGTGCTGATTTCTCTTTGTAACAAAGAAATGACGCGACGGATTGATTTGAATGTGTGAATCCCATTTTACAGTTAGAAACTAGTAGATTTGAAATGGGGAAGTAATGAGGTTCATGTCTACTAGAAGGTTACACATGTTACATCACCACCACTCATACCACACTCCCCCACTACATTCCTCCCATCCTGCAAGTTGGCGTCTTGTAAACTCTTGAGGCGGCATAGACAAGCATTTGCAGCCGGTTCCATCCTCTTTTAAGGTAAAAGCAGTATCGTCCCAGTAGGAGCTCCAGTGATTTCTTGGCTTGTCCCATTGCTATTGTTGATTTATCAAGGGCTTTTGTTCAGTAGCAGCTGCACTGCCATGAGTTTCCCTCAATTCCTCCACCTCGGATCTGGGGATCTCTCAATGTGGAACTTGCCTTTAACAATAGAAAGTCCAGGCAAAATGCTGTTCCTCAACGGTGCTGAAGATGCCCAGTGGTAACTGATGTAACGCCACAACTCCAGCTCAACTTTGTTCATGCTTTAATTAGACTGTTGTTATGTAGCAAATACAATGCTGTATATATATATA
>JAOPJO010000089.1:7137933-7150837 GCA_027123675.1 Molva macrophthalma
ATGGCAGACACCAGTACCGGCCCAGTTCTCCCACCAGCGCCTCATTGCTTATGAACGTTGGAAATCATAACTTCTTTATAAATGGTATTGTAGGTTAAACATTTTTACATATGACATATGCAAGCGACAAATAGCAGACACTATTGTCATGCTGTACAAGGGCAGAATGTCAGAGTCAATGTAGTCATTGTAATCTGCTAAAACAGCTCATCACTGTTCCAAATGGGCATGCAAGCCAATATTGAGGTTTCCACGTCAACTAACAGCCCTCCCTGAACAAGTTGGACATTATTAAGACATGAAAAGGGCCCATTTTATCAAAAGAATATTTTGTCTACACACTACTGTGGGGTCCTTTGACAGACGACACCATTAATTAGATCCACAGAACACATAATGGCATGTGACCTTTTTCATAGTGCTTCTGGCTTCACCTCCAGATTGGGACATTTAGCTGTCGCTGTGGACAATTATCTCACAGGTACCTCCCGCTGTGTCCAATAACAACACTTAATTAGCAAAAGAGCAGAATAAGCAGGGAGGCATCCCCTTTTTCCTGAAAGTCTACCTCCCTTTTAGGTCGGTTTTTTCACTCCCACCCAGTGCCCTGTTGGGTTGCAGCTTTTCTGACAGCTTTTGCTGGGTGAGTCAATCATGTCCACTCTCCACAGCCTCGCCACTCACCTGCACAGTGAGGGGCATGTGCCAGAGCAGCCTGAGCTGGCCATAATCAGGGGCACTCACAGGTATCATGCTTTCAGGGGACACCCAGGTCAGACCATTTTGTGGACAGTGGGGGGAAGAGGGTGCATCTGTCTCACTTGCCTTACAGCTACTGGTCGTCATCATCGGGCAGACGGGGAAAGGAGAGTGGTGGTATCACTGTCTAACGTGGAACTAATTAAAACAAGAAAGGAGGCGGGAAATAAATAGCAGTCTCTCACAGCAGAAGAGAAGTAGGATGAAAGGGGCAAATGTGACGGGAATACAAAAGACATTCGTAAACAGACTCGGTTTTTGAGTTTGGTGTAATTTAACAGCTGCTGGGTTATGGTTTATCGATTTAGAGACCGTGGTAATGGCCCAGTGTTTACATTGGATAAGGATAAAAAGAAAAGAAAAGATAAAAGACAAAAGATAAAAGCTGAACGAACAAAAACAAATAAAATGGTCCATACCCGTGTTTTATAGGGTCCCTCAAAGTATAAGATCACAGTGATGTAGATTCAGGGTTTCTTATCTTTCTTCCTTTGTTTGTATTGACACACATTGAGAAACATTCTTTTCAGCAACACTGGATAAAAAAAAGATACTCAAATGCTGTGAACTGACAGATTGAAAAACAGGTATTTGCCTTCTAATGTGTCCATGCTGGAAGTAGACCGAGCCATCTGTCGGGTGTCTGCTGTCTCGATCAATCATTTTAAAGATGGCAGAAGCCAAGGTCTGATAGGAGAACAATAGCAGAGACACTCAGTAAATGACTTCAGTCAGTCATCAATTACCAGGAGACCATGCAGGAAGAACAAAGGCCACCTAATTACGTTTAATCTTCGCTCTGGATGTAAAACAGGAGGTTAACATAATATCACTTAACCATCTGAACCATCTTCATGGTTCAGCGGTGCCAAATACTTAGGCTAATGAAAGCCAGTCTGCCTCACTAACGCCCTCTGACTGGTCATTCTTTTTTTTTTTGCCTTTTGCTTTTCTTTTTTTTTTTTAACTAGTCACTGATGAAAATCCAATTTTCTGTGTGCTTGGTTTCTTTTTAAAGGCTGTTCAGTTGTCATGTCTTGCATCAAAGAGATTATTATTTTTTTGCCACTCTGCCAGCTCTCTCTCCAAATCTATCATTTACAGCAGGTACAATGCTTGGATAGGACAAATCCTTTCTGCATGAGCTCCCCTTCTGTGCAAGGACTTGAAAGAGGATGGAAACTCTTGTGCAGAATGAATGAGTTCTGGGGGTTTTGAATATGTCATTGGCTTTCTATTCTCAAGAGGTAAGACCGCTGTGCAGTGGAAAGCACTGACATTAAGAAGTTTTGTCATATGGGACTCTAGCAGGGGGAAAAAAACCTTTGCAAATCACACTTTTGGATAGAAAACAAACAGAGGGTGGAAAGAAAGCAACTCAGCAGTGTCCATGGGGGGGCACCTGTGTATTGCAAAGTTAAACATGTAAAGTGGTTTTACATCTTACTAGTTGCCAATTCCTGGTGGCATATCATGCATGGGCTTGACGCATGAAATAAAGCTTGTAGCATAGGGATGTATGGTGGGTATTACAAAGATGGACTACCAGTGAGAGAAATACACAGATTTTCTCCCAACCTCAAATACCAGCCCCAAATGTTCTCTGCAACCTCTGAAGACCTATTGCAGGACTCTGGTGCAATTCAAGCTCTCTGGTGGGGCTTCAGGGAGGACTTTTAACGTAACGTAAGAAAGATCCATCATCAAAATGGTGCATAGAAGAACGATAACAAAGAATGTCAAAATAACCTAAGAAGTGCTACCTTCGTGATGGACATAGAAAAACAGTGAGACTCTGTCTGAATACATCAAAGACTGATGTTTTCAGAAAGCTCTATCATACTCGGACAATTACCATAGCAATGTTTGGAAAACATTCCAAGGGGAATATGCAGACTTCCAGCAGGTTTAGTAACCTCAGAGCACGTAAAACACTGAGACACTGAAATGTACAGCAAAGCATGAAGACACATCACACAATCAGTGTGTGTACATGTTTATGAATACATTACTTGTCCATGGAAAGAAGCTGGTTGAGGACCAACTGAATAGACTGCGAGTTATTTACGCTGGTTCTGACCTCATAGGTGTTATCGATGCAAACTGCATCTAGCGTAGTAAAGTAAAGTTGAGGCATTGTAGCAATTTTGAGAGACTTGCATTACAGCAACACATGTGAAGTCAACAAATGTTTTTTGGGTGCTGGTGATGATATGTAAAAAACAAGGTTCCCAGCCCCCTAATAATTATTACCATTAGACTAAACACAGCATGTGAAGGAACTGGTGGCCATGCATCAATACTAAGCAGCCACATAGCTGTGGCGCAACCTCTGGGGCAGATGGCTCTGTAGTACAAAAACACCTGAGGTGCGATTGCTCATGTTTTAAACTGCAATGAAAGACTATCATAAGAATGAGATAAATAATGAGTCAAACAAACATTTTTCAGATTTAAAAGACATTTACATTCTGGGCAATTCTTTTTCTTTTTGATGGCTTATCAATAAAATGATCTTGCAGATTTAGTTTTCACATTACTTATCAGCCGTTATGGCCATGTTGCACCTCCTACCTTGCCACTGCTCACTCTTTCCTGCTTCGTTTGTATTGCCACACTATTGACCCAAAATAACAACATCAATGCATACTCTGGCCAAACCCTCAGCAAGCAGACCCAATGCTGTAATTCCACCATTGCTTACAGCAGCTGAAGACTGTGAGTAGAATACTAATCTGGCTAAGGCCCCAATGGCTTTGAAGTGGGCTGAGAAGCAAAGATGACTAGCCTAGCTATTCTGTCTTGAACACAAACCATTCTTGTCATATCTTGACAAGTGGATCAAAGCATGGATGTACTCTATACAGTGTTGTATATATTAATATAAATAATATATGATAACATGAATAAATCAATCAAAATAAATTTGACAAATGTCAGTTATTGAGTAAGCTCAATTCAAAAATTACAATACCGGCCAAGATATTTTGGACTTTTTTGCCAGTGCGTCACTTGCTCATCAATGTTTTTTTTTAGTATGCTGGTCTATCGTTAGGCCTAACGTAATCACAGATCCAGATGTTCGACAATGCTATAGCCAAACCTCTGCGGAGAGGCTCACAGCGCCTGTGCTGGAAACCAACAGGTGCAAGGGTCGAGTTACACAGGGATTACCGGTTCTTTTTTTACAGAGATATTCGTCCAAATGTATTTCTATGGTGGCCAGTCTACTATATGGGTTTGATTTGAAACCTTTACAGACACTTTGTCACTTTGTCTATGTCTTGGATGTCATATTCTTCTTAGACCTACAATACAATAAGCTGTGGCAGCACTACGGTGATAGCGCTGTAGAAGAGTCTTGCAATCTTTGCACACCACCTTGGCATTGTCACTTAGGCCAACAGGTTCCATTAACACTTTTACAGCGAGACACTGTAAAATGTACACTGGTACATGTCCGAGTTTTAGCCTGGTAGTAATTCTTTTTTGAAATCGAAGCGAAGCCAGGACCGCATAATCGACAGACATATCTCCCTTTTGACAGTTTTTTCCGTCCCTTCGGAGAAGAATATAATCTTTCTGATTAGCTGAATAAATATGAATTATTTATTTTTGGCAAACAAAACCACGCAGATGAGTGCATGTAGACATAAAGAGCTTGTGTTTACATTCACACATACATTTATATAGACAAACATCTAAAATTAACAACAAATGCATGAGTGGAAAATATCCAAATATCAAAAATAATGTGATTTTAATAATCAGAATGATGTAGACTAACAAAAAAGAAAAATACTGCTTGATCCATATCATACCTTTTCCTGCCTTTGGAGATACTACTGGTCTCTCCAAAGAGGAGCTTCACTATGCTAAGCTATGTGGATGTTCACAGTGGATCAAATGGCTGGTCCAATCACCTTGGCTAAAAGCTGAAATGGGTCCGGGAAGTGCTAGGGTCGTGTCTAATGCATGGGATGACAGGGATGGCTGATTTAGCCCTCGCAGACCCCTACCGACTCTAATCAACCTCCATAGAGTAGCCAACTTGAGTACCAAGATCTCTAACGGTGCACTCGGCAAAGAGCACAGTACTTACCCACGTTTTGTATTCTTCTTTGTGGCTGTGGTTAAGGTAGGAGCTATTGCCATCTCACAGAGCTGGAGGAGAGGTGGGGTAATGGCTCCCTTATGGGGCTTGTATATCCTGACATCACATCGTTATGACCGCCTCCATTTCGGAAGTATAGGAGCATAGGAATGTTATTGGGAGTAATGGTGTTTTGGTCATTGTTTAGTCCGAAATCATTGTGAAATTATTTGTCATTATGTTGTGTTTGAAACTGCCACTGCATTTCTCATGTGAGACGTGGCAGACCAAAGTTATGATTAGCTGAGATTACAGTATATTTAGTTTTTTATTTCTTTATTCATTAGGATTTAACATTAGGGTTTAACATGTCTCTTCGATGTCATCAAAGAGACGTCAAAAAAAGGACGGAGTATCGCCAACAAAAAATCCCATTATGCATTCTAATGTAATAGCCCTATACCGAACTATTCACCTTTTCAACAAATTATTAAATTAATTGTACAACTTTACATGGATGTGTTGATGTCTCTGACGCATGTGTGCTCCCTGTTTAATAGTGCTGACACAAAACATGTTTGACCCACTTCGCAGCAAGAAATGTGGGAAACGGATAGTACTTGTTTCCTGCACTTTCTTTTCCCCAAAGACTTGAGAAAAAGACTGATGACACCTAAATCCCCCAACATTCCTATTAGCACACAAAAGACATCTAATAAAAGCCTGACCTTCAACACCGTGTTTTGAAGAGAACCAGCGGTTTGAAAGTCAAGGTCTTTACGCTGGATAAGCAGCAGTGCATTTTAATCCTCCCTCTGCTGAGTGGGACATCTGGTTAAATAACTCCCTTTTCACCCCTTTTCCCTTTCTAGTGGGGATTTCTGTTACGCCAGTGCTCCCGTCTGCAGATCTGCAAGACTTCAGATCCATCTATTGTATAGCCACATTGTGTAGGTCTTAGGCTCCCATCGCAAATAGCCTCTGCTGGCGACAGCAGTGCATGCCTGTGCATGGCAGTGTGATACAATCCTCCTCAGTTCAGATTAGAAAACTTTTCTCAATGTTTCCTTGCCTTCACCATGTTTACAAAAGCTGCAACTTGGTCAGTTATGGTTGAATCTCAAAACCAATTAACTTTTTTCCCCCCCTTGCTGAGCTGATTCTCCTTTGAACATTATCTTTGCCCCGTTACTTCCAATCCAAGGTTTCCAAGGCAACAAGACATCAAGCAAAATGCTGGAGCTGCCTTTTGGGGAATTTTCAACTGTAGCACCTGAGTAAGGTTAATTACTTATTAAAGATAAAAAGTACGTCCAGAAACAGTCAGGCCATGTCATGGCAAGTGGGTGGATTCTTTTAATGAACCTCATCATTCTTTCTCTGCCACACGCTCCACATGGCTAACACAATAAATGCAAGGGTGAACATTATAAATATGCATGCCCTAAATGTTTGACTCCACCACCCAGTAGGCAGCATCACAAAACAAAGCCCCCCCAATGCCACATCTAAAATGATCACAGGACATCTGAGCATATGACGGCTTCTGTGCTAATTCACTTTGGTGATGGCACGGTTGTCTCCTTCGGGCAGGAGACCTCAAACCATCTCCTATGGAGCCCATGTAGGAGGCTGTCGGGTGATGCAAAGTGGTGGAAGAAACTGACAAGTACCACGCCCTTCTCCATCCCTCCTTCCATCACATCCTGATGGGGCCACTCAAATTATTACAGCGTCATATTCAATATAGAAGGGCCTTGTCAAATTGTCGAACCCCCCAGAAATAGTTGTACTAGGTACCGAGACAGTTAGGCATGCTCTCATCATTATATCCATCAAGTCAGACAGAGCAGAAATGGAAGAAAAGAGAGAGTACATATTCCTCATTCATAGAGCTATGGTTATGATGGACTGCTAGGACATAAACATTAGAATGGACCCTACCTCCCTTATTCCTTCCCGGTTTCACATATTCAGGATTCACCAAGACAAAGGATGCACGCTTAGATTACACAAGCAGAAAGAATAAAGTGATTTATTCCTTTTTTTCAAGTTTTATTTTTTAACCTTGAAACCGAGAATGGGGATGGTGTGACCTTTCTGCCAGATGGCATTAGGGTACATTAGATGGGGGCCCACATCGACATGGACGAGGGAAAGGCCTCAGGCCCTGACAATTGGCATCCACATCTCCCTCTCCCCCTTGGATTTGACATCCAGCACCTGCCTGATGCATCGGCACAGAATCACCAAATAAAACGCAATGGTTGTCAAACCTCTGCTCGAAAACCAATTTTAAATGAAATCCCTTTGAATGGCTAGAGCATGTACAAGGAAGCTTTATATTACAGGGAAATAATGCAAAATAGGGACTATGCTACATTACTTACATCATTGATCCAATGGAAGTTATTAAATTTGCTTCTAAAGTGAGAATGCTCCTTTCCAAGTGATTTGTTTGTTTACAAGTTTCAATCAATGAAAAGTAAAGTCTTGTTGAAACCGACAGGAGAATGCGCCTCAGTATCGAATGTGATATAACAAATTACATTTAAACAGACACCAACCTAGGCGCCGACCTAGTACACTTACCAAACCTGTAATGTTGAGTGATGAATTCATTTTCTCCTGTAGTAAAATGACATGTATATATTTAATGATGCAGCCCCATGCATTATGCAAAAGATTCGCAAGTCTGATTAGCTGCACAACACAGAAAAAAAAATCCTCTATTATACATATGGCTATATAGGGAGCTAATGCACTCTACTTAGTAAGATTAAGACTTGACTCACCATTTATTTTACTAAACAGAGAAGTTTCTATACAGAACATTATGAAGGGCAGGCCATTTTTTGTTCATTGCAGATATGTGATTGCAATATAACGGTGTGGATCTTTAATGCCATTCTGAAAATGAATGAGAATGCTGTGAGTGGAGCTCACGACACATCATTTAGAATGGGTGAAATGAGAAAGCACAGAGGGAAGGCAATTAACATTTAAAAAGAGGAGACCAGCTCATTGGTAATGGCGATGATGCCATGGCCCCGAAAGACTTGGCACACTGCAAATATTTAACAAGCTCCTAACTGAAATTGATAGATGTAAAATGCAGGGACGGAATATCATGTCTCCCAGGGACAAGGTGCTCTGTCCACATTTTTACGGTTTCATGGAAGATGCCCAAGTGAGCGAGCATTTTAACTCTTTACATTCAATATTGTAACTGTACAAAAGTTTGGCTGAAGATGCTTATGAACATAAAAACCATTTCCACTATTATTTATTATTTTGAAAAGGAACAAATCAATCACTGTTCAGACCGCAAGGCTTGGTGCAACAAAACATTGCTTTGATGCAATATGACGTATAGTGGCTTGGTGGAAAGCATTTGCAGCTCCATGTGTCGTCTTGAACTGCATTACTGCAAGAAAATGGACTATTGATAGCCCTAAGGTACAATGGGCCAACAGAATCAGTCACGAGTTCAGAAATGGAATAATAGAACATTAGGAATAACAAACAAACAAAACCCCATTAAATCAAGTCCCTGTGCTGATACTGTAGCTACCAATACAAAGTATGTGTAGTATTAAAAATGATATAGATTGAGGTTGATAATCACATGTGTATACAAGACCTGGCAGAGCTGAATTACCAGCAATGACAAACCAGTGTTTTCTATACACATGACTATAACCAGTGCAAACATGTACGGTATGGGACAATTTTGCAAAAACAGTCCATGGCAGTGCATTTCCCTTGCTCACTATGAATTATCTGTTCTTTCTCAACCCTGCAGACAGATGCTTGGCCATCGTTGTTTGTCTCCAATGTCACACAAAATACGACTGTCCAACCACATGATGAATGCAGTTTATGAAAGCTCAGGCTTGACAGAAAAGAGCCTCTTGATGAATCCTATGTCACCTGTAGTTCTTTGATGTCAATACAGCAGTATTAGTTTGGCTCCCACGCCAAACTTCCCGGAAGAGATTAAGAGAGTAGCTGGGGACCGGTGTCCTTCTCTGTCGTGAAGGACGGCGTCCTGCTCCTGACTGCCCAATCAATCAGCCTCCTGCAGGGAGAGGGAGCATCTCTGTCCCTGTCACCACAAGTCATAGCTCTGGCTGCACCACTAACTGAACGTCAAGCACTCATAGCCTCATAATCGCCCTTGTCTGACCAACATCAGTCACATGGGGCTGATACATGTTGATGGAGGATATCAAAAAATATAAAAATACATTATGTGAATAGGTCAGTGGGTTAGGGTTAGGGTTAGGGTTAGGGTTAGACATGCTGAGGTGTTAATATACTCCAAGTTTAAATATTTCACCATAAAGTTCCAATGAGATTACAATTGCCCTTTCAAGGCAAGCTACAGCTTAGATAAATATTCCTTTTGATTCCTTCTATGATGATAGGTGTGATTACAAAAAACAAGCAGAACACAAAAGCGTGCATATCAACAAAAGAGTCAGACAGACAAAACGAGATAGGCAGACAGAGAGGGAAAAAAACACTACAACCATTTCCAAAGATAATATCTCATGACAATGCAGGTTTTAGGCAGACGGGCACATAACTTGCATCTCAATATGCACATGCCATTCCCCCCTGTCTGTACATCTTTACCCTATACCCCAATAAAGTGCAGAAGCTATAGAACATATATTTCACGTTCAATCAACAGAACCTATTTTTTAAAAACCTATTACTTGTTTGGCGAGCTATAGACCTGGCTTTCATTTTGCATATGTTGTCAGACTTTCTCTGTGGGCTAAAATAACCCTTTAGTTCCAATGCCTACTTTTCAAAGCTTGGACAGAGAGCCTTTCTTTGGGAAGCTGAGTAGACATGGGCAGCATGGTCTGCCACAAATGTAGCCTCACGCAAGAGACGAGGAAACAAAGGAACAGTTACAAAGTGAGAGAAGGTGCTTTTAGTGCTATTTCTGTCCCTTTTGAATCCAGGTGAGTGATGTGAAGCTGTTGCTTGTCTGCTCTACTCAGCCTCAGGCTCCATTTTCCATTTTTCTTTTACAAATAGAAAATTGTCAAACACAGCACTGTGGTTAAGACTCAGAACCTTTTGTTGTGAAAGTTCAACCACATGATTTGCCCAAAATAATCTGCATTAGAACTTAAGTACATGAGTGTCTTGAAAAACAACAATATACAAACATAAATGGATTATAAAAAGGACAAAATATCCTATTGAAATTCCTATTTACACTGTTCTGCACCAGGACCAATCATTCTCGCTGGACTAAATCACTGAAACTGGTCTTTCATGTCGCTGCAATAATCTGGAAGTGAGAATATCCAATTATTAGCTTTTCATTTGCAGCTCCAGTTCCTGAACATGGTTCTCGCCACATAGAGAGGTCTTAAGAGTTCCCCAAAGGTTTCTTGTAATCACCATGGGACTTTCCTTTCATTTCCATCTGCCAGGCCACAGCGCTCCATTTTGCTCACTGCGACTTATGGCCTCCGTAAGCATTGCATTGTCGGCTTGCCATAATGAAAAGCAAAGCTAAAATGAGTTTATCGAGGACAAATGTTTGTGGTCGCCTGCACGCATACTCTCCTTGGCAGGGCATGTTGTACAGGAGCACATCTGCAATCCAGATAACCTTGTCTGCATATCAGATGGAAAATCCACTCATCTGGGAAAGAGAATGTACAGATAGGGGGGCGGAAGAAGGCGGAAGTCCCCACAGACGCTTTCATATCCCTCTGATGATTGGTGGACAGAGAGATCAGGGATAAAACAAGGCAGTGACAGCAGTCATATTTCCTCAGTGCCTGTAATATAATGTCTACGATCTAAGCTGTGATAGATTTTAGTTTGACACCATGTAAAGAATATGTCCACACTATCAGGCTTCCATCTTTAAGCACAAACAATGCCAAGATGGTTGGGGCATCTAGTTTATTTGTTTCACGTTTGTTCTCCATTCCCTGAGGGTGATAGTTTGCTGAGAAGTGTCATTGACTAAAACAGACAAACATTTAGACCGAGGGCTGCCCTGACTGTAAAACAGTCCCTGAAACCCAGCTGCATCGATTTCTTGTCGTAAGCACACAAACAGAGAATCAGGGTAGGGTACCATCTTTATCTTGACTTTCCATTGCTATTTTGACTGATAGGAGAAGCCTGTGTAAACAGTTCTGTTCTGTAGATACATGGGCAGCTTCGGAGCAGCTTGTATTGTACTTTGCTCACAAACTGCCAGCTCCCTGAACCTACAGTTTTAGTCTTAAACAAAAAAACGGATATTATCTGGCCCCACCATAGACGCTTCAAAAAAAAGCAATTCACAGGGACATTCTGTATTTATAAATGTCAACTTAAGTGAATGCTAAGGTTCCCCACTGCAAAGGTTTTGTAATTAAAGGTCAATGCTTTTATCAAACAAATAGGTTGAGCTGGTTGTATTTTCTTTCCCTGAAACCAAAAACAAATATGGAAAGAGAGAAGGGAAATTAAGATTCAAGGACCCATATGTTGCCGAGTTGTATATATTTTTTTATAGTTCCGAGAAACTCTGGAGGAGTTTCTGGAGCTTAACTTCTGCTCTTTTTTTTTACCAAACCATGAGCTAAAAGCATCTAGAGCAGGGGTCACCTAAAGAGGCTTGACGCATTTTGAAACTGCTTTTCCCTTCAACTTCACAATCTCCAACACCAAATTAAGGCCAGCAGAACAGCAGAAATCTATTTTACCATGCTTCATGGGGTGTCAGCAGACCATCGATGAAAAACTAAATAAAGAATCAGTGCATCAATATTGGAACCAGAAAGTGCACTTGTAATGAAGACATTGGGAGAGGCTTGCTCCTTCCAGCGTGAGAAACCTTGTCTGCTGCCCATCAAAACGCTCCCCATGGGCCCCCTGGAGCTGCTGGCTGGAAAGTGGGAGGAACAGCTCAATTTGCAAGGGCTGACCGTCTGCAGAATGGAAACAAAAAAATAAATGGAGCTTGTTGAAGGCCCGGCGAGCATCAGACGAGACACCTGTTTTCGCTTCACTAATATGGTGACAGGAAAACAGGGGCCGGTCCCCCTCTGTGGAGCGCCGACTCTTTGTAAATTGGCCAGATCATGACACAGACGGTGATATGCCAGCCTAAACAGGAGTCAGCCCTTGTGGTTCCACCGTTGTTCCGCTCCCGCAACAAATCGATGCTAATTAACTGGTAGGACGGTCTGCTTGTAGGCACAGCAAGGAGCAGGGTAACCCAAGCCTTAGTTTTTTTTAAAACAGCCACAATCGGTTGTGTTACACTCACAGTGTGACATCAGGATATACAGCAAGAGAAGATCATAGCTCCCTGGTGGGCAGAAAGCGGTTGATTAAACAACAAAACAAAGCAGCACTTATGGAAACTGTCTATCACATGCCTCTCTTTGCCGGTCTAATTACATGTTACAGCGATTCATCATTTGACGCTTTAATGCATCACTGCACTAAATCAAATATCTGTTTGGACTATGGCATTGGTAATCCATGTGATAATACGAACGTTCAGGGATCTGTGTGTTATTTTTTTTCCCGATTTTTTATGTTAACTAATTACAGAACAGAGCAGAATTGGCCACTCAGCCATTTTCTGCTTTAAAATCGATTTGCTTACTGAGGTCATGCAGATTATTCAATGAGAACAGACATAGGAAACATACATGAATCAGAATATTTGATCAATAGGACTCGATTTAAATATGATAGGCTTCACAAGCAATGAAGTTAGCATTAACACACTGAAAAATGTATAAGCTGTTGAACGCAGCACATTTGTCTCTTTATCCTAGGCAGGCCCATATACAATGTTTTTGATGCTTACGTCAGAGACAGTAAAAGAAACGTAGCTGGGAAAACCTATGGGTTGTGCACTTTCCACAACAATGCAGGGTTGGTTATTAATTCGACCCAAAGGAGCCTGATTAATCATAATATTCATGAGGCTCCCTCAACTGAGAGAGAGAGAGAGAGAGAGAGAGAGAGAGAGAGAGAGAGAGAGAGAGAGAGAGAGAGAGAGAGAGA
>JAOPJO010000089.1:7150937-7171448 GCA_027123675.1 Molva macrophthalma
GAGAGAGAGAGAGAGAGAGAGAGAGAGAGAGAGAGAGAGAGAGAGAGAGAGAGAGAGAGAGAGAGAGAGACTGTGACCTTGACTTCTTCTCTCAATGTGCTTATGCACACCCCGGAGTCAAGGAATATCAAAGGGGACACACTCCTGGAGATGTGGGGCACAGACATCAGCCACATCCGTCATGGACCCCAGAGCTAAATCAACACGGGGCCGGGCTCGCCTGCACTCCGGGTGGAAATATCAGACCTTTCTGGGCACCTTAAATCAAGGCATGCTCCTGGTTCAATGACTGAGAGTGATGATGTATATCATAAAATGTATACACACCAAAAGGTACTGACTGGTTAAAGTTAATAAAACATGGTTTTGTGGTACCCAAGAGAGATTAAATAAAAGAGAGCACCCCCCCCCCTAAAGGAGTTGATTGGGTATTAAATCATGTCCAGACATTTTTGTGAGACAAATTCAGGAATGATCAGTACTCTTATGGTTGGAATGCAATTACTGATACCGTTTCAAATATAGATAGATATAGATATCATAGATATCATTTCAAATGAGGAAAATATACTCAAAAATGATTATTATTATTTCCACAAATGGTAAAATGCTACTGTCATTTGGCTTTACCACAATCAAGGCATTAGAACAGCAAGGTACATTTATCTCCACTGACATCCAATACCTAGCACCAGAAGGAGCCATGACTGATGTATTTCACTGTCATCAAACAACACACATTGCCGAGAGGTGCGAAGACGGCAGCAATACTTCAATTCCAATGAGTCACGGCAGCAAGGAAAAAATGTCATGTATGTTTGTGTTTTGCTGTGCCGTAGTGGTCACAAGCAGTGGTCATATTGATGGTATCATTGATGACCCAGGACATTGTGCAAACAGCTTTGCTAATGCATAATCATTATCTGTTTTCCAGTTCATCAATATATGCTGAGATGTGATAAAGGAGAACACTCACCCTGTGTTGTCTTAGAGGCAACGCAGCTGAGTAAATTTGCCTAGACTTACATGTTTTATGTTCCACTAACTGTGTACCTTCGTGGTGTTTTTTGTGCGTCACGTTAGGACTGTTATTACGAGAGACTGTTCCTCATTCGGGCTATACCATTCATTCTCCCCCGTCTCCTGTTCATGTCAATTTACGGCACTCCAAGGAGGTTACCTGATGACCAGGCAAACCAGCTCAGCCGTTCCTGATGTTCAAGTTCTGCAGTGCCAGCATTGGCTGTCAGGGACATTTAACAAAGAATTTACATTATTTATGAGGCTACCTTTGAAATGCTTTCCTTAATTATGTTAAAAATTTCCATAAAGAATTGTGGCAGACAACGTGCAACATTTAGTAAACACAGGCTTAACACTGAATTCTGCACAAACAGGGTTCGGTGTCTTAGCAAATTGAGTTGCGCTCCAGTTAGCTGATTGATCATGTTTACTTCAACCATCTCACAACTCGCATTACGGATAAACTAGTTGTAACCAATATACACTTAAGCACTATGGTTTCCTTGGTGACATTTCTTAACCAATCAGAAGGCATGATACCTACTGTCCCCCCACCCCCGAAACACACACACACACACACACACACACACACACACACACACACACACACACCAAAGCCTATAACAGATTACGTTAAGGGGCTTGGATAGAGCCATTCTAAAACAGCCTCAGGTTACACTAAAGCAAACTAAATAAGGCAGAAACTAAATTACCGTTGCTTGTGCCTCTGAATTGTATCTCTCAAAGTTGCCTATACAAGAATCCATGCAGGGAATCGTTAGAGAAAATATGAGCGTGAAAGAAAGGCAAAGGGAGACCAGGTGCCTGTAGACATCGTCAAATTACAACAGGGTCAGCGTAAGGGAGGCAACGTAAACCTCCTCATCATACTTTGTGTTGTTTGTCATTGTCAACTTTGTTCTTCTTCTTTGTGTTGCGTCGTGTGACAGCAGGAAAAATATGGCAACATTCACAGAGTGAAACCAACTGTAAGTTGGCATGAAATGGCATGAAATATTAAAAAAACGTTGGTAACATGCAACCTATTTTACTTGGTTAGCTGGGGACCAAGGCAATCTCTGAATCACGTTAAAATATGGATACCTTCAGTGTAAAAAGTTAAAAAGATAACCAAGTGGATTACAGTTCGACACCACATATGCCGTTTGTATTGGATGTGTGCTGGATGAGTTTCTTGGATCCTTTCGCAGACCCACCCTTACATTGCTGTGGTGCCATTCCTACAGTGGTTAAGCCCTTGATACAAGGACCTGGTCAGTTTTCTACCCTTGTTGTTTATATATATATACCGTAAAACTGCAATTAAAAGCCGAGTCCCAATTAAACGCGGAGTCCCTTTTACTGGCCGGGTGTGGCTACACGTTTTGACAAAAAAAAAATTTTCTTTTTTTTTTAATATATATTGGTTTTTTTTCTTTCCTCATGACACACGAAAAAACAAAATTGAGGAAAATCACTTAATTTTCTATTTTCCCAAACATTGTGGTGGTCATCATTGAATGGCTGCAGATCATGTTCTGCGAGTGTGTGGGTTCAATGCACAGTGATGTGCATGGAGGAAAAGTCATTTGCATTGGTAGACAACACAAGTGTGTATTCCTCAATGACAATGCTGTTCGGCTCAAAACGTATGCCTAAATTATGGCCTCTTTCCGAGTCACGCCAAGGGGTAATCAGTTGCTCCTTCAGCATCTGGCAGAATGATTTATTCCCTCGTCGGTGCCCAGATTTGGGTTTTAATGTATTTAACGAATTGCATTCTATTGTGAAAATGATATGAGGGTGCAGGCTGGTCAGATGGCAACTAGGCACATGTTTAGCGCTGTGCAAACTCCAAAGCAACCTTTCAGAGGACAGCAATATTAAAGAAAAGAAAATAACCGCATCCAAATGTTTCAATAATGAAGACAACAGTGCAAATATGAATTATGATTTTACATTGAAATCAAATAACCCATAATAACCCCCTATTTTTTACCATACCTTTTTTTAACGCATATACATTAGACAGTATAGTCATCTTTGTTTCGCAACTCATTTGTAATAATTGATGTGTGAAATCTTGCATTGCATTATTAAAACATTCCCCCCTAAAGGAGCGGCAATTTTCACAATGTGTGAAAAGCATGCAATCCAAGTAAATTGTACGAGTCCTGTACAGGCAATAAGCCAGGCTACTTCGTCAGCTCTGAAGCACCAGCACCAACCCCTCTTTCAAGAGCAATTGCTGCCATCCATTTACATGTATTCACAAATGACAGGATCTCAGCCAAACATGGGAGAGGAGTGGGAAGGTAAACCAATCCACTCCGACTCGCTTGGAGAGTAGTTGAGGGTATTTTGCTCTGAGGGTAGAACAAGCTCTAGGTGGAATAGGAGTGTATGGAGGGAGTAATGGGTGAAGAAAAGAGGAAAAAATCTGAAAAATGGATGAAGAAGGCAGCTAGAGGCCGAGTGAGAGACAGAGCGCAACGGGAAAAGAGGGTGGAAGATGTAAAGTCTAAAATAAGAGTGACGTTTTCAAGATGGAATTCACTATTTCTGTATTCAGCGATGCACAGTACTGCTATGTTCTCAGAACACATCTGGGAGTAGAACAGAATGAGGTTGTAGATTTACAGTTGCAAACAGTATGTCCAAATATGTAACCCCTGATGTGGCAAATTATCATACTCAAAAAGGTAAACACAGTAAAGAGTGAAAAAGGAACAGTGTAGTAAAAAAAGTGTTTGTGATATTCTTTAAACAAGGGCTATACGTGTCAAATATCACATATTTTAGTGTGTGTGTGTGTGTGTGTGTGTGTGTGTGTGTAGAAAGCTGGGGTGATATGGTTTGTTGCAACATGATGATTGTTGTTTGTTGCAACATAGAAATCATTTTCCATAGAGGTATAAATCCAGACACTTTTTTATAATTAATCGTACAGCCTTAAAGAGCAGTGATGAATAAATCAAACAAATCTATCCATGAGAGGAAATATCTCATATTAATCAAACAAACGTCTGCTTGCAAGTTGCCCTTTAAAATCCCAGCTTCCCCTGAGGAGTGTGTGCCAGTTAATATTTAATACATACACGTGTAGTGTCCAAAATCAATCTGTCACACCAATTAGTTAAAATGAATTCACTTAGTGGTCAAAAAGCCATTTAGCTAATATGAACTGCTTGCTTGAACACACTGGATAAGTATATGGACAATCGTGTTGTTGGAGATTGAGACTAAGCGCACAGACAATTATTATAAATAATCATTTTGATTTTCTCCTCTGTTGATTATGCAAACACCGTTAGAGAAATCCAGTAGTAGAGAATAAGTGGCTGCTTTGTTATGGATAGTGCAGGTACTGTTGGTATCAGAGGGGTCTCCTCTAACATCCTGGGGATGCTATGGTAAGCATCAAAGCAGCCTGGGACGTTAAGCAGATATATGTAGCTGGCGTCAAGGTGGCAGCATGTCATAAATATGCATGCACCTGGGGGTCGCTCATGGAATGCAATGAGACATCATCATCAGAGATCAGCCCCACTGTCACACTCCTCTGGATAACCCATTAATAAACACAGATCCACAGCCCTGGACCTGCCCCCTTTGGGTTGGGACGGGGGTTCTCTCGGACGCTTGCCAAAATAAAATCTAGGGGTGTGGTTTACAACAGCATTAAAAAAACTAGGTGGCAGATTCCCAGATGTCTCCAATCTTTTTCTTTAAAGCAATGTTCAGTCATTGTTTACAAGAGCCACAAGAAGAAGCCGTGTACTTGAGTCACCTCATGGTTTTTAACCATGAATCTTTTCAAGGATATAATAGATATGTATTTCACGCAACCATTCTTATAGGCTGGATGAGATGCATTAGATAGATAAGATCCAACCAAATACGATTAGATTCTTACAATATAAGATTCTTACAGGATACGATTCAACTTTCAAAAAAAAAATGATGATGGAAAGCTTGACCTTAAGAACTGTCTGTATAGTAACAGTTTGCAGAAAGCATAGAATAGTGTAGTTTTCCAACATAGTTGCACAAATGCACTTTGGTATCACTTTGGTAAGAGTGCTTAAACTAATTGTAGGCAGTGCATTTACGCTGACGTCAACAATTTACACAAGCACATGTGATGTGAAAATCCTTGCTTGACAGCACTTTGAAGTTTTGACTTAATCAAAGACTGCGGAAAAGAGACTTGGGCTAGAGTCAATAGAACACCTCTTTCATCTCATGATTCCACGATAGTGGAGTTTGACTGAACACATGTAACATAGCTGGCTGTTGCTTTTGCTAGCATTTTAGCACGCCAGCAAAATGAGGCTAACATTAACTATCAGGCACCATGCCGGCCAGCTACTCACTTTCTCAAAGTTGTGAGACCTGTGCACTAGGGATGATTATCCTAGTAAAGGTTGGAGGGACAAATAGCATATAGTACAATCAAAATGTTGTAAAAGGCATTTGGTCAAACAGGGATTATATGTATAGACTAGGTGAGAAAAACAGCGGTTGAGGACTTGTGTTAAGGTGTTTCACATCATACAATACTAACCAATAGGCGCGTGGGCCTTATTAGCCTTAAAGGGTGGCATCCTGTGTTTCTACTTTGGCCCCATTGTGCTACACATCGAGCACATAATCGTAAGTCGAATCATTGTATCTTTAAATAGCCATTTAAATGATACGAACAACAATGGCACGGAATTGACAACATTATGACTCTTTCCTTCTGTTTACTCACAACTCTCACTGATGTGGTCTTTGTTTGAAAGTGACCAAAGTGTGTCTAGTACTTGTAACGTTGTTTATCCTCGGTCTCCATTTCCAATGCTGCTGCAGCCCCAGGTGGCCAGAATGAAGAACTAGGATTGTGTGTGTGTGTGTGTGCTTGTGTGTGTTTATGTGCGTATGTGTGTCTAAGTGTGTGTGTATGTGTCCAGGCTAGCACCAGTTGGGTTTCGCTGAGAAATCCGATAATGGCTTTCCATTTTAAATTACCAGGCTTGGGGACTGTGGCGTTACTGAAAGCATTCCTCTCAAGACATCGTGAAACATGCATCACAGTGCATATTATGAGAGGATCGTGATTATTATTGACAAAGAAACAAATAAAGAATGTTAAAAAAATTTGATGTTGATTACCTTTCTGCACTAATGGCTATAAAAAGTCCATGTAGGTTGAAAGTGATTCTATGTAATGGGATGTAATCTTATAAAAACAAATACCGTACAGCAGTCACCTTATATATACTCTATGTTACATAGTAGACTATGATGTGAAGCCTAACAGAACGCAATGAATGCACTTATATAAACCCGATCGTTATAAAAAAGCCAAGGCTAAAAGCAATTCCTTTAGAGCAAAAACAAATGCATCTCTGCTGAGCCATTCGAACAATGCTCAAATAAGAGGCATATTAAAAGGTGTTCTTAGTTGAATAAATTGTAAATATATGGGCTGGCTATATACAAGTTAAGATCCAATTCCACAAGTCCCCATACGTCATTGGTCTTTCAGCTGCATTCCACTCCATGGCCTCTTAAGCTCTGATTTATGGCTTCATAACTATAATTGCTGAAGGGCAGCTGCTCCATTGCATGATTCAAACACGTTTCCAGGGCATCGACTGCATCACCTGCTGTTCCGCTTGGAACTCAACATCCCAGGTAGCGGGGGGGCTCCCTGATAAATGATGCCAACCCTCATCTTGGTATCCAGTCTGCCTTCACCTGGGCTGAGAGCACAGAGTCAGACTTTGCCTTACTTCACTAGGTTTGATTCATCATGTAGACTTGCGCCCCCCCCCCCAACCCAACACACACACACACACACACGGTAATAAATGAGGTAATTTATACGATTAATTGATAGTGTCCTGAATAGAGAAGAGCTGAATAGAGAAAATTACATGTGGTGTACTGTCATGCTGATATAGATGTAACTTTATTAGCAAATATTATACCATATGGATATTTTTTAATGCACGGTTGATAACAACTCCTGGTAATTCAGTCTATATGTTGGCCTAAAAGATTCCCCTGCTTTGCATTTCAAATGCAATCACCGTCAAATCCTAGCATCTAGAATTGAGTGACATCATTAATTGCACAACGGCATTTATCATTACATTTAGAGATAATGATCTTAACTATGTTCAATCTTAAATGTAAAATTCACTAGCAGCGCATTGCAAGTATTGAAGTTGAAAAGACGTAACTGAAAGTTTACGGGTTGGATCTCAGCTCCACGGTTTACAACACTTAAAGCAACATTAAAGCTAACATTAAAGCTACATTAAAGTAGGTCTGATGAGTTTACCCACCATTTACCTGTTAGTGTCAAAGTCATTTTTATGCATTTATGATACCGACATAAGGAAAGAGTGGGCTCAGCGAGAAGACTGGCAATTTTCGTATAATGACTTCAATTGCAAATGCATAACACAAGGTCAGGTTTCCCACAAAATTGGACAACAATTTTCAACTGAAGTCTCTCCTCAAACAACAGAACTTCAGAATTCTGTCTTCATTCTAAGAAAAGAACAGGATTTCATAATATATATAGCAGCAGGTTAAATGTATGTAATGTATGTATGCAATTTAATCATCTACCAACAACAGGAACTTAATCACATTTACGTAGTAAGTCTTTAACATTAAAAGGTTGCAGTGAGTATCAGTCACAAAGCATACAAAGTACTAAAATATCTAGAATACAAGAAACATGTTAAGCAAGCTATTATTATATTCCACTAATACAAATAATGGGCCAAAGTGCTTGGTTTACAGTAATAAGACATGGTTAGCTTGTTAAAATGCAATTATTTAACATCATAGTCATAAACTTAGCAAAAACATATTTTATAGAAGACTGAATCCAATTGCCAAGTATTCCAAAACTGCTCAATTGCAAATATACTGCTTGAGGAGTTAGAGTGGTCTTCAAATTACAGCAAACATTTGGGTGTTGGGGGAAATTATAAACCACTGAAGTTATTTCGATTTTTTCGGGGGCAGTGCGGTGAGAAAAAGATAGCATATTGACCGGGTTTCGTTGATAAAACAATTAATAAATTCAGCTTAGCAGAAAACAACCTTTCTTATTAACAAAGACGAGAGAACAGAGGAGGGTCTTGGAACCGTACATAATTTTAGACACAATTGACAAATGTCTGCACTCTTTGCAGAACGCCAGCTTTAAGTCAAAGCGATCATTGGGGCTACAACGAACTAAACACATTTTGCTTGGATAAATTACATCATCCTCCGTCCTCTAGCCAAGGAGCTTAGATTAGACTCCTGAGAAATAACAGAAGATAAAGAAAGCTGAATTTACTCCTTACAGCAGCCTATGAAACCAAGGAAAACACATCAAATTTTGACCTTGAATTTATGTTGTTTATATGCCACAATACAGTGCAATTCACAATGTTAGCTTTAATATATTGACCTCACTGCCCTGCATCACACTGTGGTAATGGTCCGACTGTCCTTGAGCTGTGTTTTATTACATCATACATGTCATATCAAAATTCAACACTGCTGCCATTTCCTGTGGGCCTACGCCAGTGGCTCGTTTTCACAGCCTTCACTACTGAAACAGTAAACTCCAGCAGTGTTGAGTTTTTGTTGTGCTTATTTGGAAAGTCCATCTCCACAAGAATGCTCCGAATCAAACAGTCAACAACCTACTAAAAGCAAAGCAAATAATTGCAGTGGAACAGAAACAATGTTCCTTACTGTGTCAACAAATGCAATCAGAGTAAGAGGAGACGTAATTTATAACATAATTGTCCAAATAAAATCATATAAATCCATCGTATGTACCCTTACTTTTCCAACCTCTTCCTGGTAGTAGAGTACTGTCCATTGAATAGATCAATCACAGAAGTTTTTATTTATACATCGCTATGGTAACATGCAATTGCAGATTGTATTTGTCTCCAGATTTTTCATCCAGAACTAATGCATTCATTCTCATGGAAACTATTCGTGTGACCTTTGATAAAAAATTAATTAACAAGCATCGTTCTGCAAAAGATGTCAAACTCAATTCCAGGAGGCTAAATGGTGTATTCTGTGATCTTAACATGAGTACATTGCAGTATTCTTGTACACTTCATGAAGCAAACTTGCAGTTATTTCATTATCTTTCTATGAAATGCTCAATTATAAAATCTGTGATATACTGGTAAAATCCTTAGCAATAGATGAATCACAATAATATAGAATTATATATATATAACAGTATCAAATTCAGTGTGTGCTGTGCATAATTCAATGCTAAAAAAGGCAGTAACGGTAAAAAAATAGCAGTTTGTAAAATTGAGTGGCATCTAGCCATACTGACTTGGTAGAAATGGAATATATATATATATATTCCATTATATTGAATATAATTAATGTTTGAATATAATATTCAAACATACTTTAATTTGTGTATAATCCCATGAAAATAAGATTAGCTGTGTTTTCGTTACCTTAGAATGAGCCCTTTGTATCTACATAATACATAGGTCCTCTCCACGAAGCCCGCCATGTTGCACCGCCATGTTTCTACAGTCGCCCAGAAGAGGCAAGCGGCTGTAGAGAGGACGCGTTTTCAATTAACAATCATAATCTCTATGATTTATAGTTGTACATACTAAATAATTAAATACAATTCATAAATCTATCAAGGAACCTCATCATCATGTAATAGACAACATCTTTTTGAGAGCACTTTTGGCACCCTACAGTCCAGTACAGTCCACCGTAGCTTCTGTTGAGGATTGTATAAATTGTTAGACAGTTAGATATGGTTTCGCCTCACGCTGTTTTCCCCCTCCCTGCCAGAGCCCTGTCTCTGACCCCCACTGTTAGCTGAAGACACCTTTTCCCTGCCCTCACGCCCCTCCCTGCCGGGTCCCTTTCTCTGACCCCCACTTTTAATTGATTAAATCCCCCTCCCTGCCAGACACCGGCCTCGCATCCCTCCACTACACTTGAGTTGATCAAACTATTTCTGTGTATTAACCTTCATCCTGCTCTCATCCCCCTCCCTGCCGGACGTCTCTAAGCCCCTTTTGTTCTTGAAGCAATTCATCAACGGAGCAACTGAGTGGTTGGTATGAACATCAAATGGCCCTCATCAGAGCCCTGTATCTGACCCCCACTTTTAGTTGATTTAATGAATCCCCCTCCGACCAACAGGTCGGGGGCCCATCTTGGCCAGGTATCACACCCAGCCAAAAATCGGGGCGGTATTTGAATGACCCAATAGGAATCTGTGGCTTACACCTTTTTGTATAATATCAAGTATGATTGGAGGTAACTGAGAGCCTGCCCTTGTCATATGTTATACTGTTGTACGTGTGAAATTGAGAAGAGAAGTTAGGTAACCACAGAAGGACTCTGGTGGTTGCTTTGGGTATCTAGCGTTAGCCCACGAATAAAGTTTTGAACAAAGTTTTGACTCCGCAGTCTTTTTGGAAGCAACGGGACTTGGAAACTTGCACCTTGAATTTGGAAGGAACTTCTTAATTTCTCCTATGTTGTTGGAAAGGGAGGGGTGAGGTAAGATGAGGGGGCATTCAGTTGGTTGCAATCTGCAACATCACCGCTAGATTCCACTAAATAAACACTGCACCTTTAAATATTATTTTATGGAGCTCTTTATAATATTTCAACGACATAATTAGTTTCTACAGTAGCCCAGAGCAGGCAAACCGCTCTAGAGAGAACATGTTTTTAATTCAATCTACTTTAAATTTAAGTGTAAACTAAGATAACAAAAAATAATGTTTTGTGTAGCAGTGTTAATTATGAACGATTTTGTATATGAAATGTGTCACACACTTTGGCGTTATACTATAAGTGTGTGAGAAGCTTAACCCTCTCTTGGACGCGGACATCACTATCAACCGCTGGCCAGACTTAGACCATTTTATTGCTTAAAAAACATAACGAACAATCTCGTTCAATGTATAAGGACCTTTACTTTTAAACTATGACCGATATTTTTACGGAATAAATAACGTATTTATACAATTCATGAATTTATCAAGGAAGCTCAATGCTGGCGTAGACGATGACATTATTTTGGAAGAATCTACTGGCACTTTACACAATACAAGCCAGTGCAGACCACAGAAGTCGTTGGAAAGGAAGGGGTAAGGGCGGGGATAAAATTGGTTGCAATCTGCAACCTCATTGTTAGATGCTACTCAATTCTACACATTGGACCTTTAGCATATCCGGTAAACCTCAAAATTCACCTTCTTGAAACAGGATCCAGATTAGGATCACAGCGAGTTGAGTTGCCATGGTAACAGAACTGAGAGTAGTCTAATTTTGGTATCTAAAACTGAAAAAGTCTTTCCCCGAACTCAGACTTAACATACCCAATTAACCTGGAAATTCAGCTTCTTGAAACAGGGACCAGGAAATTAAATTTGTAGAGAACTTTCCTGATTGGTATTGAGGTTGCTTTCATTATTAACTTGACTTAATTCTTTTACAGAAATATTGCCTAATGCTCCTTTAACACGTTAATGCTTTTCTTCTCACACATACACGCCCATACAAACAATGTTAAGACTGGGCTGTTCTTTTATCTCTTTTTTTAGACAAACAATGTGTTACACTTGTGGTGATAGCCTGAGCCTACTAAAACTGCCATAAAAACCAACCAGCCTTTTTATTGATCCATTTATCTCAAATTACAAATAATACATTTAATGAAAAACACCAGTATATAGGACTGCTATTCATGGAACATAGAGTAGGGAAGCTATGAAATACAACTATAGTAAATATTATTGTATATGTATTATTTAGAATTTGACAGAATGGTAGTACAAAACAGCAGTCATCTACTCCTGTTTTAAGTCCTGGCTATATAATATATAATGATGATTGTTCATTGTTTATTTATCCAGTGACTTTCACAATTGACAGCATTTCAAGCCTCATTATGATATGATGAAAATAATATTGCATGCAGTAAATGTAGCTTGCTATGATCACTATTGGCTCTGCTTAATGGTTCATGTGAAACCATCTAGGGTCTTTTAGTTTTTAGATTTTATTTTTGCTTTGAGTGTGGCACGGTGACATATAGATCTATTAACTCATTTTCAATTCTATCTTGGTGAGAACTATTTGGCTTATTAAAAATGAATGAGTTTTAGCAACCTACTAAAAAAGTCCTGTTTTACCATTATGTTTGCTGTGGTGGTCCACCTGCAGACTGCAATGTTTGGTGTGGGAGGATGTAATTGTTTTGGACAGCCTCCAGCACTAAGAAAGCTTGAAAGGGGCTTGGGTACATGTGAGTCCAGCATTGCAGAGGATCAAATGGGAGCCATATTTTCATGGGGTTCCACTTCTATGACAAGGAGTTCTTAGTTAAATAGCCCAGGCTCACCATTATGTTTTGGAGGAATTTAAATGCCAGCTTCATTCAGAAACAGCAAATTGCTTTTCTGTTTGTTCATCAGTCAAAAACACTACAAAAACATTTGTCTATAGAATAGAAACTTTAATAATTGGATGGGCTGGACATTTTAAAACTGCCACTACAATGCCATGCCAGTCTTTAAGGCAATTTCTTGTTCCAGCAAAAAGCCCAAGCCATTTGGATACCAATAACGACATTGTCATTGTAACTTGAAGCTCAGCATTTTGCAGGGACATTGCCAGAAAATGCCAGTCCAAATAGTAGTCTAAACATATACCTGCATGCTCTGTCACTCAAGATGCGATCAGCAAGATTAAACTAGAAGCCAATGGACACAATCAAATTGTTCCTAATCTGACAGGCTCATTCATCATCCACGGGCAAAACACTCCCCGTCGTCACCAGGAACTGGATCTGGTCTGATGTGCTGAACAGATTAAAAAAAGGTGAGTGCTTTAGTGCTTTGTTTTCTTCTCCTCGTCTACTAGTAGTAGTGATGCTGTTCAAACATGATGCACAACCACTTAACCTGCAAGTAGCCTGCATCAGCAAAAATCGAATTCTTAACAGAATGTGTGTAGATGCAAAGATTTACCTTTTAGCTTTAATCCACTGTGCGATTTATTTCCCCCAAAAAAGCATTTTTGTACTTGCTGCACAGGTCCACATCGTACTTCAGTCTGGCTGGTGTCTAGCTGGCCCCTGTACTGCCATGTCCTAGCAAACAACCATTTAGGAATGAAATGTGTGATATTAAACTAACCCTAGAAGGCCACTGGGTACACGTCCTGACAATTTCTTTACGACAAAGAAAATTAAAATGTCAGCCAGCAAAAATTATACTCAGTCATGAAATCTGCTTTCTGCTGCACAGATTAGTTACTAAATTGAAATCCAAAACAGATGATGCACAGCTCTGAAAAAACAATAGTTATCAAATAATTTACTTACCCTTTTTATATCCTAATTAGGCATATTTATTTTGGCAATAATCATTTTCAATTTCACGCCATTTTAACTTGAAGTTAATTAAAACAAGGCTGTTCATTAGCATCGTTCCAGACCCTTCCCCAGACACGGCACCTGCACCATAATGCAATGCAAATAGGTAGCACAGGGAAAGCTAAGTGCTTTTTACATTTACTGCATGAAAGTCTCTAAAGAGAATGGCAGAAATTGGATGGGTGAGAAACAAACTTTTCAACATTGTTTGACAAAATGCAGCAAAAATGCTCACAAATCAGTATGTTTGAATAAACAAACTATTCATTTGAAATATTTCTGACCACCTCAGGCCATAATTTAATGCAAATACTACACAATGACTAAACAGTAAATTATTGGGGGCCATATTATATCAAGTTGAAAATTGGAATCTCAAGAGGGCTGTGCTGGTTTGTCGAGCAGAAAATAAAACATAAGGCTAATAGACGCATGACATGATCGTTCAGAAGTAAAGAATACAACTGAAAAATGGCTGTTCAAAATTGTGCAATATATATGTAGGAGGATGCCACTTTAAAACAATATATTAGACAATATTAAAACAATACCATAAAGAGCAGCATACCATTACTGCAGCAATCACTTTTGTTCAAAATTATTTAAAAGACTGCATTTAGGCAGTGTCTGCAGTAAGGAAGTTACAAAGTGCAGGTTTAAGTGAATACCAAGTAAAACAAATGATCATTAACCTGCTATGCTATAAAAGTTAAATAAAGAAAGATAACTAAGAAGAGCAAACCTTTAATACGGTGATGATGACTACAAGTAAACCTTGTCGTTTAACGTATTTGTACTTTTTACTCTGTGGAAGGACCTTTAATATTCTCATATTAGTGTGTGAGTGAGCACAGTTAAGTTAGCTACTTGTACATGTATTACACTTGTAGTCTGCTGTCTGTGAAGGTAAATTTAGTTTGGGCTGAATCCTTTGGAAAAGGCCTATGTATATGTCTGAAGGAACCTGTGTTTTTTGTCAACTCAGTAGAGCCTTAACTGTGCAGAGAGGATAACAGAATGATAAACAATGATAATTTGGCCTCGGGATGATTTCATTACTGTTTACACACCTCAGGTATGCACACTGCTGGTAATGGCTCGGTTGCATAAAAACGTCTTTAACGTCTGAATAAGAAATGGTAGGTTGTGGCATTAACGTAACAGAATCAATAGCATGCGCCCCAACTTTTCATTTGTCAGAGACCCAGGGTGCAACCAAGGATGCACACTGTTTTACATGAGGAGCCTCTTGCAGGCATGACAGTGGCTTCATTAGCAGGTTTTGGGGGAGGGATGGGGGGAGGGGTTTTAACCATAGGCTTTGCAGGCCACGTTTGTTCCTTGATGGATGTTTTTATAAGCAAGACCTTGCATTTCCTTCCCCTCAGGGCTGTGCCTGTGCTTCCTGGCATCAATCACTCGTCATTTTCATTCCTGCACCATCGCCCGACAGAAATACTGTAAAAGTGATATATGTGTGTATGCGCTAAGTAATTATTAAGTGTCCAGCAAAGCTGATCAATCTTTCCAACTCTACTACTCCCGATATATTTTGTTTGACCCCTTTTCTTCCATATTTGCATTTTCTGCACCTCACCCCTGCTTCCTGCAGTAATAACAATGATAGAGAACACCCCCACAGAATCTGATTCCTTTCTTACCCATTTCAACTCCAGTGGGTTTCCAGGGGACTTTTAATTGCTGAGCCGCTGCTGGTGTGAGGGAGTGAGCTGCCAGTCGTGTTGTGCGGAAGCTTTAGGCTCCTGTGGCGTTAATGAGATGGTTGCCATCAATCAGTGGTTGTTGGAGATGACTGTAAATAAGGCTGTGATCCTAGGAGGTGTTCTGGGCGGGTTGGGTTGTGCCCTGCTCCATTCCTTTTCACTTGAAAGGTGTGTGTAAACATATGTCAAGATGACAGTGACCAGTCCAAGGGTTGAGGCAGAACTTAGGACGAGATTAGAATGCGATTGGGAGGGTTAGGAGAGCAGGGTGGTCCACATAAGCACTGCTCTTATGGCTAGTAGTGGCTTTGGATGGAACAAGGGTATAACATAAGATTGACAGAACATAAGTGTTCAGTCGATCTCTTCAAAAATGTCAAGTTTTTTGTTGTTCAACGCCGAATATCTTACTTCACAGATGTGTTGCTGGGCCAAATATAATCTTGGATCCTGCCGTCCTTTATTATAGCAGAACTTCTGGGGGTAGACAGCTCAGAACCTGGGCCAGAAACCAAAAACTGAAAGGGGCAGAGTAACACCTTATTTCCTGCCTCTTATGGAGATATTCTACTGAAGAGAAACTGTGAGAAACTAGTGGATGAAGCTTTCAGAAGGGAATTTTAAGAAGTATATTTTTTGCAGTGGCCAGTCATCACAATGATGATTTGAAACCACTTTTTCTAAGAACAACCGTGTCTACACTAGGTGTTTTAGCTTGTCTTCCTACTGGGAAAAGTTAATTAATTCACTAGGTGATGCAGCAATTGGCACTGCTGAAGCCAAAGATACTAAATTGAGCTTCAAGTTGTCCACCAGCAGGAGGGGTACAATCATAAGGGGTGCACCTGGAACGCCAGGGATCAAGGTTGAGCCCTCATGAGATGTCATGGGCCTAGCCATTGAACATCTGTGAAGCAGGGTGCCCACCAGATTAACTGGTTACACCTACCCACCACTTAAGACATCATGACTACAGTGCCAATTTATATAACCGGTATTGTAAAATCAAATGGTATGAGCTCAACTTAGAGCTTTGTTGTATTCATCCGATTCTATTGCATATCTCCTTTGTGATCAGTTCATGCAAGGCTTCAAGTTAGGACTTAAAGTAAAGATTTTCACAGGGCGTTTGCCTTGTTTACTCTTACAAAGCAGACAGAAGAATAGCAGCAGCAACCAGTTTCAAATAATTGTGATTGAAATTTTGAAAAGTTGAATCAACTTCATATCACGTTTTCAGGTGAACCATGTTAATTTGACCCCACCTATCAATAAGGCAAACTAGTGAATAGAGCACAGATCAGCTCGTATATTAGTATTTTTGTTAGCATTTACATGGCTAAATTCCAAGATTAAATGCAAAACCTCTGAATGTATGACTCAAGCCACCAGCCCAGTCATATTCTGATGCAAATGAGGTGGAAAATTACCTCTTTCACACTTTGCACCGAAATATAAAAAAATGAAAGCTTTATAATTGTGTGTTTAAGCAAATTGAAGATAACTCAAACCCTCTGCTATTTTTGACAAAAAGACTAAGGATGAAGTGGTATTGGTTCTACTTCAATTTAAAAACCAAAATACCTCTGTCATACTGACAGTGATAAACTAATACTTTCTATAATAAATACCACACACTAAACTAAATGGGGGGGATTATAAACATGGTATTGTAAAAGCATAACAAGGCACATCATATATCTTCCACAACTACTACAAGCCCATTTCAACCAACACAGCAGATTAACAGTAAGGTTTCCTACACATATCATACAAATTATGAGAATGTAAAAAATATAGAAATCAGTGGAGTATGCATTTGTTCTTGAGGAAACAACGTCAATACCCACTACCAACTGTTATGTGCATTCAAACAGTGCTGACAAAATACATATGACCTTAAAGGCCTCTGGTACATAAAGATAGCAACAATCAACTTTTATTCACACAAGTTACAATAACTATATTTCAGAATAGAAAAACAAAGCTATGTGGACTACAACGGGTGTGTCTGTACAGTGAATGCTTTCTACATGCCGAAAAGACCCAGCAGCTCATTATCTTGCTTCTTTGCCACCTCACTTGTTAAAAATGGTGCCTTCCTGCCTAAAGCGGCAGAGGCATAGACAAACCACACAAATAAATCTGTGGCCATAATACAGACATATGGAAGAAACATCTATTTATTGTAGCATTTTCAAACAGTTAACTGGTCTCCAGAAGACATCAAAACACGGCATTATTGCAACTCTCCAGAGAAAGTTTACTGTCCCTCCTGAAATAAAAGACATGTCTTTTTACAAACAAGCAATACAACACAAACACCCCTGATGCTCACAGTTCTACAATGTTGCGCTGCCAATTACCAGCCAAAGATGCTTTTTGAAAACTATACCTTGCTTTTCCTTCTCACGCCATGCTTTACGTGACATGACATACGAGGAGGGTCACCGCCTTGAGCTTCATCCCCTGAAGGTGGGAAGTGTTTGTAGAGAGTCGGGTGGTTTAAATTCACACAACAGGCTTTGAAGCTTCTTCCTGTGGTGCAAGTGTCAGAGATCAGGCCTCTCTCAATACGACGCCACATATCCCAGAGTGGCTGCATGGGGCTTTGCGTACTGAAGTGTGTCGCTCCATGAGGTGGTGGCCCCTGTGCAACCACTGGCTATAATCACTCTGCATGGAGGGGGGAGGGGGAGGGGATGGAGCGCTGGCCTGTTACTGCTTTGCCCCATGACCTCCATCACCCGTTGATTCCCATTAACAACAAGTAGACATCGGCGTCCCACACTCACACCATTACAAGCGTACTGTATACATATTGAGGTACTGAAACAGTCTTCCACTGCTCTCCTCCATGCACTTGTGTTCGTTCATGCCTGTGTTCTTTCCCTATTGTCCCCTCTGTAATCCCCCAACCCGCCCGCTACACCTGCGTATCTTCTTAGGTTGCACAGGTGACACAAAGGAAGAACAAACAATGATTTTCTACAGCGTCTGTCTGACAGAGTGATTTAGTAACCCCAACGTCTTCCCCTTGCATGAACTCTGTGGTGAAGACTGTCCAGAGCAGGGCTGAATAAATCAGCCAGGCTGGTGGGTCTGTATGCGACCTTGCCCTACCCTCCCCCCTTGCAACCCATCTCCACAGCAGCAGTAATAATGACATCAGCGAGGTAATATTACCCTTCAATATGACAGCCCCATCCATATAGATAAGAGGGAGATACCGTGGCTATGCTCCGTTACTGTGATCAGTGTCCTTTCCCACAAATTAGCAGAGCCAAACCGTGCCTTATCTGTGATTATGAACACGCCGTAACCCTATATGGAAGGGGTCTGAATCTGCTTGAATGAGATAAGCCCCATCGTCGGGCAATTCAAAACCATGTTTAAGAATGTTTGTTTAATGTTAATAAAGGGGAATCACCCTCCTCTGCCACGCCACCCCATTCATAGCCAGATCAGGTCTGCAGTTCCCTGTCGACCACAACACGTTGAGAACAACACTTTCCGATGGAGGAGCTTTCTCCCAAACACAGTAATAATATAGCAAATATACTATGGGGTCAAAAATGAATAGCAGAAACGGATATAAGGACGAATGAAAGGAGCCTGATATCACAATGTTCAGATAAGTTGTTATGATTTGCAACATTGCAATGTTTGGTGGTGTGGTCTTATGCAAGAAGAAAGAGGAAAAATACATTTCAAATTTTGGGCTTTATCCCTTCAGCAACTCACTGCCCTGCTCCACATCAACAAAAGCTGTGTGTAGATGGTGATTTTCCAGTTCAAACACATGAGGGAAAGGGGGGAAGCCTTAGAATTAGACTCAATTCTTCAGCCGTTTAACATGCTTGGCATGCCACAGCAGAAGCGTAGAGATGAGAGAGAGGCTCAAAAGGTTTAGTTTGGGTTGCAGAATGAAAAGAGCTGGGATGTGTGAATGTATATTAATATAAACGTAGAGGATGGCTCTACAATGATTAGTCAAACGATGCTTCAGTGGGTTTAATAAATGTTGTTTTTTTCAAATCAATTAAGCATGGCTATAAATAGAACAGAAGACAGACAATAAGTCATGCAAACTTCATTAGGCTTTCCTATTGTGAGTGTGATTCTAAAGTATTAACTTAATTTAACTCCAATACCGATTATGTGATAATAGCTTATTAAATGTAAAGTTCACTGTGGCTGTAGGAATTAATTCCAAACATGGAGAAAAAACATTTGGTTTATTTAGATATGTCATGCCTCTTTAATTGCTTGACAAACATAATTACTACAACGTGGCATAAAACATGGATTACTGTATGTACTAGATACTATTTTACTCCATAGAAGGAAACACTGCGAATGAGTATTGGTTCTCCAGCAAAAGTAAAGGCTTTAACTGTCCCTGACTGGTTCTTGCCAGAGACCTCAATCCACATGTAGTGAAATTACAATTTTCTATAGGTGACAGAATTTGTCTCACTTATAATTGCTCATCTTTTCAAAAAGCCGGAGTTTTCATCTTCCTATTTGATCAAGGCTTGTGGCTCAATCTAAAACAACTGAGCAATTTCATCTGAACAAACCAACCAACTAATCCAAATATGTAAAAATGAATGAGAAAATACCAGATACCAGAAATCGTAATACCAAACAAAACTTTTTTCTTTTTTCTATTTCTATTCTTAAGGATCAACCAAAGACTAACATCTAATCACACAAACCGCAAGCAACCAAGCAATTGGCATATCATGCAATTTGTGTTTCACTCAAATGATTACAATAACTTAGATGAAAAATACCTGAACACAGAGAGGCACATTCACGCCCCAGTTTGGGAACTGGGGATATGGCTCGGATATGAAGATACTGTGTGGGAGGCCTGCCTGTCATCTCTGAACAGCCACCTGATTTGAAGCCATCTGATTTGAAATCATCTGATTTGAAACCGTCGGATTTGAGGCCGTCTGATTTGAAATCATCTGATGTAAAGGGTTGTAGGGGTTGGCCGGTGTAACATTTTTCAAACCACTAAGCTCTGATAGGTAACGGGTATGGGTGAAACCGGACACCACCCCACCCTAATTTGAAGCCTTCTGATTTGATGCCTTCTGATTTGAAGCCTTCTGATTTGAAGCCTTCTGATTTAAAGCCTTCTGATTTACTTTAATGTAGGAAATGCCCAAATCTTGTTGGCAGTTGTAGTGCAGCTTGGGTATCCCTCTGAATTATTCATATACAGTGGTGTGAAAAAGTGTTTGCCCCCTTCCTGATTTCTTATTTTTTTGCATGTTTGTCACACCTAAATGT
>JAOPJO010000089.1:7174939-7185068 GCA_027123675.1 Molva macrophthalma
TATATGTACAAATCATTCAATTTAGCTGCTGCGGCTTATATTCAGGTGCGGCTTATAGTCCGAAAATTACGGTACTTTAAATAGCAGTTAACTTTTTAATATATGCATGTATCTGGATGCATTTGTGTCTTCTCTGAATTCATTAATAAAAGGGGCTGATTGTTGATCCAGAAAAGCCATGAATAGTCAAAAGACCAATTATGCCTGCACAGGTCAGAAGGCCAGAGACCTACACATCTCCCACATGTATGAGAACATGACGACATTACCCTGCATGCTCTGTCTAATAAGGTCCAGGTAAGTCCAAAGATACAGTTAAATTCCAATTGAAATGGCATTCAGGGTCTATACTTCCATAATATGACATATTGGCAAGAACACCTGGATATAAGCATGGGACAAAAGATAGCAGGAATGGTTATGCACATGTGAAAGACCATGTGCTAGCTGTGGGTTTACCTATGCGAGGGGTAGCTGAAATATATACGATTGTATATTATTTGAACTTATTTACATTTCTGGCACAATATGAGGCAAAGTAAAGTTTATTTTGACATGGTTTTATGACCAACAGGCAGCTATTTGAATGTCAAGCCAAGACCATCTGTTTCCAAGTAGAAACAAAGATGAAGAAGTTGAAAGTAAACACTAACATCTCTGTCACTGGCACAATATTGGTTGTGGCATCTCCAAGAATGGCTACAATCAATATAATTTGTTGAGAATTAAATTAAATGATTTCTACAATGTATTGACAATCATGATGATAAAGTCTCATCTGGTTTTGAAAGACATGTTAGTGCAGTGACACTGCCTCCTGTTAACTAAAATTCCAAACATAAGAGTTAAGGATAAAGTCTTCACTACTTAATGCCCCATCAACCTGCCATGAATGTGAGCACTAGCTGGGGTTATTTACACCAAAGGGGGCAGGGTTAATCTGCCTTGATGCTCTTGGATCTCTAATCAAATAGAAAGAGATTGTAAATATCGCAAAATAATCCACCCAACTCCTGTAGTGAGTTCGCTTCCGGACTTCAGCCATGAAAATAGAAATAGAGTTCAGGTTTGACAAAATAGGGATGAAAATATACCGCAGAAACCTATCATTTAATGATTGCTTTTTGTGATTTTAACAGACTTTATTGGCATACAGCCAATAACAAAGAAATGGACCAGCAACCATAACTTAGAAAACCGAGCAGTTATAAGAAAACTCTTCTAAATTTAGCTCAGTCCAGAGAAATAATTCCCTGCATATCTGATGCATTGATAATAAAACTGAGTGTCCGTTGTGGTGGGGGCTTTCTAAATATAAAGAAGCAAAACATGGATACTGCAGTACAAAGGCAATATCAAACACAATTTGGGTGCTTTGATGTGAATTTTGTGCCTTTGTAGGTAGTATAATTGGCAGATTTTTTTGTCCAAAGACCAATGCAATGTCCAATTTAAATGATTACAAATTGATTATTCGGTAAAAAAAAAAAAAAAAAAAATCAAATCACAATAGTAAAGCTGGTTAAAAAAAGTTCAATGGGTCAGTCTTAGATTCTTTCAGTCTCTATGCATATATTTCTGGGTTTATTCACAATGTGCATATACTGAGGAAGCCTTTAGGCCAAAACCTCTGCTGAAAGGATTAAGTTCAAAGGCAAGCAAGAAAATTACTCACAGATTCAAAGTCTTCAACAGCACAGTAGGCCCTCTTAAAGCGACATGACTTCAACGTTCACATGCACTGTGCTGAGCTTTATACAGCCTTTCCCAGTCACAGCATGGCACCCCTTCTACCCAAGTGAGCATTGTAGATCTTGGCGATGTTAGCAATTTATAAACCATTTCTATGACCTGTTCTTGTGTGTATGAACTGTTTCTATATGCTTCATACACTGTTCACACAGACCCAGAGACATGTAAAAACTACATTGAACTGTGTAAAAAAATGAGAATATGATACAAATAAATGCTTCATCAAGAGACAATGTGACGCCTCGTGATGGTTTTCAACATTCAATTAAATAAAATCAACGTGTATCCATGATCCTGTAGTTAAAACCACCTAACCCTGCATATACAACTGCATTATCACCTGCCAAAACTGCACAAATTGAATCCGATAATCTTTGTGAAAAAATACAACAAAGATGGAGTCTGTGTAGCAGGTAAAGAACCCCACTCCGCCGCCCATATGTGAAGCGTCGTGTCCCATGTATTTCAATATATTTCGTTTAGTGGCTTGTAGAGCATTTTGTAAACCGATTTTCAGTCTTACGACCCATGATCATTACACCACTTTATTGAGCGGCAAAAGCCCCTGTTGCATATCTCAAAATGTTGTTTAAGAACAGACTACTAGGCACCATGTTAACCACGTTAACAATGTAATATTATTCACCTTTTCACATCATCTTAAATGCTCTTGATTTGTACAAAAAGCTGTGTTTATTTTATGATGATTTAAAGCTATATTCTGAAGCAGAATCTATAAGATAGTAACCTACTTTATTTGACCTAATGCCAGATAGGTCCAAAAAACGGTACACATTTTTTTGACATGACAAAGTTTCTCTTGGAAGTCATGTATTAAGCAGCAAAGGTTTGACATTTTTGAAAATGACAGAAGATTGATCAATTATCACTTCCATACGTTCTCTGTTGATAAAGTAATCTATTATCGTTGCCTTATAGTTTGTGCACTAAAAGTCACTATTGTCCCAATTTCTATCATACAGGCACATATTTCTGATCGCAAACATTATTAAAAAGGTCATCCTCTCACTTGAACAGAAGGAAATCTAAAATAAGCCCATCATGCTAACAAAAGTAACATTGATCAAATGTGAACACATACAATTTATTGTTGAGTGTTGGTTCACAAATTACTTATTCACACTGGGACTGATAAAAGAAGGAATGAAAGCACATTGATCAACCATTATGTTTCATGGTTGTGCCATGAAGGCAGTGAATTTGAAAGAAATTAAACTTTAGTTTGAAAGTCCTATGGCAAACCCAAAATTTAAAGTGCCTTTGTTTAAATAAAGCCACACTTGGTAAAATGGTTTTATTGTAAACAATAACCCTAACGCAAACTTGGAATTAATTGGACAAAAGCTTGCATATTCTCCCAGTCAATGCAAATCCGAGGCAAATATATGCACATTTTCTGTTTATTTTCTTTCCATTGAGTTTGTCCCTTTCTTTTTATTAAAATGGGACACGGGTGGAAAAAAACACTTCTAATACACATCTGGGACTTTCAACACACTATCAAACCTATTATTTACTATTATTGACTTAATAAGCAATTCAGAATTTCTGACATACATAAACAAATATATAATGACTACAAACTTCTTGAAATCCAAATTTCACTGACGTTTTGCAATGACAGTTTTATTTAAAATACATTTGTAGAGGCCTTTAACGTAACACTAACTGTTCTAATACCAACAAATATTACTGTTGATTATTGGAAAACCATTAGTTGAAGACAGAATGAGGGAACAATAGAAAGGTATGATTGAGGTATGAGGTATGAAATTACATTTTCACAGAGCTCTAAAAGATGGGTTTAATATATCATGTTACCTGCCTCATTAGAGCTGTTGTCTTTTGTGATGGTCATCCATCACACCCCAATGTCACACATGTCCAGACCATCTGAGCCCTGCTAAGATCATATTGATCCAGCATGTAGGCCTACCTGGATTTCAATTAGCACGTCCACATTCTATTATGGTCTTTTTTTTACAAAAGCGGGGCACAGTCCAGAAAACATTGCACAAAGACAACCAGTTTAATAGAAAATGTGCTCAACCAGGATGCCCTATATATATATATTGTGACTGATCATAATATCTGTGGGAAAAAGATTGATGCTTGAGTTTCTCCTGAAGACAGGATAGTCCATCTTCCGAATACCAAAAGCTCTAAAATAACGTCCGAGAGTTCAGTTGATAACAATAGGATGTGATACTGCTGACAATTATTTTTTTTAAGAATGAAAGGTTTTGAAAGAGAACTTAAAAATAAAGCATATCTTACCAACAACCCTTGGCGAGTTTAGTAAAGTCAGAAAAACAATTAAATCCTGTATGTTACTCCTTTGAACATTTGGTTACGTTATTGAAAGAACAAACCAAAAAATAACAACAACATTGAACCATTAAATAATCATTTGGTAGAATGTTAAAACAGATAAAATGAACTACAATCCAAATCAACCTTTTTTTTCTTGCCAAGTGTCATAACGCGTTAAGCCATGAATAATTAAGACATTGCGAATAATCTCTATATTGGCAGATAACACATTTTGCTAAAGTATGTCACCCACAAGCAAGCCTTCTGACCTGACATTTTCATGTGATGACTGGAAGCAAATCATTTTCCAAGAAATAATAAATGAATATTGAGCAGAATATTTTAATCACAGATAACGAATAATAGTGTATTCTTCAAGGCAAGTCTATTTGAACACATTGTAAACAATGTTAATATACAATCCTCAGTGGCGATAGGCATTCTATTGTCTGTTAGTGTAGACAACAGAATAGAGGAAATAATGTCTAATCCTCTCATTCGGTTTGTTTATTACTGCTGCATCATGTATATATTGAAATCGCAGGACAACAATGCATGTTCATTAGACTGATAGTGTTTTCTAATCTCACTCAATTTGAGTTTTCATATTTTTTACAATGCTTTAAAATTACCATTTAGTGGCTGTGCTGAAACTCTTACGGGTTTAATGTCTTATAGTGGCAGATAGAGCAGGGAATAGTTTTTTTTATTTGTAATTAGTTTCACTTAATTGTAATACCCAGATAATTGATATTCCCATGTATAACCAGGAAGTAACAAGTAACCTGTTTTTCAACAGTATTCAACATTATTCTCATGTTGTTTCTCTCGTGTTTAACTGTTTACATGTAAATACAAGGTTCAGCATTTGTGAATGGGCCTCCACAAATTTAAATGCATGATTATTTTCCTCACCAATAAAAATAGCAAGTGATTTAGAAATCTTATGTGCCAGAACGACATTAACACCAGGGTGCAAAATGTAAGCCCAACCTAATCCACTTGACCAGGGAAAGCCATTAAGAATTGAACAATAACAACATAATCACAGCGAGGGAGATCTAATGGGCCGATAGGGTTGAAAGGAGAGGACAGCCGTTCAGAGAAGCTGTTCTTTGTTTTCTTTTTGTTTTTTTGCTCTATTGACAAGATTAACGATCACTATATTTTGTTACCCCCCCCAAAAAACGGTACAAATTACTCAATGGCCTTTTGGACACCTGGATGTGTGCCCTTATTTGTAAAGAAGATCAGAGAAATATCTTGCTTAGTTATTCAAACCTGCTTGGGTTTTAAGTTATTCAGTTTAAAGCAAGTGGACTTCAGGGCTCAACCTAAAGGGGTCACCGAGTCCTAGGAGTTCATTGTAGCCGAACAATTGCCCATCAAACATCAACAGGACTGAAATGATACAGCCACGCTGTGTCTGCACTGGTCCCAAGTGAGAACACTGTTATACATGGTATGGAATAACAGTGACCCGTTGTATAAAAGAAGGGTCAATGTAAAAATAACTGTACTGCACCAAATTAATTTACTTATTTAGAAGGGAACACTGAGCCAGTGGTCTGGGCTGCCACATTTAATAAGCATTGCATTTCATTTTGATAACTTCAATTCTGAATTAGCACTTTGCATAAACAAGACCCAAACCAAGGTGCAAACAGGCACAATAAGCCAACATGTGACTGCCTCCCCTAAGGATAATGTTGAGTTGGTAGGCTCATTCTCACACACCATTAATATACACACCACTACTTAGTCTTTATTCAACACTGAACAAAGACACCTGACAAAGAAAGATTAGAAATGTTTGTGCTGGTGCAGAAAGCAAAATCAGCCATAGGGCCTAGTCATTCAGAAGCTTTCTAAATCTATTCAATATCCCTGTGGCTAGCCTCCCTCCTTGGTTTTCAATGGGAATTCACACGGGCCCTGTTCTCTCACTAATTGCTTCTTTTTTTTGCCAGGGCAAAAATGATGGCTGATCTCAGGGGGGAACAGATGAAAGATGTAATAAATAAAACTCCAACATCCCTATAAGGCACTGATGAGTGCCGCTCAACCTTGAAAGTCATTTGACAGCCTTGCTGACTAGTACCAAGGGGACTGTATGCTCAACTAGCATCATAAAACCATCAACAATTGGGTTTTTCCAACAGTTAGGATAAGATCAAATATTAGACAAGATAAAGCTGTCAATGTCTTGCGACTGTATATGCAAGATGCATTTTATTTAGAACAAACCACAAATATAAAATGACAATGACAATATACAAACCAAACATTTTCAGTCATACGACTGATTGTTACACCACTATAGTTCGTGGAAAAGCACATTCGTACATCTAAAACGTTGCTTAAGAACAGACTGTTAGGCACCATGTTAATGAACCAGTAGTTGATAACAGGTTTCTGACAGTCTACCTAATGAGCCATTATTTAAGTATTGTATCTGATTTATGATTTGATTTACTATGAATTGGGTGGTAAATAGTACATACACAATAACCATTACTTTTGCCCTCCATTAGATTATTGTGTCCTGTACATAGAGAGGTGCATCATATGTTATAAGCAATGCATGTGTATAATTCACAAGAGTTTTTCCTTGGTAAATTATGATCTGAGCATATGAGACTATAAACACACAAACACACACACACTTCTTAAAAACACTTGTAAACGTACCTGCTCCCTTTCCCTTGAGTGCAGTCAGCGTGTAAGTTGTTCATCTAAAACCCATCTAATTAATTATTCAAGGGTATTATTTTCTACATTGAATCTATTTCCTGCATCAGCGATGCCAATAATGGCTCCCGGAGGATTCCCAAGGTGCCATGCTTTGGTGTTCCTCAGTATAAAACATATTGCCTTCATAATAGTGTTGCAGGCAACATCAATACACGTTCACACACACCGACACACATACACACAAACACCAATGTTGCAAAGGATTGCTGTGTTGAGAAAAGTACTCTGCAATGTAAAAGTTTTGACATTGAAGATAGTATCAACTAACATAAATGGCACCTGTACAAATTCAATTCACCCCTTACAGCATGGAGGAGAAGCTCCTGGCCAGACTCAGACTGGTCCTGTATTGCCTCCAGTCTTAAAATGTAACTCATTTTGCCATTTGGCTTAAATGGACTGCCACTGTAATGGCTTATCTTCAGCAGATTAAAGCAAAACCTATTGAGAGTTTATATTAGTATTCATTATGATCATATAATGAAAAGGCTTCGCAAGGCCCTTAGCTGAGTTGTCTCTGAAAAGAGAAGTTGAAGGACTATGGTTGACAACAAAAGGGGTTATACCCATTGATGGCAAGATAAGCAATCTTTTCAAGGTTTGTTAAATTTTGCTTCATTAACTTTGTACTTAAATTGTATTTGTACAATTTGTTTGCCGTTAAGAATCTGTCAGCAATTTCAGGCTGAAGACAATGGTATCAATTCTTGGAGGTGTTAATTGAATATTTGTTCTGAAAACATGGTAAATAAAAGGATGAGGATGTTGACAAATCAGAGGCACCCAAAGGGCTTCCGTGACAAGCGAAATGCCTAACGGAAAACAAGACGTTGCTTGCTTTGTCTGTAATATTCAATGTTAAGCTGTGTGGATGTGGACAAGATTCCTTTAAAAACATTTTCTGGTGGTGCAATACCTTGGGGGAGATGTAGTGTCGTCTGACAAGCCTTGCTGCTACATGTGGCTGTAATTTCTTTTTTGTTGCAAGTACTGATATTTGTGATTCTCACCCATATCCATGCCTTGCGCCACCAAACACTCTCACTGCTGTGGTTTGTAGTGCGATTTGACATTGTGTGACAGCAATTTGAACCCTAACTAAAAAAGGGAAATTGAACCATCCAAAGCAAATAATAATTAAAAGTATTTTTGTTAAATATAATTCAAAATAAAGATTAGATCATTCTAGAGAGGTAATATTATTACCTAATTAAAAACACACTATTAACAATATTCCCTAATTAAAAACAACAAAATACATTTAGTTCAATTTTCCTTGGTTAGACTCACACATAATCTAAGACAAAGAAGTGATACATTCTCTTATATAACTATAAACACGGTTTGAACATCATAACCATCCAATAGGCATGCTGTTTGATAGTTACCATCTTGAATGCCCCTTCAATCCATGTGATGATAATACTTGGAGGTTGTGATATTAGTAATACACGTTATAATGATTATTTTGAATATAACATTTATATTGGTTTCCACGCAAAGTATATTTCCTATGCCTATAGGTAACTAGAATTCGAAAATGAAAAAGCATTCTTGAAATTGCAGGGACAAAAATGAACAATGACTCATGTGAACATCAATTTGTAAATTATCTCTTCCCCAATATTAACTGTGGTAAAGAAAAACTGTGCAATGTCAATTTCCCCCCAATAATGGCTGCCATAAATTGATGCTTGTTTCATTTAAATGAAGGCGACACATGAATCAAATGTCCCATTATCGTGGGCTGATTATTTTTGAGTGTGTTCTAAACAATGTTTTTTGTGAGAATTGGAAGCAGTCTGCATTCCACACAATTCCCACACAAGAATTACATTTTTATCGCCGTTGCATGGAACGAGCAGTTAATTTAGAGAAAAATAAATGTTTTGAAAGATCACAACAGAATTACATGCCTGCATGAAGACAGATGAGTAAGGTGGTGGTGGTGGTGGTGGAGAGTGTTATGGATGTGCGTGTGTGGGTGGCTGGCTGGGTAGCTGGGGCTGTGTGTGTGTGTGTGGATGGGTGGGTGGCTGGGGCTGTGTGTGTGTGTGTGTGTGTGTGTGTGTGTGTGTGTGTGTATGTGTGTATGAAGTATAGCGAGAGAGGCAGTATCGAGAAAGATGGTGTTTATAATAAAGGAAATGGGAAACGGACAAAGCCAAACCAAAACTTGGTCCAATTTTAATATACAAAAGGTATATTAAAAGTAGCTCTGGTCTATTGTCATTTAAACTGAAGCACTGTTATAGAAATTGGATGATGAAAGTGGTGACCTCAAGACTCACCTGGAGAAGACTACAGCTTTTTATCTCTCCTTCACGCATAAAGACTAATTTGCATCACAGGAGCAACTGTAATGCTAAGAATTTGAAGTTATGAGTAAAATGTGAACATCTAGACACATTTTGGAAGGCTGTACACTGCAGCCCTATCTGAATCTCTGGCAGAGGTCTTGCAACGTAGGCTGTGAATCAGCAATGGAAATGCAGTTATAACACAGAAGCATGCAGAACATTGAAAAAACTGTGCTGTTAGTTTTTCTAACTCGCATTACTAAAGCTGTATCTTTGAAATTCGACTTCCAGTGCATTGATAAAAAAAGTCAATAATTGTATTTAAGTTTGCAGTCAGGCAGAGAGTAGATTAGATAGTACCTTCTCCTCTATTTAGCTCAAACTTTATGCATCAGTAACCTTAAGAGCTACTAAGAATAAGCTGTATAACATACCCCCAAGTGTTAAGTATCTTAGTAGACTCCTGGTGAGATGCCAGAGCAGTAAGGGATAAACCATACAGGGATCTGAGCACAAAACCCCATCTATCCACCAAGGAAACAACCCGTCCCCTGATTTCCTACTCATCAAAATATTAAAAGGTGGCAAAAGGCATCTGCAATTATGCTTAGCACTGCACCTGCCTTGGGCAGTGTGATTCAAGCTCACTGACCTCTTTCAACGCCTTAAAGTGTAGTTTACTTAGTATAAACTCTGAAAAACCAACAACCAATATTCTGATGACCACACACAGCTTACCCTTAAGGAAAAGGTACACCAGTTCCAGCAGTGTGGCTGGGGCACGGGATCGGCACAGCTCTGGAGCATGCACCTCTTCCGTACTGGAGCCGTACCGTATCTGGTGTACATTGGCCTTTACGTTGACCATGCTAAGGTCAACCAAACACAAGAGAGCTCTGTTCAACCACGGTTATTCTCACACACACACACACACACACACACACACACACACACACACACACACACACACACACACACACACACACACA
>JAOPJO010000089.1:7208568-7220291 GCA_027123675.1 Molva macrophthalma
AAATAGGTAATTATTATATTTTACATTTTATATTTTACATGATACTAAAGATAAGCAAAATAATAAATAAATATCAATCAATACATACAAATGTTTGGTCCATATAATGACTTGGATGATTGATATAATAATCAATATGGAATGATAGCCATGGTTGAAAAAAACATTTGAATGCTTAGCGTTGAACTATTGCAATTATATTTCATAGGAATATATATATATAATATATTTGTATATTTGTATATAATATTTTTATTGAATATTTGTGAATATCTGTGTATTTGTATATTAATGTTGTTGTTAATACTACTATATCTACTTCTTCTCCTACTAATAATAATATGAATCATAATAACAATAATAACAATAATAATAATAATAATTACACGATTCATAATTCTTATTATGTATTGTTATATTTATCAGCAAATACCAGTAAGAAAAACTGCTTAGACACTTTCCAGTTAAAACTAAATGACATGTCATATATCAAAATAGGCATACGTGTATTTGTCTAATCAGTGACCATTGCTTTGAATGTCATCTTATTCTAAAAAGAGACCTTATGACAAGTTGTCCGGATGTTTTAAGGGTGTGCGCGTCCAGGCATCTGCGTATTCACCCCCTTTATTAAGATCACTTTCCATAGACCTGCCACCGTGTGTTCACATCCCAAAATAGCAGCAGGCCAAAGCGGCGTGGCATGTGGCAGTCACGGTGCAGTAATACTCTGGCTGGTTTTAGACTATGAGCATAGTGGCGTCGTCATAACAGCCTCACACACACTGAGTCTGTGGTATGCTGCTGCTCTGGAACCTTCCGGGATCGTATATAAAGGCAGGTGGGCTCAGAGGAAGGGACACACACAACAAACAGATCCCAACAAGAAGTGAACACGGGACCCTAACGTCCAACGCAAAGGATTTTCCAAAAACGCGTCTGCTTTTTCGTTTTTTGAACCCTGAAACTCGTACAGGATGCTCTGCCCCAGCGTTTTCCAGCCCTCCCAGATCAACATGGGCCTCATGCCCATCATGGACCTGCACTGGCCCATCCGCAGCCTGTGGCCCGAGACCAGGCCCATCTTCTACCAGATGGAGCAGGAGATGATCCGCCACATGCAGGAGATGAGGCACAACATGGAGTTCATGGAGCGCCTCCACCAGAAGATCTTCGAGGAGATCGAACAGTCCCACTCCTCCTTGAACTCCTCCTCATCGTCGTCCGTCTACAAGCCCATTTCCTTTCAGGTGGGGAAGGACAGCGGAAACTTTGCCCTCAGCCTGGACACCAAGGACTTCTCCCCGGAGGAGCTGTCCGTCAAGCAGGTGGGCCGCAAGCTGCGGGTCAGCGGCAAGACGGAGCGGAAGCAGGACGACGGCAAGGGCTCCTTCTCCTACCGGTGCCAGGAGTTCAGGCAGGAGTTTGACGTGCCAGAGGGGGTGGACCCTGACAGCATCACCTGCTCCCTGGCGGCGGGCCAGCTGCAGATCAACGCCCCCCGGGAGAGCACCGGCGACGGGAAGGAGAGAGTGGTTCCCATCCAGTTCACCCCGGCCATCGCCTCCTCACAGAGGGACGAGGGAGCCGCCAGCCCCAGCCTAGCCTCCACAGATACCTCTTCCAAGGCGGACTGAAACCGGACCCTAAACCCTTTTTTGTCTTTGTCGATGTTTTAGTCCTTTGTCATCATAACCTAGCTGGCTCTGGAAATGATTTCACTCCATAAACTCCTTTGTATGGTTTGATAATAAATAGACATTGAAACCGCACCCATCTCACTGTTTAGCGGTGTGTTTTTCATTCTGTCGAGGCCAAAAGATGTTTGGACATATTTCCTCTAACTGTGTAAAATCAAGCATTCTAGCAATGGCAGGGTTAGATGGTAAATACCTTTTGGGTCCACAAATACTATGCTTGACTTTAATATTATGTAATTACAAACCTAATGGAAACTGAATTAAATTATAAACTGAACTATATGATGAAGTGAGAAAGAATTTCCTTACACATTTTTGGAAAATAAACTTTTTTTTTGTAAATGACCTTGTACCTTGTTTTATTCGTGTTAAAGTCTATAGTTCATCAACAGATTCTGGCTTGTTTTTGAAACATGTTTGTTTCAGTACAACTGTGGTGGTACAGCAGTGGATATAACAGTTTTCCTAATAAGTAACTTCTGCATATGGGGAGTACATCAAAGGCCACATTCGGAGGCTAAGCGTCTCATTGCAATGCACAAAAAACAGCAAAACAAAGGCAGGAAGGAACACTGTAGGTGACCTCCATCATTTCCAGCATAAAACACATTTACACACATGTTGTCCTAACCCTTTTTCTTGATTTCAGAACGCCCCGCAGGCAGTTCTGTTTGCTAGATCATAAAGCAGAGATCTGCCTAACTACAGCTCCTCAGGATTGCAGATTTCTTGTGCCAGGTTTTGCTGAACGACTTCTTGACTAAATTATGGTTTCATTACAGAAGCCACACACATTCTACTGAACATTACACATACACTCTCATACACATTTTTTACATTAATACATAAGGATCTAAACCACTATCTTATTATGTGTGTGACCCAAACATGAACTGGGCCTGTTTGTTCAAAACAATGACTACAAAGGGCTATTGCTGTTGTCTGATCAACATTGAATGATAAAAGCAACACCCTTGCTATCATTATTGTATTATCTCATTTTGAGTTTATGTACACTACACTAAAGGTGTAAAATATCGTGTAAGGGGCTGAGAGGCAGAAGCGTAAGGGCTACTATATTCATGCGCATTGGCACCATCTAGCGGTGACCAGGATAAATTCACCCATGAACGAACGATGAAACCGTTTCATACACCTCAAACAGATTGAGCCGCAAAATGCATGCTTCACTGTTTGATGTGGACCAACCAGTGGTCCAAACCACCGGTGTTGACCAGTGTTTTTTCACGCTGCATGTATTGAAGGCTGCATGTATTGTAGGCAAACTAAGTGTTTACCTTGCCTCAGGCTAACCGTATAGATTGGCTAGGGATTATATAATATAGCCCTACCCCCTGATTATCCAAGTCAAAGCAAGCAACTGACTTTACGTTATATCCAATGCAGCTGGATATCGTTGCTGTAAATCATTACAGCGCAGCAGAGGAAGCACGGGAAAATCCAATTTGATCACCAAGAAAATCAATTTCATTTAATTTACAGAACACCTGGCATGGCTCTTGCTCCATGGATCCAAGGAGGGCAACACGGGACAGATTAAAACCTAGTCGTAAAACTTTCATCTTCTTCTGCGTGAGATCGGTTGATGTGTTGCCTGGGGAGAATAGTTTTCCCACCTGTCTCTTGGCCTCACCCAAAGCCTCTGCCAGCAGGCTGGAGCGTCCCCATGGCAACCAATGGTGACCTCATACAGACTTATTGATCCAACAACAGCAAGCAACGGTCGGCCAGGGAATGCCCAGATTGAAACCGTGTAGACGCAACAACACACATGTAATGTAACACATCTAAAGTAGAAAAAATGTGTCCATGACAGTAGTCCTAAAGGAGGCGATGTACTGCCAAAGTTAACCTTGAGGGGTCACTGATGGAAAAAAGGTTGACAATCCCTGTGAGAGACTATAGGCCTAGGTCGAAGTTAGGCCTATATGTGTTTAAAAGTCTGTCTTTTTAAGTTTTAAAGATGCTTTGAGCACTGTTGGCATCGTATGCGATCAGGGATGTTAAGCTCAGCTGCTGGCAGTTGGCCTACTTCCCGTTCTCCTTCACCTTCCCGTTCACCTTCAATACCGAGGGGCTCCACGTGCGGTGATGCGCACCTCCTTGGGAAATATACTGTATACGTCAACGTCACGGCTAACTGCACTCGATAGCGATCATACATTGAGCCGTAGAGGATTTGACAGCTTGTTGGAAACGACTCGAGTCTAACCGCTCTCATAAATCCAATTAATGGCCCATTTAATAAATAAGAGGTTCATCTAGCAGAAGTGCACGACAGTGTGGATCTTGAAGGCCATATCTATACTCCATCTAACATCTCGACATGCTTCGGCAGTGATGGAACGCGTTCGCCACAATTGGCAAGCGAAGTGTTTAGACTCAAACTCGACCTACTTGCTCAACTTTGTTACTCAATGTTCAATGTCAACTATATTAGAAGGATAGTAGAATATAAAGAGCTCAAAGTGTAGGGTGTGTGTGTTGATCTGAAATCGACCCCCAGTGCTACAGAACACTGCAGGGACTGCTTTTGACAAAGCAGAGAAGTAGCCCATCAAGTCGAGTCATTCCTACAGTAACATGCATTTGACATATATCAAATCTGATCTGAAAGGCATACTGTGCTGGTCCATTTTAATGGTTCCCCTTGTTTCCACTGATGACTACGACAGGCTTACAGGTCTGCATTGTGGGGGGAGAGCCTCTATGTAATCCGCTGGCCTAACCTATTGGGATAATGAGCGTGTCAGTGAGTTAGATATAAATATTACGTTATATCTTACTCACTAGGTGGCGCCAAAGACTGCCCACTATCACGAGGGGGCCGAACATACTTATAAAACACGTCAGAATTCTGACCCCCAAGGCAAGCTCCTCTAAACCAATAGTTACCCAATGTAAATGCAATGTTTTGCTCTTCAACCCCCCGCGTTATGTAGGCCTATTGTAAAGTACTTTGGAATAGATTAACATAATTCATAGCATGATTCCCCCCAATTCGGATAGAAACGATGCGATAGGCCAACAAGCCTTGGTAGACTCCGATGGCTGAATCTCCACGGAGAGTTCGGGGCTCCTCCCTCGATTCCCATCCTGCGGAGTGGTGGGAACCGAGTACGGGACAGACCAAAAAGTGCTATTTTTACAGCGCCGCGCTCCATCTGTAGAGAGGACTGCTCCCCCGGGACCGGCCGCCGGCAGCCACCCCTATGCCGTGGAATTTAACCCGGGACGGCTCCCCCCAGATGTGATGGAAAACATCTGGACAGCTGTTGTGTTCTAGGCCTACAACAAGGCCCAAGTGTTCATCTGCACCGGTGGTAGCCACCCTCTCTAATGCCTCTCCCACTCCCAGCTAACTACTAGTACCAGTGACCGAACAGCACCAGAATCACACGGCATCAATAAACACACATTAGAGACACATTGTGTGGGCATAATAAAAACCACTCTTAGTCAGTTATTACTTATCATTGCTTATTTAATTTAAAAAAGATTAATAGTAAATGTGATACATTGAGTTCCATTGAAACATGTCCATGTTCATCTCAGCGCAGGTAATTAGGCACACAACATGAATGAATACATAATTTCTATCCATCCTTCCATCATACAGTAAACACACCAGAGAGAGAGAGAGCGAGAGGAGAAACAACCTCAGCAAAGACACAATGGAGACTGGTGTCCACTACAACCTATCCTGTCCTGAGAAGGAAGATGAGCGACAGAATCCCAACTCCCCTCCTTCCCCACTTGTGTTTTCTGAGGCATTACAAAAACCACGTAAAAACGTATATATTTATACTTAAATCATCATCGTTTAAGAGAGGGTACCCAGGTAGACACTGATGGGTAGGGCTTTCCCCACCGCACAGCAGGCACCGTATAGGAAAAAATACATCAGAAAGTGGTCCGTACATTACCCTCAGCTGAAAACGTCCACGTGAAGATGATCATATTAAATATACTTCAAAACTATAAACGCACACTTACTCGCTGTTCATCGGCACGAGAGTAAATAGGTAGCAACACCACATTTGTACCAGGCTATAAGCATCGGCTAGTCACACTCAAGATCCTGACTCTTGTTCCTCCGTTTGCCAAGAAACACATTGCATTTATAAGGGCCATTAGCCAATGGTGGGTCATGCACTACAATGAAAAAAAAACAAAAAACCCAACTGCAATGGCAACAACAATAGCAACTCCAACAGCACAGCAAGAAGAAACTAGGATGCTCTAGTGTAGAGCTTCCTTCCATGCCAGGGCTGCAGCTAAAATAGCTATATATGTACAGGTTATGGTACAGCCAGGGACAGAACTATGTACACAGCACGATTCAATTCTGACAAATTCTGGTGTTTTTTTGGCTTTTTCCTCAAAGTTTTGGCTTGTTTTCCTTGCTGTGTCACTGTGTAAGAGCAATACTTCAGAATGTCATCTTATTTCCCTTGGGTGAGAGACTGTTTTTGTGGTTCCACAAAAATCCCCACAAATTTTGGGATCTTGGGAAATGTGATGTCACCTGCAAGATTCTTGTCACTTTATACATTGATTTGGATTTGGGAAGAGACAGATGTTGACGGAGGTCTGTTGCACTGGTCTATGAGGGCACCTGCCATGACAAAGCACCGCACTTAATTAGATGGGAGCATTTGATGACAATATGCATGCAGTTTTGAGATTTTTACAACTGCACTTAACGGTATGAAGCCTGGCATTGGTCATTGTGCTGTAAAGCAAATCAAAAAGAAAACCAATGTATTTAATGTGCAGCATATAATTATGCCTGTTTCATCTATTCTAACTTTTTGGCATCATTATTAACATAAGCAGTAACTCAATGCCTATATCGGACTTTAGGTCAACACCAGATTCCTTGAATGTACAGAGAAATGTCCACCGGAAAAAAACAGATCCATTGAATGGCACATAGGAGTTAAGGAATACAAAAGTCTTTTTTTTTTGCTTGGCAAATCAAATTGTACAATAATAGGCATTTATGGGGAACAGACACTAGAAATTATCCGGAAAAACAATCAAATACACCATCCAAATCGTCTTAATTTCTCTTTTCTTTTTCCCGGTAACACCATAAAGAATATAAGTGCAAACAATAAGTCTATCAGAAAACAAATCTTAAATACCAGTTTGAAAAGCTCTTTGTAAATCTTTGTCATTTCTTCTTATAGTTGACTTGGTCAGATCACAGATTAGCCAAAGCCAGTCAGGGCTGTAGCGCGTCGCTCGAATCATCACAGGACAACCCCAGAGATATCTAAAGATTGGTACAACATACAGGTGTAATAATCAAAAGTGATCATCTACATCATTGAAATCACGCCACCGTCACCACACCGGACAGTAAGGTTCGTCTTTTTCTTTAACAAAACACAAAACGACGATGGCGATGACGACATGCTGGTACAATATTTCCCCTCAACACCTTTTCTCGGCAAGCAACCCAGCGGAAGAGGGCCCTGCGTGCCAGAAAAGCGGTGTTGTGATGAATACGATCAGGGCCGAAAATACCGACGACGGCTTTGAAGGAAACAAATAAAAAAAACAAAAACAAAGTAATAAATCACAATCAGTTGAATAATTGCACAGTCATTTGGGAGTGGGGAGTCGAGGCTGGGGGAGGGGGTGGTGCTTGTGAACAGGGGTGCTGGGGGAGGGGGTGGTGCTTGTGAACAGGGGTCCAGGGGAAAGGGGTTGGGTGGGCCGGTTTGGTTAGCCGTCCTCAGGAGCTACGCCATGGCTGGCTGCGGGGTGGCTGGGGACGGGGTTGGGGTTGATAGGTGGGGTTGGGGGGGGGGGGGGGTGCAGTAGCGTGGTTATGCCGTCGAGGGCACAGACACCTCCAGCAGGCGGTTGTTCTTGCGCTTGCAGGACGCGCCGTTGCCGTTCTTCGGCGTTCCCTGCACAAATTTGACACACACCTTGTCCTGCTTGAACTGCACAAGGAACCTGCGGGGGAAACGCATCGGCCCATTGGTTAACACCCGGCGTTGCCTGATCCAATCACTGAACGACAAGGACAGCTAGTTATTTCTGTCCCTAAATAGGCAGTTTAGTACAAGCGAAGACACAATTAGAACGAAATAGAACCAGAAGACGACATGTCCCTGGACACTCCGTTTCCTCAATTGGAATTTGAAACAAGCATACAAATATGTGCAATTTACATACCCTTTTTTGGGCTGTTCATAATGTATTTGGGCGTGTATATAGTGGGTTTGTGTGGTTGCGCATGTGTGTGTTAGGCGTGCGTGTGTGTTGAACGTGCATGTGCGTGTGTGTGTGTGAGTGCAGGAGCCCTTACTCATCAGAGATGTCTATGTCCAGGTGATCCTGGTCTACGGCGGTGGCGCCGGTGCGATGCAGCTTGGTGATAATCTCAATCAGGTGCTCGCTGCTCAGCAGGAAGTCCCCTTTGGTAGCCCCGGCAGAACCCTGAACCCATGGAAAAATACATAAATTCAGCATACATCTCTTGTAGTTGTCATTTGCCGACGACCTCTTTGTTGACATTTGGCACAACGCATTTCTCTGCACTTCGGAAATGGATCACTTAGTATATGAAGTTGGTGAAGGGTTAATTATTCGCGCCCCAGGGAAATGACCGGAGTTGTCGAGCCGCAGCCGCAGCCAATAAGAATCCCACTCACCTCTTTGAGTTTGAGCGCGAAGAAGCCGTCGTTCTGCGTGCTGACGGAGATGCTGGTGAGGTCAGGCAGCGCCACACTGGCCTTCACCTGCCCCGTCTTCTGGTCGGCCAGCACAAAGTTGTTCTTGGTCAGCAGGAAGATGCGAGCCGTACCCTGAACGACGACGACGACAAAAAAAAAAAGATTTCATTCTGCATTGAAAGACAACAAAAGAGCGCTTCTCCGATCGCTGGGAGCGCAGTTAACAGCAAACCGAAGGACTCCCGAGTGATTTGTTACGAGGCGATCGCCGTTCTCTTAGATCTAGAATTCATGAAACTAGTCCAGCGTTCATACGGCTTGAAACACGATGACCCGTGACGATGGGTCAGCCACCGGCTTTTAAATAAACCTCACAAAAAAAACGGTCAGGAAATGGTTTCAGGAAATGTTTTTTTCAGGTAACGCTCCGGAGAAACCCGTGCTGGCGTCCCAGTGGTGCTGGGTTTACCTTGCCGTTGGCCCGGTTGATCTTGTTGACCACGTCGGCCAGCAGGACCTTCTCGTCCATGGCGCTGCTCAGCTTCTGGTATTTAGGGTTCTTGCTGATCTCCAGGTAGTCCCCTCTGAAAGGCTGCCCCACGCTGAGAGGAAAATGCAACACTGTTCAGCCCTCAGTAGGCAATACACTGGGAACAGTGGAGGTTCTGTGATGAGCGTGCTAGGGATATCAAATACTCTGAACAAAAAGGTGCGGTAGGTACGAGTTAAGGGTTGTAAAGAGAGAGAGATAGCAGAAAATGTTAAGATTTTTAAAATAAGCAACCGCAAAAAGCATTCCCTCCAGCTCTACTCTCACCCTACGTTTCTCTGCCATTGCTTGGCGATGCATTCGTGCATCTGTGCTTGACTGGCAAGATGGATATCCCAAACCAATCAGTGAGATGCCCTGGTCCGAAATGAGCCAGGAACGGTCTTAATTAAACAAAGGCATGCTCAGACAACCGGAACAGATATTCTCACAGCGCATTTCCTTTACTAATAGCTGACAGATGGGAAGGTCCTTTCTAATAAGTTACACTCAAATTATAGCTCTTAAATCTGACTACAGCACCTAAACCTTGTATTTCAGAATAAAAACAGCCTTATTATATTATTAAGTGTTTCTTTTTATTCCAAAAAACAAGATAGTAATAGCAGCTAGATAATAGCTGAATAGCTGGAACTTCTGTTGAGTTTCCGATGTCTTCCGCTCTTGTAATGATCTAGCAAATAGCGGGTGTAGCTGAAGGGGGCTGGGCGGTGGGGCTGTACCTGCTGGGGTACAGAGCCTTCTTATCCTTGAAGATCTCGCTGGCCTGCAGCTTCTCCTCGTACACGGCCTTTCTCTCGTCTGTGAACCGGCTCCTGTACTTCTTGCACTACAAACACACACACACACACACACACAAGTTATTCTACACGACGTCTCAGTTGCTTCTATTAATTTGCAGACATACGTCAGCGTGTGACTCGTCCTGATCATCTGATGCACAGAGCAAGCTAAGCCGTGCAGAATCCCGAGACGCTCAAGACATGATTCTCATTGGCTGGCAGCATTGTCACTCACAGAAATGTAGATCCAGGTTCCGATACGACACTGGTGAATCGGGTTTATTCGTATATTTACATCCATGTGTTTAATCAGCCCGCGATATATATCTACTTGGCAGACCCCCGGGCAATTGTGCTGAATCACATTTTACATCACGTTGTTTTTCTATGTACAGTTGCCAGCGTAAGTGCTGTGCTGATAAGTGCTGTGCTGATAAGTGCTGTGCTGATTGGTCGTGCTTGCAGATCAACCAAGACACGGTTAACCAACCCCGTGTCCGAGACCCTGCGTACGGACGGGCTTGCTTCGCGAGACTATGCGACACCCGACAAAGAAAGGAAAGCATGTTTGCGAGCGCTCCACCCACCCTCCAGTGGTGGAAGATGCCGCGCAGCTCCGTGTGGGCCGTGTCCAGGAAGCGGTAGGGCCGGGTGGGCCAGCTCCCGCCGATGGGCGACATGGAGGGCATGTCGCGCTTCAGGCCCAGGAAGTATTTCTGCATCTGGACACACGGGGGGAGGGGGCGGGCGTCGTGAGCAGGCAGATGATTTGATTAGGTCTACGTATTGCGGGGTCTAAATGAAGTAGCCTGGTTTTGGCTTTGTAGTCTTTCTTTTGGTTCATCCGCCACCAACCCCACCCACCTTACACAACAACACAACAATGTTTTATCAAACCCAACGTACGATTCTCTGGATGATGAAGCTGTAAATCTTCCTGCCCGCGTTGGCTCTGAAGAACTTCCTGTACTCCCGGCGGACCTGGTGCAAAGATACAAAACACAGCTGTCAATTATCTCTTAGAAAAAGGGGAAAGGAACACGGCACAGGCCGACAGAGTGATGAGTTGACAGTGGTGTATGACAGCAAAATATATCCACCTACACACACACACACAAAGAGACACACACATAGACACCATGACAGACAAGACGTTTGGTTAGCCAGAGTACACATGTCTACAGACGGGAGTGAGTGAGGGTTAAAACAGTGAACACATCAAATCCAACAGGATTAGTCCAAATGAATTGCTGTGACCTAAAGCTAAGCGAACAGCACTAGTCGTGTGCAGTGATGTAGCGAGGAACCTTTTGGTCGCACTGCGCCATGCTAATTGAGCGGCAAACAGGTGCACTGCGATGGGGGAAAGGTGCGGCATTGTTAATCAACAGAATTAAAACATTAATTATCGCAAAAAAATGACCTGTTCACAAGAAACAGCCATGCTCTAAAATAATCGACATGACAGCCAATCCAAAAAATACATCAAACTAAAAGTGCTTTTTGGGTAAAAGAAAATATCCACACAGTGACGAAAAACAAGTGCTTCACAAAAAGAAAAAGTTAGTAATGAATTAAGTAAAGTATTTACTACAGAAACTTTCACAGAGCAAGGTCAAAGTCCTTCAAAATAATCCTTTTTTTTAATTAAGACCATTAAACCGTACAAAGAAACAAAAAGAAAACATGAGCAACAACAGCATAATAAAATGTTAATTAACATTTAACATGCATGGGATGGGTTGCAATAGAACGGGAGCTGGACCAGACAGAGAGACACAGTTAACACCTCTGAGCTGTGAATGATGTGGACTAGAAAGAGATGGAGTGAGAAATATATTGACGTTAAAAAAAACAAACACCCGTCACTCACTGATGTAGTCAGCCTGACTAGAGGAGATGGGGTGTGTGTGTGTGTGTGTGTGTGTGTGTGTGTGTGTGTGTGTGTGTGTGTGTGTGTGTGTGTGTGTGTGTG
>JAOPJO010000089.1:7243953-7254285 GCA_027123675.1 Molva macrophthalma
TCGGGGGGCCGGGCGGGGGGGGGCGTTCGGCGGCGCCGGGGGTGCGCCGGCGGGGGCCGGGCCCCCCCCCCCCGTGGTTTCACACGGCCGACGCCTTGCTTGTTTACTTAGATGGGGACCATTATTGCATCAGATCTTCATCATCATCATCATTAATGGGATGAAATGAGCCAACATAACTCTAAACAGATGCTATTACAGGGTTGTTTTGACCTTAAAGCACATGAACTGCATCATTATCTCTAATTTAATGACAATTTGATGAGCTATTATAATAAAATCTCAGTCGAGCACAAAAATGTAGACTCCATACATACACTGTAAATGTTTGAAAAAATATATATATTACATCACCGGCAATCAATACAGTTTAATCTGTGCATCATGATGCATTTATAGATCCCCATTTCATTTGGCTTGTTCAAAAGTTAAAACCAAGAGTGAGCAAGGCCAAAATCACAGGCCACCAATGTCATCGCCAGGAGATTTTGAGAGTTTTTGATTGCAAAATGACATGGGGTCGCCGGAACATCTTCCTTCTTCCTGCGCTGTCTGGAGCAAACTAACATGATTCATAAGGACCGTCTGCCAACATCTGGGGTTATCGGTCCGTGGCATGCACCACCATCGACCCAGACACATGACATTAGTGACGGCCCGAGCTGGGAGCGGAGACGTGCCCCGACGGTAGCTGCTGGCAGAGACCACTGATGGGCATCAGCACCCAAACGCGTTCAGACACACTTCACATTCTTCACAGCAGGAAGACGATAAGCCAAACAAAACTACCACCATAAAAGAAGGATCAGATGTCTGTTCTTACAAAAAGGGAAAAAAAAAATGTTTTAAAAAATAAATAAAAAAGACATTGTACCTCGTTCATTCAGGCAGGAATGTGTCATATCAGGCAGGACTTTGAAAAGTAAAAAAAACTATTTATCTAACTTTTCCATCTCTCTCAGGATTTTACAACATAGGCTAACGTAGGCTATACGGGCATCTGAGAACATTTCCTGATAACATTTTTTGTCCAAACCCCACCCCAATCAGTGGAATCTTAAACCTCAACCAGAGAGAAGGTTGCCCAACCCGAATAGCGATGATGGTGACCTACGGAGAAGCAGGCATGCCGTCTTTGGCTGTCCCACATGATGGAAAAGATTACCCTAAATCCAAATGGGTCTACTTTCTGGACCAAAGTTATTAAAGCTCTAATGAAAACTGAAATGTTCTCGACGACTTTTAATCTGAACTCATGTTGGGTCACTTGTGATATTTGTATATTCATTTCAAAAAAATAAATGATGTGCTCGGTAAAAGGTTTTCACAGCAGCTCGCTTCCTGGCTCAGCAAAGGGTGGCTCATTTGACCAGTATGTTACTTTTGCAGCCACACCTCAACCCGTATCAACAGCATCGACTGTCATGCTCAAACATAAACAGGTTCCCCAAACCCTAATCCATTTTGTGCCTAATCCTAAATTTTGGTTTAGAAACTCTAGTGATATAAAGGCCAGGCACCAATAACATTTTACACAGGCCCATATGGGAGTAACACGTACAAAAATGGTGATTATTTTTACTCTGCTTTGGGGAAAAGGCCAGAGTGTTGAAAAAGTTTCAGTGTGAGCCTCTAGTCTAGACAAGCAGAGGGTATATGTTTAATACAGCATGATCATGGGAACAGTTACAAGACACAGATAGACATAAATCTTCCAATCTCAAAAGGGGAAAATACATAGTGTTCTTCACTCTTCCCTCCGTCTTGTTCCTGTATAATTATTAATAAATTGTCAAAACTTAAAATAGATATTCTGCTGGTCAGTGCAGTGTAATAGTCTTGGTGCGTACAATAAACCTAAACTTGGCCAGAGGCTTCACCTACTGGAAGACCGATCTTGTCCAGATAAGACACTGGTAAGCTGGATGACGAGTGTCATGCAGTAGGAACCACACCCTTGAGTCATCTGTTTGGAAGTGATACAAATAGACAGAACTGTGTCCATAAACGGCGGTGTCACATAGAACAGACACTGCATACCAAGTATGCTGAAGTTCTATAATTCCTTCCACATGGAGACAAACCATTGCGCTTTTTATTTTTCAGCGTCGGTATATTGTGATTCAAATGAGACATGATATTCAAGTTTCCCCAAGACCTAATTCACCTTACTAATAACCATAATGGATAAAACAAATACACCAATACAAATGCAATTATGGTAATGTAATTATGTAACGACAAGGATGTCCCCTGCAATCCAAATTGCTTCCTTCTTAGAACAATGTTTATAGTTGTTTTGCCATGGTGGGAAGAAAGAACCACGTTTTTATTTGTGAAAGTGTCGTTTTGGGTACAAACACAAACCTTGGTGTGCTGAAAACAAAACTGGTATCTTGGTGACCTAGGCGAGATCATGGCCTAATCTCCGGTCCATGCAGCGACTTCTTTTCTTATCAAACAGCTGTGTGGAAGCCACGCTCTCGGCGGGCATTACGTAGCTTTGAACAGGCGGCCGTTTGCCCCGGCAAACAAAAAGGGCCTTCGGGGGAGCCATTAGCCAGGTGGTTTGTTCGTCTTCTTTGGTCCATCATTATAAAAACACAATGATTTCCCCCCCAAAAACCAAAGGAAGAGAGAACATTTATGGAGGCGAAGGTGAGCTCAAGCGGGTGACTTACCAGTCTTCCCTGCACCACTCTCTCCGGTGATGAGGATGCACTGGTCCTTATCCTGGTCCCTAAGCGAGCGGTAGGCCTCATCTGCCAGAGCATAGCTGCAACACACAAGAGCATTCATTAAGTATACACATGGTTACTATAGTTTCTAGGCAACAGGGTGGCAAATCATCGTTATGTCATATTGCTGAACATGGCCGGTTTGGTGACAACGCTAATTATTAATTATCTTGAAGACTAGGTCGAATATGTTCTCTGTCTGTGTGTGTGTGTGTGCGTGTGCGTGTGTGTGTGTTGCCATCCATTGTCACACACATTCCAGTAAAGTCACACAATGGGAAAGTGGGACAATTGGACCACCCGCTAAACATGAACTATTTGTTATTGTGTTGCCCTTCATGGGAACCATGCATTCTGATTGTTGGGAACCTGGGTCTCTGCTGTCACATCCCTACGGCAATATCCTCAGACAATGATCACAGGAACCAGCTAGTATGATGCTACAAGATGATGCTAGGAGATGCAATTGTAAAACTCCCCTTTGGCAGGAAAATAGTCAGCTTCAGAAGCTTCTGAAGCCGTGTTCCAACTTTCTTTGCCAAGAGCCCACAAGACTTCAAATTGGGCTGCAAGGTCTGCCATTTTCCCCCCTCGTCTGTACTTTTTTGCGACTTCATTTCTCAGGAATTCTTTCCAAAGCCACGACTAATAATAGCTGTGATTGTTGGGAAATGTAGCATGTCGTTTTCGACTTCTCCCTCCTGAGTCCTGACAGAACTCAAATCCTGTCGTCCGTTGAGAAGCCGGTGACGGTTGGAGACAGGGATAAGTGGGATTTGGCATCTCCCGAAGGACCCCCTGTCAGAAGGTCAGTCAATTTTGGACTGAGCTGTCCATACCAGCAGCGCAATCACACAGCATCGAGGTTTCAGTTAGAAGTAGGTCAAGTGCTCAAAAGAAAACCTACCACACAAAAAAGTCCTTCTGAATGTGTCCTTGAGCAAAATCAGAGCTAAAGCTACAGGGAAATGGGAAACATTAGTAAGGTAAGCGGTAAGGCCTTATCTAGGGCTACAGTGGAGTCTTAAGGAATCACAAGAGCTAAAATCATAAGTCGGGGAGGTATTATAACGTACAACAGCATCAAAATGTAATTTGTCAAGTGTCAACTCTACCCTAAGCTCCAGTTGACAAGATAAACGGATTGAGGGGAAGGTTTACAGCCTCTTTGTAAAAGTGAAAACAAAATAGAGAGGAGCCGGTGATACTGTGACCGATAAGCAGCAAGGTCTTGGGTTAGATGGCCTTCCAAATTGTGAGGTATGGTTAGAGGTATGAATGAAGCATGTAGTACATCAAAAGAAGGCTGAATGATCATTGACCCCCATTGAGAAGTTGCTGATTGTTGACAAGCAATTTTAAGGACATGGGAAAGCCAAAGATGGAAGGCCAGATGAATGCCTTCCAGACCACAGTACCGTATTAGCCTGGCTAATTGAGATTTTGGTTCTGCAACATCACACAGCGTTCTTAGCCCCAGACCACCAGGACTGGTCTCAAACATGTTACCCCTTCTACTTTAAACACCTTTACTTCCACGCCCCTGACCGTAATAGCTCCACACACATCTTATCAAGCAAGCCTATGTAGCACTGAGGAAATTAGGCCACAATGTCATCTCCTTTTACCCAAATGTACTGAGCCCAAATCACACACAGCCACCAACCGAAGCCAGCTTCAGCCTCTTCTCTAACCAAGCCTTTACCCCCGTCCCTCTAACCCCTGCTTTTGTGTTTCACCGACAGGCCTTGGGGGTGGGTGGGGGGGCCGTCACGTAATCACTGAAAAGTGCTGGGCAGCACAGCAGATGTCGGCTTTGTGCGACAGCCTTGTCGTCACAATGAGCAAACATCACGCAGACACATTATCCTGCCCTCAGAGGGCTGCTGGGGCCTGCGTGGATGAGGCGGGGCAGCTAGGGTAAGGGGGAGGGGTTTGGAGTAGGAGGTCCCCTCTCTAGCGGTGATCCGCTATTGGCCCCCCGCCCAAAAGGCCGTCCTCCCTTCACCCCCAGAGAAATTCATGCATAACCAACAGCGGAGAGCAGGCCTTATGAATATGAATGGACTACATTAAAATGTGAATCGACCAGCAAGCTGCTGGTGTGCATTGGGAGGTCCCAGTACAGGCAGGGGGTGTCCCATCAGCAGCCAAAAATCTGCATGACAAAATACAATAAAAAAAAAATAAAAAAAAGAGGTAACTAAGCATAAAGAAACGTATGCGTGCAGTACAGCACGCGCCGGGGCAGGAGGGAGCACACCGCCTAAAACCCAGTGGGCTGAATTACAAATTTGAACCTTAAAATAATGACAAAGCACTGAGCCGACCGGGAGCAGCAAAGAGCTACACCTTACCGCCGGCCTTTCATTGAACAAACCTCCATGTGCTGGCGATAGCAGGGGGGGGGGGGTAGGGTCGGATGAGGAGTGGCGCCTGGCAGCCGCCCCGTCGTGCCAGCCGACAGGGCTGTAATTTGGCTCGCTCGTGGCAGTGGTTGAAGCAAAAGCCACACACGCTGGGCCACAGGGTAGGCGGCAGAAAATAAGCAGAGGAGCGCTCGGCGTTGGGCCACGGCAGGGCGGAGTCACCACAGCCTGAAGGCATGATTTATAGGCCTTAATGAACTAATAACGTATGAAGGGAAGTGAGGCCGGCTATTAGGGGAGCTGCTGAGTCAGAGGCGACGCAGAGATCATCCTCACGATTCCCGCGGGCCGCTTCGCTTCATCGGGCAGACGAAGCAGAAGAGAAAGAATGGAAGCATGACAAACGACACTTTTGGCCAACTTGCATGAAACAAAATGGAAGGCTTCTACGTGCCTTTTTAAAAAAAAAAATTTAAACTAAATATAGATCTAACCGGTCTGCTCGTGTAAAGTGGGGCTAACGGGGGAGCTGTGGTTTGTACAGTAGCTGGTGATCTCATTGTTAAGAGGTTGCTTCTCTGGAGGCTTCAGGAAGTCCGGCTGGAACGCAGATCCTGCAGCCCAGGAAGAAACTCTTTCCTGAGGCTAGAGGGCCAGGTGGCAAGAGAAGGCAGAGTTCAGCGCTCACTAGACGCCACACACTCTCCCCGTCACACAAAATGTTTATTGTTTTCAGGGATAACTCTGTATGCATTAAATCATCTTGGAGGTGAATTTGTTGAGGCAAACTGTATTGTCAATATCGCCCCAGCGCAACGTCACATCAGACTACGGCACGGTACTTAAAAACACATTTGATTTACATTATAATTTTCATTTACAAAAAGGAAGACTATGAGAATATGGCTTGGACAGACGGCGTCCATCTGTGGCAGTACTGCTATAAAAACTCAGGGAGGGGAAGCCTAGTCAGCAAATGGGACAGGAAAACTATAAATAATCAGGCAGCACAGTGTCACATAAACCATTCGATTCACAGACGTGGACTCCCGAACAAAACACAGGGAAGCTTTTGTTTGTCTTTCAGCAAAACAGACAGGGCAACGTACCTTTGGCCCGTAAGCCATCTCGAATAAAGTTTGCTGCTCAAATACCCATTTAGCACCACACACCGTGTCCCCACTCTCTACAGCTGACCCCCGTATGACTCAGACGGGGTTCGGGGATTTAGTTTAGTTCAGTGCTCAGTCATTTTGTGTTCTGCGGCAGGGGACGGCACTCTCAGAGGTTTCTGTGTCTGATACTTGAAAAGAGAGAAAGAGAGAAACGGGGAGGGGAAATGAAGAATCTCTTGAGAGAAACGAAGAGTTGTGAACGGTAGACAAAGCTGAGTTTCTTCTACGAATGCGCAAATGTGTGCGTCCGACACACTTGATGGTTTGGTGAAGACGAAAAAAACAACAACTCTGGGCTCAATTAAACAGCAGAGCTGCAGATATATAACGAGGCGATTCATCCGACAACCCACCTCCGCTTAGTGCTGATCACAGCCCTTAAAAAAAGAAAAGAAAAAAAAGAAGAGCTTGAAGTTAAAGAGAGTTGGTTGAATGGCGCCATCATTTGTCCACCGGTGACTTCCACCAAGCCACGGACCCCCACTGCCTGGCTTCTCCCTGAGTGCGGGATTCCAGAAAACTGCCCAAAAAAACGACTGATAGAGAGTGTCTTTCACAGCACATAGCCCCAGGGCTAGCGGATGGCGTGACCAGCCACCCTGTGACCCTTCAGTCACATGGATGCACATCATACAGCAGTCAAAAGCTTGAAAGCAGAAAGCTTGGGGATTTAAAATGCACTTGCCCCCCTTTTGGTCTCCTTAACCTTCCGTCTCCAATACTAGGCCACAGAGTGAAGCAGGAAAAAAAGAAAATTGCAATTTACACGTGCGAGAACAATTCATATGCCTTGTGTATGCCTTGGAGTTGCATGCACTATAGATAAGCCTAAATGAATGCCAGAATCCAGCCGACAAGAAAGAAAATCGGAAAATAATGTATCCGCTGAAATATTCCAGTAATAACAGACCTAAGGGACCTGGTATTTTAGCTATATGGGGATGTTTCAGCTGAGTGGATAGGTGACCAAATATATCCATGCATTTTAAGCCTCCAAATAGAGGGCTTAGGGAGAGGGAATAATAGGGAATCTACCGTAGAACCCAATCCTCTTACTGTCAGAACTATACTGTAGATTCACAACATGTTAATTGATGTCTAGTGTGGGGAACTGAGAATACCAGATCAACTAAATATACAATGGTGTATTACAATATCACTCAGACAGGAAGATACTCAATATCTGAGTACTTTAGCCTTAGTTAGTCAGAAGGATGTCTACAGCTACAACTAGACACTCAGCCATTAAGGGGGCTGAACCTTTGTAGGACAAAGTCTCTGGACATCTCGGGAGGAAGCAGTGGCCTCGGGACGACCCAGCACCAATTACTACACAGTCCAAACCAGCAACAAGAGGCTTTGTCAGTCTAAATGCTGAAGCCATTATGGGTACAACAGGCAATACCGGATTGCCTGTTGTACTAATAAACGTATGTGGGGCTTCCCCCACACCCAGTTTCACTTGCACCATTTCCGAAACCCACTGGTAAGGTAAAGCAAGCAATAACCAGGCAGAACCACACACATTATTTCCTTCACCTAAAGAGTGAAGACGCAACAACATGAAACCTTAGGGACAGAACAATCTGTGGTGAAAAAACAAATTGCAATCCTCGTTTCGGATTGGAGTTGATTAGCAGCATGTGGCAACTTAACCTACTGCCGTGACAAAATGTGTTCCAATGTTTGCTATATGCACAGTTTGGCATCAACACCCAAAGATTAGAAAAAGCAACAGGATGTTTTGCATGTTTCCATACCATTATACCAACACCATTTGAAGAATGTTTAAAAACAACCACATAGGTAAATTACAGTGCAAGTCATGGTTAATAGTTTAAGGAATGTTGTGACAAAAGCAAACACAACAGCATTCATGATGAGGAAAATTACTATAAATAGACTCATTGGCAACAACAGTTTTTTTCTCAGAGTTTGTCAGACTGTGCAAAGTCTAAAATCTGATTATCGTCTGAAGACTCGGTTTTAAGCCTTTGTACCTGTAAGGTAATTTATAGTACACAATTAATGACCCATTTGCCATTTCCACCAAAAATGTGATAAGCCAGTCATCATTGCCCAGTGATAAATCTTTGGATTCATAAATTTACTGTCCCTTCTGAGGAGATGTTTGCCAACAGTTAAGACCTTAGTTCTCAGTTATGGATCTGGCATTTGATATTGGCTTGGTGAATATTTTACTCAACTTATAATAATGTTATCAATTTCTCCCCGTTAGGGCCATGTCACATGTGGTTATGTAAGCTGTGTACACAGATAGTTGCTGGCAGCTTTTGTTCAGGCTTTGAATGGAGGAGGTTTTACATAGATGCCAGGCGATCCTGGCAACAATAGAGAATCCATAAACCATCCCCTTAAGATCACAAAAATCAACCAAACAATGGAGGCCAGGCCCAAGGGTAATTACCATGCCGTATTTAACTATGGGGCGACTAGCAGTACGGCGAAAACAACTACGCATTTGTGTCCTTACTTTAATTGATTATTTATCCATTGCCTTGGCCCGGCACATCATATAAGTTTACAAGAGACGACATCACGAAAGGGCCATCCTAGATTTCAGTTGACGCCTCAAGCTATGTGCACCGCAATCATCTAGGAAGCGGTGAACAAATATTAAAACTATGGAGAAGGAAAAGCTTTACTCTGTTCAGGTCCGTTCTTTGAATAGACTCAACGAGGCTTAGCCTACACAAGGATGGCAGGACCAGCCATGCTCCCAAGTTCCATTTATATAAAATATATATTTGCATTTCAGTATCACATTTCAGAGATACGGCAAACTGTTGGACAGAAGACACACGCACTCACACACACACACAGCTAGGTCATCTACCATCCCGCCATCATATCTCACCTATTATGCAATCTCTCTCTCCCTCTCCCTCTCTCTCTCTCTCTGATGGCAACATGGCCTTTCACAAGAGCCCAATTCAAACCACCTACATGCAGCCAGGTTTCACTGTAAGAACAGAGAAAATAATGCACTGTGTGGGCTGCCTCAAAGTCAAAGCAAATGGTTATACAACACCGAAACACAAGCACACGTCACAGCAGGCCTGTTGCAGAACATCCACATAGGTGAGGTGGCTCAAATGATTGACAAACTAAAGTAAAAATATTAATAAAATGGGGAGAAACAAAAAGAAGTAGGGGAGGTTTTGACATTGTCAGATGAAACTAGCTATTGCATAGCTTTGTTTCTGTTGGAACTAAACCGGCCAAAACTGGGTGTGGAACCGAGGTGGCAGATTACATTTCCCATCAGTCTGGTGATTACAAGATAATACAAACAATGACTAAAGTATAGCACCTCTCCCTTGATGCCAGATCAGAATAAGACAAGAAAAGAATGACAATAAAAAAGTATAACCAATAGGCCATAAAAACAGTATTTCATAATGATTGCATAAATGGGATCCTTGTTCCCTTTGCTGCCCTTTGTTTTGTCCCAAACCAGAACACTGCAATGCAAACAGAGGTGTGAGGCTGTGACTCAATAAACGGGTCCAAAGTTCATTGTCCGTTTATGTGGCAGGCACCCTGGCACGACAGATCCCGGACACATATTGCCTCTCCATGTATGAAAACCCTCAACATCGTTAGCCAAATCTGGGGTTTGCTGAATGAAATGAGGCTTGACAAGAATGAACTTAAACTATCTGCAATGCATCAACTGAACAAAGATGCCAGGAGATACAGCTGCAATGAGGCCAAACATCTTGCAAATACTCAAAGATAAAAGAAGGCTGCTCCACCGTGAGAGATGTGGCACATATGTGCTATGTTCACATTAGAAAGAGCTGCATTTCTAAGGACCAATCAAGGTCTGATGCAGACATTGAAAGGATTTTGTTAAAATGGCAGCCCCCCTCATTTGTTTTTGCCTTTTAAATAACATTTTTTACTCTTATACTTTGAGATCCGAGAGCAATTTTACCAGGATGTTAATAATTCACACACACACACACACACACACACACACACACACACACACACACACACACACACACACACACACACACACAC
>JAOPJO010000089.1:7261761-7282199 GCA_027123675.1 Molva macrophthalma
CATGCTTCATATTTGACCACAAACCCACCCCCCCCCCCCCCCCCCCAAACATGGAGACAGACAATAACTGCAGTATGCTAATGATTCTTATCTTTGTTTGTTTAAGAGCAGTGGTCAGTTACCATTATCACAGTTGCGAAATGAAGCCAAAGGGCAAAGTGACTTTCCAGTTAGTTCCTTAAAAAGAGAAAAAGCATTCAGAAAAATAACCAATGGCTATTAAAACAAAAACACCACCTGAAAGCTAGGTCATTTCAAACATCTACCAGGGGTATGCAAAAATCTGTCCAACTGTGAATGAGTCTTGTGTGGTAGCTGCTCTTCCATGCAGAGAAGTGAAGTCAGAGAACATATTGGAAAAACTACAGAGGGGGGTGGGGATATGATCTCCATGCAGGAGTGGGTAATTACTAGCTGCACGGGAAAAGGAAGGGGAAAAAAAAACAGACTACGTCATCAACCGCAAAATCCAGACTTTTAATAGCATAACGAAGAGCTACATTCAGAACCCATTCAGAGAAATATTGAGCTATAAGGCAAGGTCATACAGAGCAATAAGACTTGTGCTGGGGGAGATCTCTTGAGTTTCTATCCAGCTGTGACACATTGTCCCGGGGAGAAAAAAGTAGTCATGTGCCTTCATGCTATGGAAGCATGTCATACGATATGTGTGGCTGAGAGGGGGGAGGAGGGAGTTCGAAATACATTTACAAGGATATGCTCCACAGATCATGAGGATAAGTGTGGGTTTAGGAATGGTTTTGAAGAGCCGTCTGGTCACCATTTTAGAGGCGAGACATCTACCTTCTATGAAGCTAAATCAGTGCAATGCAATTGCATACAGTGCTTTTTTTTTTGCTTCAAAAATATTATCACAAAAATGTTTTATTCTGATTTGCCAACACTGAGATCTATCTCAGATGATATATATAGATATCGATCGATATCTATATATATTGAGATAGAGATAGATATATTACTTGCATATAACTATACAAGTTACTTGCATTATACAAAAAAGTATTTGCAACCCTGCTATTACATTACCATTGATGGATCAGAGTCAAACTGGAATTGCTTACACTTTTAGAAAAGGAAAACGTGGTATCTAGAATGTCAAAACAGAACCATCCAAGCCCTTCGGCAGGAAGTGGCTACGGCTCAACAAAAAAATTGATGGAGCTTGCCGAGCCAATCAGAGCCCTTTGTGGTGACATCATTTCACGGGCCCCAGGCCCTTCTGGGCAAATGGGATTGAAAAGCAAAGCTGTAATCATGGAGGCTGGTGTCTGGAGCAGCCAACATGCAGAGCGGAGCGCAGATAAACCCATGGAGAGGCATAGCACAAAGCCCATAGGCAACATGCTGATCTAGGAACCCCAGTTCACACACACCCTGGGCCAGCTCACTGCAGTGGGAAAATTGTCAGGCAACAGAGCCAGCCACATAGCCATGTCCCTGAGCTTGGGATGTACTGCTTTGTTTAGAAGGGAATCACCTACATTCCATGGTGATAGGATTTATTGAATGGTTGGTTGGTTGTTGGGTTAGTGTGGTCACGCCATTTGAGCCACCGTTGTTTCCTTGTGTATATATTTTGTATTTTTGCTTCCAGCGGTATATCAAAAATGATGATGTGAAAAACAAAAAGTAAGTAGGGAGGTTCAAATTGTGCCCATTTTAACATTTGGGATAGAGGGCAGACTTGGACTGGTGCCGGAAAGCAAAGTCAAAGTTTCAGTCAAGACAATGAGACACATTAGACACCCATTTTGCCCATTTGCATGCAACATAGCACGCAGTACGCAGGAACTCACATAGATCTCGTTGTGGTCAAAGCGGTTCCTTAGGTTCTCGATGAAGGAGTCCTCAGTCAGCGGCTCTAGTAGAACCATGTCGCCGACCCCAATCATGTTGTCTAGAAGTGAAGTTTTCACCTCCATGTTGGCAGCTTCTTCTCCCCCCCCTAAAAGAGAGAGAATTGACAGAGAAATTATTATGTTGTTTATTTGCAGGCGGAAATTATGAACCTCTTCTTCCAACAAAAGGCTGTTATTTGAGTAGTCTATTAAACCTGGGCGAAAGGCAACACAGAAAGGCTTTGTAATCAGATAGAAACAAAACACTAAATATAGCCTGCACAAATATACTCTAGGGAAGCCATGTTTGTTCAGTGGTGGTCTGAGGGAGTAGCAGTATGATTACTTCATACAGCTTCGGCAAGCTGTGGATCTGAACCAGTCCACCGGGGAATTACATAACAGAACTCTGCTCTTGACCTCCAATCGTCCAGCTTGGTTGGGGTCTGCTGCTGCATTTAGTGCCAGTTAACATCTCTGAACATTCTTCGAAATCCTTGACTACAGTAAACTATTAGCCTATGTATCCATATCCAAACAGTTGTAGGGTTATATTTGGGGAAGGGTATAGGGTCACGGCCTGAGGGCCACAGGGACAAAGAACCCGCTTGGGATGGCAGTTTTCTGGTCCAGTGTTTCCCCCCCTGGCTGCTCTGGCTCAGTAATCCTGGAGCTAAAGCATGGGAGATAAAAGAGAGGCACATTCAAGGCCTGGTCCACAAAACCCATGCCTGCTGTTGTAACAGAGAGGCCTGAAGCTCATCCATCATTGTTCACTGCTGCCTTCAGCAGAGAAAAAGAGAACACACTCTTTTAGTTCGGCGAAAGCAGTGATGTTACTTCCATTGAGCAAAATAGGAGCTGGTGCATGACAGCCTCGGTCAAGGGCTATAGAGATACAAATTAAGGATTGAGGTGTGCACAAACTAGCTGAAATGACACAATGAAAAATGAGATATATTCAGAAAGAATATTAGGAAAGTAAAGGATTTTTAGAAATTGCTTTTCCTCTGGTAAACTATTTAGATGATGATGAAAATCTCAATCCTTTCTTAAATGCTAAGAACTAAAATCCATTATTATCCCTCACAAGTAGAGGGTTGACCGAACTTGAGTATTTGATAGCTCATTCTGGATATATTTAGGCCTAACGACATAAAAATGGGACTAGTCGACTGTCAATACAGAACAGAGTTAAGAGGCAGGGCTGATCCTGGTTATTACATGGTTGGAGGGGAACTCCTGCAACCTGGCACTGAAGGAGAAAAGGATAAATATCACGGCCCTCATCCTTATGCCTTATCGCGATCGACACAGACATCAACAACTCTGAGATGGGATCTTGGAATGTTAAGACATCATTTATTGTGAGATCTATTCTCAAAAGAATAAAGAGTATCAGAGTCTTTAGACCTGGAAAACAATTAACACTCTACTAGTCCAAGTGGATTTTGGGGAGGACTCCAAGGTTTAGTTGTGGAGAGTTGTATTTTGTCCAAAAGTTCTGTCCAAAACAAATGTACTCCCTATGACTTCTGTTCTACTGGAGGGCACAATGTTATGAGCCCATAAAAAAGGTTTTCCAGTTCTTGGTAGGGGGGCCAGATTCTACTTTCAAAGACAAACCCATACTCAGCATGAGCACAACCCCATTTGAAAAAGAGTAGCAAGCATTTTTTTTTTTTTTTTAACTCTTATACTCAATTTTCCAAACAGAAAAGCCTAAATCCTTAAAGGCCTTAAGCATTTCTCAACTGACGTACCCGGACGAGAGGAACAGAATATTCTTCAGTGCTGGTCTCTACCAATTTATCCCCATTAAGAAACCACATATAAAAAAAATAAGGCTGCTCAATATACTTAACCAGAATGTCAGAAAAAGTGGCTGACATGTCAAAACATTTCTTTAGTCAGCACCAATGGAAAAAGTATGAAACATGCATTTATCCTGATTCATTGCTTGGTCATAATCTAACCTTTCCATTTACCAGCACTGAATGGAAAGGTAGAGGCAGAAAGTCCTGGCCTCTTGCATACTTATTCATGCTTTTCAATATCCACCTACACAGAATCAGTAAATGTTCCCATGAAACCCTGGCTTTAACAATCATGGTCCAGAGTTGGAGACCCTATAAATACCTACCTATAATACAAAGTGATGGATGTTCAGAGGCTTTCAATAAAGGAAGCAACAGAACTGCACTGAAATTGCCTGGGCAGCATATATATGCTTACCATTCCTGTATCTGGCACAGCAATTACCAACAGTTGCAGGCTATTTAAATGTAGTTAACAGAAAAAAGTTGATTGAAACTGAATGTGCAGTGTAAGGTCTAGGTATTGGACAGCTGTGGCCAGAGAAACAGCTGTGCTTCCCCATTAGAACTACACAGAATAATTACATGGAAATTATTAAAAGGGGATTCATTCTGTGTGATCCGGGAGCAATATGCATCTACTGTATTACTACTAGATTTCAGAGTGACTACATACTTAATAATAGTGACTTGAGTCTGGACATACCCCTGGTCATCCTGGGCTCATAACCCACTAGCCCAGATTAGAGCGAGCTGCCATGCAGCCAAGGACACAATCCCATTAATAAAGAGTGTGTGGCTGCATGAACTTCCTGCCTGTCATGTCAAATCCTGCAAGAGAGAAAACCTGACAGCAATGATTAAATTCATACAGGATTACCAAGATGGCTGACTGGTATGAGGTTTACAGCAGACCAGTAGAGCATCATTGAGGTACATCATCTAATATAAGGCTAAATTGAATTTCCATACTGAATATTATTTGATGTTGGATATTTCAGATTAAATATGTTCGCTTTAGTACAAATACATTTATACCAAGAATTTACAAACAAAAGTATTCAAACAAATGGAAGTTCATATTATTGCTGCTCCTCTGCATCTTCTCAGTGGTCAGACAATGCAGTAGGATACAGTTGTGGCCATAAACCAATTATCATGCTGAAAAGATCTATAATTCCTACAGATTAATGTGCTGTGGTTATTGAGGGTGTGTTAGCCCCTAAAGAAGATAAAATGCCTGTGTTATTGACAGAAGAGTCAGTTGATATTACCAAATGCGTCATCAATTGATTTAGCAACATGCTTGTCTGCTGTGCCCTGACAATGACCCAGATTGTACCACATGGTCATCTGGACAAAAAATATTCGATTTTCAGATACTGAACCAAAGTCATGCATGTATCTCCACCCACAAGTAATAGGTGCCTCTAGAAAAAAATAAAAAAAATACAAGAATGCAGGCACAAAGATGTAAACAACAAACAAAGTTGATTGTCATTTTTTTATTCATTCATAATAAGGGAACAGTGAGTGTATCATAGGTGCTGGGAAAGGCCAGGCACGACACAGATATTGCGACATTAAAATTGGAGCCTGAGAGCAGCTGTGTGAAAACGAAAGCAGAATGGCTCAGAACAAAACTAAACTAAACTCAAGTCAGTTATGACATTCAGACTGAGCTGGCGTGGGCCGCATCACCACACACACAAAAACAAACAAACATTTAGGCCCTTTCTGATAGAGCTTTGCCAAAGAGCAGGTCAGAACACAGCTTAAGAGAGTGGAGAGGGATAGGCGGCTGCCTGGGATGACTGACCTGGTATCCAAGGGCGCTACATTTAAGGAGAGTACATGTCTGCGTTACACAGTGGACTCCTTCAGCTGGTGGCGATTTACAGAGGGAGCTAACCTTTCCAGCTAATCGTGTAAAGATAGTGGGGAAAGGGCACTATGGAATTGGTTTGGGGCAAGTCGCACTACTCTAAATATAGAAAGAAATACAAACTTTGTCTAAAATAGGGCTGGTGGAGAATGTTTTTAAGAGCAACCAGACATGCGTTACAGTCAAACATCAAGGATAATACTATCTCTGCTGCATCAAAAATCAGGTGAATGCCTTGTAGATTGACAATTGACATCTACTGTCTGATTTGCAACTGCAACGGATTTGAACTAATCAGAAACAGCAATTGCAATAACTTAACTTTTCTTAAAAAACAGCAATCCCCACAATCCACTGGACACAAGGGTCCGACAGTGGTGGAAATTCCTGAGCATTTGTGAAGAAATATCCGGAATGCAAAGTTAATAAAACACACAACTTATGAACAAATACTTTTCTGTAACTGGCTTGAAAGTTGCTTTTTGCATTTTTTCTCATGACTTTCTCACTCCTCGTTCATGTGTTTCAAAGTCACAGCAATGTGGAAACACTTGTTGTGAAGTTCCACTATGGGTAGTGCACTGGTGATGTTTTGCACGACTCTGTTGTTTATGGAATATCCTTACAGGGATACATTGTCTGGATGTTAAGGCCCATGATGCCTCAACCTCAACCATAAGCGCCTCTGCAAAAGGTGGTGGATGTACTTAAAGCAAGAAAATAACAGCTCACTACACTAAGACAATCGCAAATATAAATGATCATCATGGCAATGGTTGGATGATGCACACTACATTAGAAAGCAACATCACGTTAGTTTATCAATCAACTGTGAAACATTTCTTGATTAGGAGATGGCGAGAGAAAAAGCTGACTTCATAGACACATCGTGACTTCTTTATTTGCGCCACCTTTCTTACTGGCGCTAATGAGCACATAAAGAAAGGGTGGCCATTGATCAAGTTGGCTAAGGAAGCCTGATATTTAATCTACTAGGCATCTGTTATTTATGTCAATATTCTTCCTTATTAAACAGAAACCATACACCATCTTTCAAAATGATTTGTTTGTTTGATCCGCAAAGATAAGCTGTCCCAATCTGCTCCATTCCGATGATAAATGAAGGCAAAAAAAGAAATGCAAAAATGGAACCAAGTACTGCTCAACCAGTTGCATTTCAAATTGCTGTGGAACATCACAAAAAGACAGTAGTCAATAAGATAAAACAAACAACTGTCTTGAACTTCATGAGTCTGTGATTTTAGAGCCCAAAATAAGGTGCCATGTCAGCAGTCTTCGTCGTTGCCATAATACAACTATCCCATTTGCAGTGGCCACAATTCCCCCAGGACTTGTCTGAATGATGACATCATGTGTTACTTGCAAAATAATCAGCCATCAGTCAGCTTTGCTGATCTTTGTTAAAAGAAAAAGAAAATGCATATTATGTATTTCTAGAATATCCATCATCCAGCATTGAACTTGGGTAAAGGTCTACAGCTGTAGACAGTTTCTTTTGGACTGATTTTCTTATTGTCCTAACTTAAGTTCCTGCATTTGAGCGTATTCTCTACCCAGTGTACAATCGCGTACACTGACCATGCGTAAATGCATGGAGTCTCACAGTATTTAAATTATGTTTAACAATGGCTTCATAAGACAAGGGCATTTCCATTCTTTTAGCAATTTAGGTTTATTACTTAACAACTTTTAGTCATTAAATTCAAAATCAATTGCCCAATTTATTGTTCTGAGCAATGGACACATTTAAAGAAAAGAGGCAGTAAAGTGCAGTTTTGTTTTCCAAAAAGGTATTGGGCTGATATGATATAGCACAGAATAGCTTACACAATGACACAAGTTTTGTATCACATAGAATAGATAGAAGGTAAAATAATTGGTGTAACTGAGTTATAAAGTGACAAACTAGTTTTTAAACGTAGGGTTGTTCATGTCTTGAATCGTGTTGAATAAGGATAGTCCACTTATTAAAGGATGGGTGCTGCAAGTACGTTAGTGAGTCCATAATGGGGACCATTGAGTCTCGGCCAAACAGTGAAAAAGCGCGTTCGACTTTTCAAGTACATTTTTGATACTTCTATAAGATGATATGGGTTTTATTCCTCCTGTTGGACGTTCTCGGTTGCGCCTTTCCAACCCAAACACAAACAAACGTTCCAGTCTTGGAAATGAATAAACACTGCAAAAAACAACATAAAACGCCGACTGTCCACACTCTATGACAAACAGGTTTGCTTATGCCTAACGTTACCTTCAATTTGTCTTGATTGTGATGTACATTTTCCTGCCGACATACTAACAAGCAGCAACAACAACAGTTAGAATCTTGGCCCCTTTGTGGAGTTGTACTGGTTTGACTGGGTTCCCTTGGTGTCCTACTGGAGATCAGAGAACGCAGATGTTGGCAATTAACGAGCCAGTCGTTCAAACACTTTTGATTTGGATGTGCAAACCCCGACCAGAGATCACATTCCAGTTTCTTTAGGCATTTTTTAGTTGTTGAGGAAAACATATCCCCAACCCCCTTCGGGCACGCAGCGTAGATAAATGAATGAATCAAGGAAATCGTTGTACTTTGTGAGTAAAAGTTAGGTTGAAACACGTTTTGTTGAGAAACTGCAACCAAGTAACAGAGAAGTCGGCAAGCAACTGCCGACAGCCTCCAACCGTTTTCAATGGTGAAACAAAAATATTAAAACGTGTCTACTTGCCTTTTTTGTATCAGAAATGTTAGCCTCGTATTAATCCGTAAGAATCCCGGTGTAGTTATTCAGGTCTGGAGTGACTTCGGAACCCCTTCCCCGCTGTATTGTTTTAACTTTGACTAGTCTGGATGAGTTTGGACGCGTCTCCCATCCGGCCCTCAAGACTTTGAATGGAGCATTGGGGAGGAGGACTTGAGGTCCAGAGGCACAGGGAGTGGCTCAGGCTGAAGCAGCTTCTAGGATCAACGTCCCCAATCACCTTCTGCATGGGAGGAGGAGGCAGCGGGAGGGATTTACATTTTTCATTGACTCTACATCTATGGCCCATGACGGCACAACACCCCCCTCCTGTGTCATATTTGTAGATGGCAACAAAGTTAGTAATTTGCTTGATTGTGATTGCTCTGTGTGGGTCACATTATGTATGGGAAGCTAAACTAATCTGGTCAGACTGGAGGTCTAACCAGATTCAATTGTAGACAGACTGACCATGGGCCAGTTTTGACTCCATAAATTGAGAAAATGGCGAGTGATTTGTTTCTATTTAGGGAGGATTAAATGTATACGAAAGTAATGCGAGTGTATATCGTTACGTGTATTATAAAGCGATATCTTAGTATAAAAATAAAAACATGGTATATTATAGGGAAGATAAACATCCTAACTCATTAAAAATACAAGTCTAGGTCTACTTGCTCTTGAAGTGTTGTATGAGTATATAGATGTGTAACGTGAAAGGCCGTTGTATGACGCATGCGCAGTCTGAACATCCATTTCCTTCTAAATCTGGGTCCGTTCTAGCCATTGTGTTGTCACATTCATTTGTGTTTCCTCGACAGTTTTTGGACATAAATAGGATTTAGGTAAGTTGACATTTGTTATCGTGTACCATAGCAAGTATTCACAATACATTTATTTTTGAAATGCGATTGTATGCCATGAAACATGAGGTGGTGTAGTCTAGACACACAGCTTGGCCTAGTCTAGTTACTGGAGTATATAGCCCGCAACGTAGCTAGGTATTTTGAATGCATTAAAATCACCATTGATTAGGTTGTTGCCGTCATCGACATCTCACAATGTGTTGTCATCGTGTGTTTTAGACATGTATATTGGATGGCTAGACGAATTACAGCGTTTCACCGGGATTCAGGGGTTACACTTTGGAGGAAATTAGTGGGGTGGATACATAACGAATATCGTGCCTGCTGCCCTTGCACACAAGCACATGGTTATCTTTTTTGGTTAATATCACTCATTTTTTATTTAAATAGTTGTAGTATTATATACATATCTTATATCACAGTGAAGCCTTTTAAAGGAATCACTGGTGTCACTGACTTAGAAAGGCAACTTCTATAACTTCTTATCACTTTATATACCCAACATATTCATAAACATATTTTTTGTCTCTTAACAAGTCGTGGTTCAATTTAGATTTCTGTATACATTACTGCTTAAGTTATAGAAAGTTCTGCTAATGCGCAATGATGAGCCAAAGCCTATATGAGGCCTATGTCCAAACGAAGCGTCGTATGCCCCACGTGTGACGTTTCTTACCGTTTCTCCTTATTGTTTTGTCTTCCAGGGCGTCTTTTATGAGTACTCAACGGCAGCAGAAGCCTACGCTTACAGGCCAGCGTTTCAAAACGAGAAAAAGAGGTGAGAATACAATATAACACTTTACACTACAGACATTGAGTTGTAAGTTCATTAGATACTAAATATCAATTGACTACTGTAGGCCATATATATGGACACACATGTACTCCCTGCATCAGTTAAACTGAGTTTCAGAATGGGAAGAGGCCATAGCTCCTTGGAACAAGGAGCAAAACAACAACTGACAATGATCGTTGATCCTGTACTTTGAAAGATTGAAGATCCTGTACAATTTGTGGATTAGAGTGGCCCATGGAAATTATTGGGATCATGTCATCCGGAATTCAACTTCAGTGCGCAGAAGGTCTTCTGACAATGCTCCACTTATCAGACTGTTTCTTAAATGGGCTGCGACAGCTGAAGACCATGTCAAGTGCCAGTGTTGTGTGCTCCTAGGGCGCCTTAATGGCATTGCTTCCACTCCTTCTGTTGAGCACGGTACTTGCTAATGATGGTATCAGGTGTTAATTCATTATTTTGGTAATTAATTTTGGCAGTAAATGGCAGCACAGATGGGATGCTGCAGATTCATCCTTAAATGAGATGTTAAGCACTTGAACAATCATTGCTCTCAATTATTCGGAAGATGAATATTAATAACCTCACAGTGTGGTGAAGCTAGCCCAGAAGTGGGGGACAGACTTTTGTTCACAATATTTTAAAGTGCTGTATTTCTTTGTGTGGATATTGTTATTGTATTGATACCACTAGCCTTCTGAGACCATCCATATATTCAAGTTTGAATTTCACAATGAATATCGGTTTGGGTAGCAATTGATGTCCACAAATGGGCATGGCGTTATGTTCTTTAAAAAACTCAAACCAATCAGATTAAAAGACTTTCAAGAGCGACTTGCACTTGGTGGCTCTTGCCAAGCCCATCCTGATCTGACGAACACACTGGTAATCATTGCAAAACACAAACTTGAATATGCGGATGGTCTCATGAGGCTTCCTCTGCAGTCTATCCTAATGTAATTTGTTATTGTTGAATCACCTGACTTGGTTCTGGTAGCATTTCAAATTGTGGCTGTGTGGAGGATGCCCCTTGACCGACTTTTCCTTTCAACAGATGAAAAGGAGAGGTTTGACCCTACCCAGTTTCAGGAAAGTATAGTGCAAGGTCTGAATCAAACTGGCTCTGATTTGGAGGCCGTCGCAAAGTTCCTCGACGCCTCCGGCGCCAAGCTTGATTACCGCCGCTATGCTGAGACCCTCTTCGACATCCTGGTGGCTGGCGGAATGCTGGGTAAATGTTCCCAGTGTTAGTTTGTGTGTTTGCTTTTACATTAAAGGGCCCCTCTTATGCCACCAGGTGTGAGTGTGATTAGCCATTACAAGCTGTTTGAACATCTGCCTTTTTCTTAGTGGCATCACAAGTGGGAGTGTCCACCTAGATGTATGCAGGATAGATAAGCAACAATTGCTACAATCCACTTGGTAGGCTGGTAGACTGATCTATCCTGCATACATCTAGGTGGACACTCCCACTTGTGATGTCACTAAGGAAAAGGCAGATGTTAAAACGGCTTGTAATGGCTAATCACACTCACGCCTGGTGGCATAAGAGGGGCCCTTTAACAGTGCCATTGAACCTGAGATTGTTTTTCTGTCTTCTAGGATCTTGAACATAGCATATGCCATTTTGGCACGGTAACTTTAAATAAAACAGGAAAAAACCTGGTGTAAAATCATATATTTTTGTCGCTCTCCGCCCACCTATTTGTAAACGCTGTACTCTGCTCCAAACTCGAGCCTTGTTATTTTCGTGACGGCAAAGTGTCTTTTCGGCGGCACTTCGACGTCACTGAGAGAGGACGCCCACACCGAGAGGGTATGCTACTGCTACCGTCTGCGTGGTGCTTCATATACACCATCGCTCATTAGAACAATCTATAACGCTCATTATAACTACCCGTACTGGAAAAAAGAAAGTGACAAAGTTGCCATGAGCCGTAATCATGAAGATGCCAGAACTGCCAGCCCAAAACACATTTTTTTAAATCTCAGCGTTCGGAATTCAAGCTGAAACGGGGGGTTAATTTGCACTTTTAAAGGGCACATATCTGAGGACGATTTTGGAATGTTTTTCAAGAGCTTCATTCCATGTTATATTCATATTTATGCTATTCATTTTGTGTTCTTAGCCCCAGGTGGTACTTTGTCCGATGATCTGACACGTACAGAGTTCTGTCTCTTCACGGCACAAGAAGACCTGGAGACCATGCAGGCGTATGCACAGGTGAACATGCTTAATGACTTTCACTTTGACCTATCTTCGCCTCACTGGTAATGTGATTCTGCTAATATAAATGCCACGATTTGCACCTCTTTATTCACCAACCCACTCCCTCCAATGTCCTTCAGGTCTTTAACAAGCTTATCAGGCGTTACAAGTACCTGGAGAAAGGGTTCGAAGAGGAGATTAAAAAGGTTTGTCTGTTTTGTGAGTTCACTGGAACAAGGCAGAACCGCACATGAAGGTTTAGAGCACTGCCTTTCCATTAAATAACTTATTTGTATGGATTGACAAAGACATTTTTATGTCTTTGATAAATGTGGGACTTATTCTGCCCAAAGAAAAAAATGAATGTTTTTGTTGTTCCTGCCTCTGCAGCTGCTGTTGTTTCTCAAGGGATTCACTGAGTCTGAGCGCAACAAGCTGGCCATGCTAACCGGCATCCTGCTGGCTAACGGCAACATCTCCGCCCATATCCTCAGCAGCCTCTTCAATGAGAACCTTGTCAAAGAAGGTAGGCAGTGTCACTCTGTTGCAGCAGGTGAAATCAGCATTTGCAAGTTATTTTGAATAAAGGGCCACCCACGTCAATGGGATCTTTTATTTTCTGTACTTGTGTGTGTGTGCTTCTCTGTTAACTTTGTTTTAACCAAAATCTATATTATGCATATTCGTTTCAATGATTTTATATATAAACTAGGGGTGGAACGGTTCACAAAATTCACACTTCGTGTCATATCACGGATTTGGGGTCACGGTTTTCGGTTCAGTACGGTACGTTTTTGGTAAAGCAGAGGCTGACACAAGTGCCTAATAAAAAAATCGATACATATATGATAGGGTTCTCCCCATAATACATAGTGGTGCTGCACCACCATGTAACATTTTAAAGGAACCCTATCATACCACCAGGTGTGAGTGTGGTTAGCCATTACAAGCCATTTGAAAATCTGCATTTTCCTCTGCCTTAGTGACATCACAAGTGGGAGTGTCCACCTAGATGTATGATGGCTAGATAATCAACATTTGCTACAGTCCACTGGGTAGGCTGGTAGACTGATGGCATGGCAGCGTGCATGGTGCTGCCAGGCGCACCAAGGTTTTGAGCTGTGCTGGAAGTTATGCTGCGGCTGCATTGCGGCGCCGAGGTTCAAGCTCTCGTTGGAAAAACGGCCCACTTAATTTCCAATAAAGACACACGGCTTTGAATATATGTGGGAACTTCAAATGATCAAAAATATCAGTATGCTTATCTTATTCTAATTTTTTATTATATTTTATTTCAAATTGTTAAATTTTATTTGTATGTATGTATGTATGTATGTATGTATGTATGTATATATACATACACACACACTTGTTTTTGCACTATCTTTTCCCACTGTACTGCTGGTCACCCGTGAATTTCTCCTAAGGGGGATTAATAAAGGACTATCTTATCTTATCTTAAAAACTAAAAAGGTGGTTTGTATTGTGCAAGTTTCAATTAAATCGCACCGCAGCACTAGCGCTATTTAATTCATTATTATTATTCATAGGTAGAAAAGGTTAGTAGAAAATGTTAGTCTTGAGCCCTGCCGGGACAGCAACCACACATCATCTGAGACTGAGAACTTTCACTGGGTAACTACTGCGCTTAACTTTTTTTCAACCAATAACTTCATTTGCGCATGTCTTTTTGAACGAACTGAACAATATGTACATGGCTCGAACCATGACTAGCGAACACAGATTTTTTTACTTGAACTGTTCCATCCCTAATATAAACATCTTTTTTTGTTTTTACAAATGTTCCTTTTGAGGACAAGGAGGAATGTGTGTTTTGAGTCTGGTCCGAAGTTGACATTTTACAGAAAATTCACACACCCTGCAATCTTGTGAAAAAGTCTAAGACGAGTGTAGTCGTTTTTTATTTGTTATCGCCATATTTCCATGTGGCTGGTAGTTGCTTTGACTTTTTTTTGGAAATGATGGAGCAACAAGCACACTAGTGCGTCACTAAGAACCTTAGTGCCTGATCTGCTCCAGCAAACACAAGCACAAACTCTCCGGGAGTCCTGCTGAGCATCTTGCCTGATAAGACTCAGTTGTTGATTGGATTTATGGACAATTATTTTTTTTACACAGGACAGGTGTTTGTTTACCTCCTCTGCCCTGCTGATGCTCAACAATTCTTTTTGAATTATTTTTGAGAAAGATGCGAAAGTACATTGTGCTGCTCCGTTTTGATGACAAAATCAACAGGATAGCCCTGACCTGTTTTTAATGTGTTTTTGGGGGACAACAAAAGGGATAACAATGATGGCTGTGGCACCAATGGTTCTCGCTATCTGCTGCTTGCTAGACTGACAATATTCTTCTTGCTGTAGAAATCATTGCAGCTTTGATTTTTTTTTCATGGTGGCAATGGGCTAACATTAAAAATAAGAAAAGAAAACATTGAGTTGTTCTATGCATGTCCTTTCTCAATGGAGAGCAACGCTAGCTATTTTATAAGGAAGTACTGTTCATACGCGTCAACAATTTGCATATAGCATTGGTCCGATGTGGATGAATTGTCTAACTTTTCTGCTGTTTTTTCACTTTCAACACTTGTATGAAGCAGTACTCCTTTTATATTAGAAAATAGCCAAGTTACGACGGTTTCCTTTTTTAAGGCTTTGAATCTACAAGCAATAATATAATATATTGTTAATATTTTCAACCGGTAGCCTTGGTATTGTTTTTGTTGTAATGTGGCAGGTGGTTGGTGCTTGCTTGTTAGCTCCTTGGAGTCGTGCTCTTGTGGTGTTTTAACGGAGACGGTCTTCCACCTTGTGTACTGACTCGGCTACGTTCCACCACCTCCACATGACATTTACCGCACCCTCTAATTTGTATTCGTCTTTGTCATCAGTCTCCGCTGGCCATTTGTTTATCACTGATCACTCAACTTGGATAGTGTTTGGCCCTTAAACAATGGAAGCCCTTTCCGTCTGTCACACAAGCCTGTTGCACATTAAAGTGCCAGTGAACCCAAAATTGTCTTTTTCTTTCTTTTGTGCAAACAGTGTGTGTTTGAAGCATAGCGATTATCCAGTGAAATAGATTTGTATTTTAATGTTCATTTAATGCGCCTTTTTAGATTGGAACTCTTTCTAGGTCTGCATTCCTGTCTTGACTATTTTTCTTCTAAATACCCATGATTTTTTGGACTGCTGAGACATTTCTCACTGCCCTCTTCTTTATCTGCCATCTAGGTGTTTCATCAGCCTTCGCCGTGAAGCTCTTCAAATCCTGGCTGAACGAGCGGGACATCAGCTCTGTCGCTGGCAGTCTCCGAAAGGTCGGCATGGACAACAGGCTAATGGTGAGCATACAAATGCAAATGGGATGTCCCAAACAATCCTCAACATGGCATTTGAATGCCGTGTGTCTGCGTGTGCGTGTTCTGTTTGCCTTTCCATGCCAAACAAATAAATCCTGAAACAGCAGCAATAGAATTCCAGCGATTGGAGTGGCTGATCCCGGGCCAGGCGTAATTGTTTAGGACAATCCTTCCCTCGTCTCGTTGTTAACCGCAAGTCTTAACCTTCCACCCCGCCGTCCTCAGGAGCTGTTCCCCGCCAACAAGCGGAGCTGCGAGCACTTCTCCAAGTACTTCACCGACGCCGGGCTCAAGGAGCTGTCGGACTTCGCCAGGAACCAGGAGTCCATTGGGGCCCGCAAGGAGCTGCAGAAGGAAATCCAGGAGCTGATGTCAAACGAGGAGCCCATCAAAGATGTGAGCCATGTCTTACTTTTTATTTTTTCCGCTCTCCTCTTCATTACTTTCTTCTTATCAGACTGCTGTGCAGAACATTTGAGATTGCTTTTACTTCCTTGTCCTCTGCCCCCCTATGTGTTCCCAGGATCATTGAATCGTGGTTGGCCGTTATTGCAATCCACCGTACCTGTTCTGAGCCTTATCAGCTCCTTACAAAAATCCACTCTGTTCTCTTCACAAAGCTCATATTCTCAGCTGTTGAAAGTGAATAGAGATGCAGCTGACCATTTTTGTATTGTTCATCATTATCTATAATTGGCCTAAATAATCACTTGGTCTATAAACTGTGAATAATGGCAATCCCCATTCCAAGTTAACGGAGCCCAAAGTGGCATCTTAAATGTGCTTTTTTTGTTTTCTTCTGAAGAGCAGAGTTGATTCTATTGATTTGAAAAGGTTGATTTTGTTTATCATTTGAAACAGAAAAGCACCCAGATAGTCTTTTGAGAAATATCTGTGGGCCTTGTATTCATACTTGACGAGCAAAACGATAATTGTCCGTCAATCGACTTATCGTCATGGCCCTACAAATGAACCAGCAGTATTTTTGTGGCCTGCATTATCGGTGTCATCTTGTGCTCTCTTGCAGATCATTGTGTACAGCAAAGAGGAGATGAAGAAAAGCTCCATCTCTGAGCAGACCATGATCGGCATACTGTGGTCCTGTATAATGAGCTCCGTGGAGTGGAACAAGAAAGAGGAGCTGGTAACTGAACAAGCCATCAAACACTTGAAGGTGAGGCCTCTTGTTATTATTATTTATTAAATTATTGTTCTGCCTTAGGCCCTCTGATCCCTCTCCCTCTCTCTCTCTCTCTCCCCCTCATGCCGGGCAAGGCCAATGTCAGTCCTTGCTCTGGTATGCTGTATCTGAATAGAACCAGAGATTGATTTGCAGGCAAACTCGCGCACCTCCAACATGACTCTCCGCATGCATCTCCTGTGACCACTTGTTTGGAGTGTCAGCGTCTTGACTTGCACAAATGCAATTGCTGCTAGTCATGTGCCAGTTAGCCAACTAGGACACAAGCATCAGACAGGGTTGCAGATTTTTTTATTTAATTTGATGAAGACCTGTACACTCAGGGCTTAAAGGTGATGGCGAAAAACAAAGGTTTCATATACTAACGGTAACTTAACAGGCAATTAGAGTTGCAAAGAGGGACTACACCACTTACTCTTGGTTGGTTTTCCTCTTCAGATCTATTAAGTCTGTAATGATATGTTAAATAATTCATAGGATCAAAAAGGGCAGGTTCATTAACACACACACATAGCCTATTTAGGAATCGGTCACGTAGGGCGTCTGGTCCACATGATGCAGCGCAATGGGCTTGTCTTGGCGCAATGGGTCCACACAATTCACAATTCAGTGGTCTTAGATGTGCACTGTCCAATATGATTCACTGAAATGGTCACAGGTGGTTCTCAAACTGCACCCCCAGGGTCCAGACAAACCTATCCTTCATTCTTCCATACATGATCGCTCATACAAAGCGAATGCCGGAAAGTATTTGAAGGTTTTAAAATGCACCTTAGCCTGGCTGATGCTGTAAAACCACCTCAAAGGACCAACCTACCTAGCTGATGAAACCGTAGGGTAGACTTGAATCAGTTGTATAATCCGGTAAGGTTTTTCAATTCATCTTGGGTTCTGCGATTCCAATTTTTCTATTCCTCAGTCTCAGTGTGTATTGGAGCCGCAATTGAGTTAAGTGTCACAAAATAGCCTATCCTGAAATAATTTCGAGTCCGTTTCTGTACTATTTTAATGTAATGGCCACAATGTTGGGGACAATGGAACTCAGAGTAATTGTTAAGAATTTTCCACAGGTTCCATTCGTGTGCCTTTCATTCCGTTTCAATGCCGGAGTGTGCAACTCCTTTCTTGACTCCCTGCGTCATCTTCTGGCTTTTTGTGGGTCCCTTTTGTTCTCAGCAATACAGCCTTCTGCTGAAAGCGTTCACCTCCCAGGGCCTGTCTGAGCTCACCCTCCTGCTGAAGATCCAGGAGTACTGCTATGACAACATCCACTTCATGAAGACCTTCCAGAAAATCGTGGTGCTGCTTTACAAAGGTGAGAGGCGGATTGAGGACCCAGAGTCTTCCTTGAGTTCCATACCCTGTCCTTGAGCTATACTCTGTAATTGTCGTGAGACAAAAGTTAATTTTGTAGGAAGAAAGTCTGTGAGAAGAAGTGAATTGCACCAGATGGCTTGGGATTATAGCCAAAGCCTTGTCTTGATTGATGCACCGAAGCTGCTGGGCAGCGTTTGTTGTTTTAGTTGTTCAGGCACCTGCACATGCATCTGTGTGTCTGGCGTTGTTGTGAATGGATTATGAAGGGCGGTTGTTAAAACAAAACATTTGATTATTTTCTAGCGGATGTGCTGAACGAGGAATCGATCCTGAAGTGGTACAACGAAGAGCACCTGGCCAAAGGAAAGGGCATGTTCCTCGACCAGATGAAGAAATTTGTGGAGTGGCTGAAGAGTGCAGAGGAAGGTGAGCAAGCCCACTTTTCATAATCGTGGAAATTAGGTTTTGACTCTCCCTGTTTCTGTGATATCCTGGCAGAAATGTAGAAGATGCAGCATGTACACCATTTTAGATCAATGCAGATTTTGCCTGGTGGTAAAGTCTGACAGGATATTGTGGGTTCTTGAAATTGACCGATGGCAATGTTTTCCAGAGTCTGAGTCCGAGGAAGAAGCGGAGGACTAAGGACCTCCAAGCCAACCACAACATCCATTCATCTCCAACTCTTTTATCTTTTTTTTCTCTATAGAGTGTACATAACCGGAAGCGATAGAATGTTTTGTTACAGAAATACCCTCCCCTCCTTTTAATTTGAATTTTTTACTATGTAACCTCTGTGTACAAAACCATCATGTGGTCTACTTTATGTAAGGGCTTTTACATCTTCAGTTAGGACAGGTATCTACAGTCTTTGGCTTTGTTTCCTCCATCCAATCAAAACAAGAGTTTTTGGTTGTCCATTGTTTTGATTTGATTGCCATCTTATTACACGTGTAAGACTACAAATGCCTAGAGGCCATCTTAAAAGTTTTGCCATGCTACTTGGATCTCTGTAAAGGCAAAATGTCTCCTCACATCATTGTATAATTCTGCAAATAAGGTGACGACAACAAATTGAGGCCACATATTTAGCTCCTTTCGTAATTCCTTTTGACTGAGCTGTTCCATTTTTAACTGCAAAGGTGCTGGTGGCAATGCCCCTTATAAAACAAACTAATAGCTTTTTACATCTTCTGTAACATACATTCTAGCTTCTAGATATGTTTTTTCCTTTTACCCCAAAATATGACTTTATAAATTACAAATAAAATAATGGTTTTCATTGATGGTGTATTGTGGCTGTATTATTCGAGCTGGACACCAATCGGCTTCTGATCACAGGAGTCTTTCTACATAGGTTTGAAAGACAAGGCAGAGAGTAGCGCATTCCTTGGTGCACAACAATAGAGCCTCTGTCCAGGCATCAATGTTTCCTCTGGTCGTCCACCTTCAGCGCAGCTATTTGAGTAACCGAGACAGTAGGGCAGGCTCTGCGACGTGAGCAGCAGAACAACCAGCCTGTCCAAGCACCACTTTCTATCTCACTTTAAATGGTAATTATCGCTCAGTCAAGCATGCAAACACTCTGGACCAATTTGAGATGTTATGAAAACAAAGGGCACACTCGGACATCCCCCGCCTCGCATTCAGTGTCCTCGTTCATAATGTAGACGTTAAAGGTATCCTAGATATAGCTTCTCTGGCCCACACCTGGTGAAGTTCTTAGGCCTTAACGATAATGCTGCCTTTCTTTTGTACGTTTAAGCAGGTGAGCATGACTACCTTTTAGAAAAACATGGAACTTGATAAGTTCCTCACTGGTAGATGCATACCACAAAGTATAGTGTCTGATAAGAAATTGTCTTTAGTTTGGAAGTCTAGCATTTTTTGAGTATATATTTATTTTTGCTTAATTCTTCCCACCATTTTCATATGTTCCAACCTTAATGGCATAGAACACCCTTGCGATATGATGTTATTATGTGAAGTTATTTTACAAATCTTAGTTTGTGGGGTCCACAGAGACTGTTGCAATCACCTGAAGAATTTCTAACTCGATGAGCTAATGAAGTTAATTCCACTAGGGATGTATTGGGTGACGAGGCTCCTCGCAGGAGGAGATGTGTGGAATATTAAGTGTCTTCAGAGGGAAGTGAAACTGGTCTACACACAGTCCCTTTTAAGAGGGAACAGAGATATTGGTCTACACACAGTCCCTTTTAAGAGGGAACAGATATTGGTCTACACACAGTCCCTTTTAAGAGGGAACAGAGATATTGGTCTACACGCAGTCCCTTTTAAGAGGGAACAGAGATATTGGTCTACACGCAGTCCCTTTTAAGAGGGAACAGAGATATTGGTCTAC
>JAOPJO010000089.1:7312948-7323492 GCA_027123675.1 Molva macrophthalma
CACACACACACACACACACACACACACACACACACACACACACACACACACACACACACACACACACAGCGTTGTGAGGACAAAACAGTCAAAGGAGATTTTACCCATGCAGACGATTTAGGAGTCTATAAAAATCTCCTTCTTCCCAGGCCTACCCTAATGGTGCCTTATTATAGACAATTTGAAAAGTTTTTTATTTGACTTAATTATTGATCCGCCCATCAAGCGCACTTCTAACTTCTATACTAAACTCCAACAGTATATGTTTCCCTTCCTGTTCCCATTGTGTTATTATTATAGGGCTGGGGGAGCCTTCTCATCTCGCGCAAACCTCTTATACTGACATTGTGACATTGTGATTGAAGAGTTGCATAAGTGCAGTTAGCTTGGATTCAAAGAAATCGATATAACGGAAATATCAAATGGCAATACTGAACTGTATACCGCTGACTGTAAATAATGGTATTGATGTTGTGTTCAAGCAACTAAGAAATACATTATACACAGTACTGTGCATTGGCAAGTATGTCTTTATATTACTTTATAATGATTGTCGAATCCAAACTACCTTTATTTAGCTTAGATGAGCAGTAAGATTGCTTTATATAGAATAATACTTCATAGTTTAGTATAATAGTACATTATGAAACTTTTATAGTGTAGTATAATATACTAGTAATATATAGTGACTATACTTTCATTGGTAATTCTCGGATTGTTGTTACGTTTTTAAAAGTGAAAATATATGTAAACTGTGATTTCTTTTTTCTCTCACTTCGGTGGTGTGTTTGTCAGGCCTCTGGCTGAGTAAAAGGATCCAGTATAAACATCATTATTTTTCCAAGTATTTACTCGACCCTAATTAGAGCGAGAACCTGGTTGAGGTTTTCTATTCATAGGAACACTGCCATGTTTAAAAAAATATCCTCTGACATCACACACCTAGCATCGCTGCAATATTGCTCCAACTCTAATTAGACATTTAAATCCAGAATGAACAATAGAGTTGTTTTACTGACACGCGAGGTAACAGAGAAGAGACGCTCGGCTCTTAAATAAAGGGTTTATTCCTGTATATTCCTTATTAAAGTATTTTCCTCTTATATTTTACTGGCCCGTCACTCCCCTGATCTTTATCATTTATTTATATTATCAACAAAGAGCTAAATATCTTGATAGTGCAAACGGTATGCACTAATAGACCCAAAACATGTATTCAAACATAGTGTCATTTCCCACGTCAACCAAACGTTGATGTGGCAGCATAAACATGGCCGTCAACATGGCCCTACCCTCATATCCACCCACCTGTGGTAGGGCCTACGCCACGCAGCGACACACACCGCATGCCGCTGTGTCTTTAAGATACAAGTCACACCACACGCTGCTGTGACACACTCTAAATTCCATGCAGGTTTTCGGTTGCAGGAAAGGGCTGAGAACACAAAAGCCAATCCACGGCTGTTCCCTGATCTACCTATTCCGACAACCCCCTTTGTTGAAGGCATTTGCGACTTTTGCAAGCTTTATTAAAGGTGGAGGACTTTACTGTGCGTCTGGCGTGTGTTCTCTCCCCCCCCACCCACACACACCAACACACACACACACACACCCACACACACACACACACACACACACACACACACCCTCCCAGCTTATATCTGCCTTGAGCGAGCTGGGGCTCCACGCAGCATGTAATAAGGTGTAGATGAATGGGTCTGATCAGACATGAAGAGGTGATACAGGGGCTTCTTTATGATGGATGATGTCTGGAGACGACACAGAGCTCCGGTGTAAACATTGGAAAATAATCCTTGTGTCAAAGGCGCTGTTTCTGGCAGGTTTTTGTTTTGGTTAGTTTTCTTTTTCTTGTTTTTTTGTTGTTGTCGTGCCTATCCCTCGTTGGCTCTGAAAAAGTGCATCTCAAATCTTTCCTTTCAAAAGGATTCATATCAAATGGTATCAGAAGACGATTTAAGCCTTGTAATAGGCTTTTTGAATAGTGCTAATGATGATTAATGATTGATGAGTGCTAATGCCAGAGTGCATTTAAGGAGCTATTCATAAAAACAAAAGTAGATGCTCATCAGAAGGTTCCTATCCTTAACCCAAGTTTAATTAAAAACTATTCTTTGGAATACTATGTGTGCTGTCAGAACGACTACTCCAACTGAAATTAATACTTTTAATTATCTCTCCTCAATTATTTACGACTTGCAGAGACATTACTATAACTTAAACTTTATTCATCTTAAATGTATTAAAGTTAATATCAAAAAGATAACCAAAGCCAAAGCCCAGCCAACAACAGTGTGTGTGTGTGTGTGTGTGTGTGTGTGTGTGTGTGTGTGTGTGTGTGTGTGTGTGTGTGTGTTTGTTTAAGGTGTAATATGATGTGTGTGTTACTCAACACATGATCATCTATAATAAGCCAAACCGAGCACCCCCTGCCATCTCACCCTAATTGATGGCCACGAAGCAGACATCTCTCACGGGGTGCGAAGATGCCAGATGTCGAGGCAGCCAGAAAGTCAGAGAAAGTAAAAGTGGTGACAACAAGAAACAAAACAGGTCAACAAGTTCCCAAATCTAGTCACACCGATTTAGAAGATTGACTTTGTTTCCCTATTTAATCGCACACATGATGTCATGGGCCTTGTTTACACAAGAGAAATACAACAGCTTTTTTTCTTTTCGTTCTTTTTTTCTTTTTTTTTTTTTACAGTTTTTCTAGAATCTGGATATCCCGGAAAATACAAAAAACCCATCTGTTTCCATAAAGGGCATAATGCGCTCACGGACGTCTGAGGCTGTTTATACATGGGGCCGTTTACGAGAGATCCCCCCCTTGATGTGCGCACACACACATACAGCTTTCAGGTTTGAAACCACATCTGTTTCAGGTTGGACCACATCCACGGTTTGCACAATCTCCGAGATTGAGCCGGGGACACGGAAGCCGCGGCGTGCCGGTTTACATGGCTTCGGATAATGTTGCGGCTCACGTTCCATAATTGAATTGCAAGGACTAGACATTGCATCGCAGGCCTATTGGTTGACGACAGGAGACGTTTAAGCTACATATAACATTGCTAGTCAATCTAGATTGAATGTGGTGTACGGTCCCTCCGGAGGCGGTAGGAAAACCGCCTGTTCAGACGGAGAGAAAACATCTCTCTTCGCGTCGCAATCTCACAAGCACTTTCAAATCGCGCTTTCAAGAGAGATTGATAAGGATGAGGCATGGTGACATCTCTCTGTGCAAAGACTGGTACCATCATTTTGGCCACGTGACGCAGGTGGTAGACAATAGTGTAGCTCTTATTAGAACAACTGAGAACAATCAATGGGAGATGGACAATTTTTCTGAAATATAAGAAGAAGAGTGAGTGGGGGGGGGGGGGGGGGGTTGAGGTCTACTTAAAGCCCATTGCATACAACACACTTACAATAATGGAGAGCTCAATAGCACCCGTCATGGATGTTAGAGAGAGAGAGAGAGAGCATGTCACTATGGTCTAAAGGGGCAATCCAATCTTCTCTGCAAGCGTGCCAAGCAAATCAGAACATTTCTAATTTACTATTTAGAGAACAATTTGAGAGCATGAGTAACAGTAGAAGAACCAAGAAAACACAGGGAAGGATTTTATTTGTCATTATTATGGCGTCATTAGTTAGGACTGTTTTATAGGATGTTTTTTTCCTGTGCCGTTTTTGATGCTATGTTGGCTGTGTTGGCAACATTTGAAGGAAACAAACATATAGATAGTAGAATAACATCTATGACAAGAGTGCTTTGTGATCAATTCATCAACCATGCTCAGACACCTAGCACGGTTGAAGCTGGGAGTGACCTCACGCCAGGAGGAGCAGGGCTTCGAACCAGCAACCCACGAGTTGTCGTCCAAATGTGGATGGACCTGTACAGATAGCTTTGGGTTGTTTTTTTTAAGTGTAGCATATAACATGCAGAGATTAAATGAGCTAATGATTGGGTATTAACGCTGAACCAACTGCTCTGCTAACTGCGTAAGTGTCCTTAATGATGCCACATGTTTGTGATTCTCAAATATCCTCATGTGCAGGCACGACGACAGCACTTACCCGATTCCACTCCACATTGCCGCTGAAGCCCAAAAAACGGAAACATTTTCCCGTTTGCAATGTCTAACAACCGAGCAGACGGGTAGGAAGGTAGATCGGCAAGAAGAGCGCCGGTGACATCGCCTTAATCCCAAAATAGACCATTTTATTACCAAATCAGACCGGTACACATGTAGAGAGATAGAGAGAGATGAAGACCGTAGGGGTTACCACATGTCAAGCAGATGTTGGCGCAGACATGATCCTAATTGGTTCCAATGATGATGTTTGGATTTTAATGGCCGATGGATTTATTTTGGAGTATGGAGGGAGTGTGTGGTTTGTTGAAGCAGTCGTGTAATTCCTGTTTGGGTTTACAGTTTTGATGTGCAGCATTGAGATGAAGGCCTACTTTGCATCTTCGAAGTATCGGTAAAAAAAGTAGAGTGGGAGAGTGAACGTTATCGCACATCATAAATGGTAGAAATAAAAAAATAAATGCCTGAATAAACAGCACTTTTACTGACAAGCAGAGTTTTAGCACTCCCTCAAGGTTTGGCTCCAGCTTGTCTGAGACTGATTAGTTTTTCAAATAAAGTTGAAAAACGAGCAGTAGTTTTGTGAGTCATAGTCACACTCTGGATTGACAGTGGTTTATATCTGTCCGTTGGATCGCGCAGAATCGAATCGTGAAAGTCTACTCCTAGACCTTCAGAGGGCTGCTGGACATTCCAGAGAATGTGATTAGAATTAACATCTAACACACACACACACACACACACACACACACACACACACACACACACACACACACACACATTTTGTTACTCCCTCTCCCGCTTCTCTCTTCATAAGAAACTTAATGTTGAAGATGAAACTCATCTCTTCATCTCTCATCCATCCATTTCTCGTCACTCCACCCCACAGTCGGCATGCTGGCCCCGTCGGCACTCTGATGGGCCCCCTCAAAACATCAAAATGCCATTTTACCTAAGTACTCCTTTTAGGGCCCTTGACCGAGGCACCGGCCACAGGCCAGGAGTCAGCCCCTAAGGGCCTCACTCCAGCTGACTCCTCCTAGACACAGGCACCCATCTAACTAGCTAACAGTAGCTTATTTTCTTCAGGAGAACCAAATGGAAAGTTTTCTGCATGTGTGCATGCGTATGTGTTTGAGTGTGCGTGTGTATCTGTGTGCTTGTGTGTGTTGCATTCGCCTTGCTCAACCAACCAAGCTGCCAATTTATCCCATATGTGTCCGCTGAGTGAGTGGCATTTCACAGGCTAACAAGATCAGTTGTCAGTGAGCGACACTGCCACCATTCTGCTCCCCCCCCCCCCTCCGCTCCGTGATTTGCTCCATCATGCCAGGGGCACAAGGGGGACATTTTGCCAGACCCTTTTATCCCGGCTGTGGATGTCACTGCACTTTAGTGTGCGGCAAAGAGGTCCTGGATGGGAGGGGGTCTCACCCTCGCAGTGTACAGCCATGGACATCAGAAGACAGCCTTTAAAGTCAACCTCTTCTACCCTCCCTCCCCCACCCCTTCCCCCCAAAGCCTGCCACCATGCGTCCCCGGGTCCCAGAGGAGGTCATTATGACCGGGATGAGGGGCTAGCATCCCACAGCGAGACGGACGGCGGAGTGACAGAGGAGGAGGACGAGGAGGAGGAGGAAGAGGAGCTGGACAGGGCACAATAGGGGAGACAAATATAAATTGGAACGTGGCGGGCTGAAATAGATCGGCGGGGCGTTCAGTGTCGACGAGAGCAAACTTTTGACAGTTTGGATCTTGCTCGCGTCAGCAATCCTCTTGGCTGAATAAATATGGACATTTTCTGTTCTTTCCCCTCTCTCTCTCTCTCTCTCTCTCCTCCTCTTTATCGCACACACTAAAAAAAAAATCCCACTGCTGTTTAAATGTTGGATGTCAACAGAGCGCTCACATCCTGACACCGGCGCAATCTTGTAGTAGATTCTATTTGATTTCCTTTTTTTCCCTTTTTTCCCTTCCCAGACCTGCGTTTGGAAACACAACATCCCGCTGAGAGCCAAGCGTTGTCATAACAAGCGAGGCACAGAGAATGAAACATGCGATGCGGTATTTATATGCAAATCAGCGGAATGCCTTGATTAAAAGATGTCCTCCTCAAACCCACGTCACTCTTGCACTGTAGCCATCAGTTTGCGGATCAAAATTTGATTTTCTTTCCCTTTTCCATTTTCTGGTTCTTTTCTATGGCTCTGCATACCGGTTCTGCTTGGTTGAGATACTTGAGAGGGAAAATAACTCTGGGTTGATTGAGTCGTGGCGGTTTTCATTCTTTAGACACATGTCATTTCAAACTCTTTTGAACAAAAGATGAGCCTCCCGGTTAAAAGGTCAGTGTGCAGGTTTAAGTTGATTATATTTGAGGTATCTACAACTCACTCATACAATATATATATATATATAAAAACACAGGCTGAATAAACCAAAAGCTTATAGTGGAAAACCTATAGTCTCAAAGCATGTCATGTTATCCATTTGCTTGTGGTTGTATGCTTGTATACTTGTATATACTTTATACAGTTACATTACACCAGAAATATATTGTTTGAAAGAGATTTATAAAGTACACTCAAACCAGGAAACATAAATTCCTCACAAGCGTTCCACCAGACGTATGGCACTTATATTGGTTAAAACCACAGGGCTCCAAATGTTTAACGTTGTTGTCTTTTTTTTTACGGGGGTGTAAAACACTGCTCAATAACGGCGTGCCGGTATTTTACTTTGTCAGTGACCCCTGTGTTCCGTTTCTCGGAGCTGTTTATAGACTGAAATGAAAAGGCTGAGATGCGCGCCGTAAAAAAATTAGTTTTTTTTATCTCCATAATTAACAAGCATGCGTTATTCCCGTCTGAGGAAAGGTCACAGGGAGCCGCAGACCAAGTGTCTTTTAGCTTTACGAGGGCCACCTCGAGGTCGAACACGCAGATGGGATCGTCAGACACGGTCACCCCACAGGACGGCTCCTGGGGGGGGGGGGAATGTGGTCATTACCATTTCCTAAGCTACGCCATTGCTCCTGTACCTTCCCTTTAGGGTGAAGGCGAGAGAAAATGCCTCAGAGCCATCCCCTCTAGCATGGAGAGTAGACCATTAGTTTGCCAGTCCTTTTTCTTACACAGGTGACATCAGCTCAGAAATGCGTGGTTGGACGGCAGGCACTCAGGGCGTGTTTTAGCACAGTTAGCGTGTCAAAAATATATTCACCTTCCCCGAGTTTCGTGTTGTGGGAGGATCCTTTTGTCCAAGTGCAACTCAGTGCATCGGTTCATTCAACCATAACACTCAGGTATTTAAAAAAAACAACAAATAGATTAATTAAAAAATACATAACAAATATCAAAGTCAGGTAGCTTTAATCTCAAGGAATCAATACACATTTTTTGGCCTGTATAACAAGATCCACAGCAGGACTAGACAGTACAACTAAACAAAGTTATGCTGAACTAATTAAAACTTCTATCCATAGCCCGAGGATGTATCAGAATATTTATGATCCTCTGGTGCCATTATATTTTCTGAAATACATTTTTTTTTGTTATCAAGGCAAACAAGTCGAAAGATCTATGACAAAGAGTATGCCTCGGAAACACACGACTATGATCTCATACCTTTCATACATACAGGCAGTATGTAATGTATTTCATTATGTATACTTATGTTCTCTACATTACAAACCTTCGATAGATCGGAGATAAGCTGCAAGGTATCATGCTGTGATCTGGAATTGAACTGTGCTGCAGGGAATCTCGATGGGGCGATATCTGGAATAAAGATTTGACCTGCGCCATTGTCCTTGCCTTTCATCCCCAGATCATCTGGATGCTAACACATACCTTATTAACCCTTTATAGACTGGTATTTGTTGCCACCTTATAAATTGATAAGGTGCTGGAGAACAGGTTTCTTTATGAGTAGCAAAGTATTCATGAATAGGTTTATAGCTCATTCACAAGGTTTATATAAATAACTGAGAAACATATGAGTGAGATCCTATGCTACTCATTGGTTTAAGATGCATTATGATGAACCACGTTCATATTCATCCTCCTCCTTAAAAAACAACTTGTAAATGGCGCACGCATTGCAAAATAATTATGAAGCGGTAACCACACATTAGGTGGGCCAAACAAGATGGTTGTAATGATGAGGTTTGTGAAGGTTTGATGGAAGACGGCACAGTACACTTGTCTTGTTGACAGGATAGTTTGTAGCTTGTCAACCTTCATCAGGAAACAATAACATGAATACAGAATTTTTTTTTTTCTACATGCCTACATGATTAGACAATCATTTGTGAAAGAAAGCTGTCCTTCCCTTTGTCTGAAAGAGTTGTGAGAGGGTTGAGATAGAGTAGAGAACATCAGGTGTCAGACACACTGTTATTCCGTCCCAGCTGTCCTTATCCTTGCCCTATCCTTGTATGTTTGATTGAAAATATAAACACTCTACACACAATGTCTCTATTCAATTGGTGTCCATGGACTTGGATCCTTGGAAGTACGCAAACTAAAACTATGTTTACAATTCATACATTTAAACTAAGTAAAAAGATCAAAGCATACAAAGCGCAAATTTTGTTTCTTATTTTTACCACGACCCCCCCAAAAAATGTAATCATGTTCTTTTAACGGAGCAAAGCAAACGGAGCGCGTGTGTATTTTTCCTTGCTTCATGTGGGACTGAAGTCTATATCGTAGGGAAATTCAAAAGCCTACATTTGCTTCTGTCCCGACACGACTGTGTGCTTTTGGCGAAATAAGACGTATTTCACTGTTAAGAGGTAAACACATGATGAGCATTCAGTGTCGGCGTTGCCGACGTGGCCAGCATTGCCGGCGCTGCCAATGTATTCCTATGGAGTTGAGTATTGAAGCCCAACCTAGCGTTGATGCTAACCTAGGCTTGGCAGACCGCTCGGATTCTCCACTTTGAGGCTGTGCTCAAAGATTAAACAATTTCAGCTTTGGTTTTTTCCTCATCCATCCTCCGTCCAAGCTCATCCAATCAGATAACAGTTTTGTTTAACTTTCTAAAACCAACGGCATCTAGACGCAACCAGCTTCAGTCATTTTTAAAGCTTAATACATGTTTCCATGGTTTTATGAGTTAAAAGCATTGAACTCCCATCTGTCGGCTGGCTGTATTCTGAACGCCCAGCCATCTGCTGGACGCTCATCATGTCGTGACCACTTTAGGCTTGTCTGTGGCATCAACCTCTCCTCCACCAAAGGTAGCGGAGGCCTCTGCTCATTGACTGGTGTGATCTCACTGGGAGTGGAGAGCCCCTGGAAGTTGACGCCCAGGGTCCCGCATCGTCCTGAAAGCCGCTGACCCCCTGCTTCAGCAGAGAAGCATGTTTTAAAGCTAATCAAGAATTCAGAATCACATTGTGTTTGCTGCTATCTAAATTCATATTTTAAAGTGTTAAAATCGTTGCTATGAAATTATTATAGTTAGTGTTATTATATCAAAGTTATCAGACAAAGAGTTGTTTTCATCCGGCTATCCATCCGTCCATCTATATACACGTTGTTTCTCAAGGTCCTCTAATCCATAACATACCGCTTTCTAATTATTCATGCCATAAAATTGTCAAGTAATTACTGTGAGGTATTGAGGCAAAACTATATTCTATAACAATGATATGCCTCGGATACACTAGAGTATGAAGGACAAAAAGCCTCATTATCTGATACCACTCATCCATACCGCTTCGGCTCCAAGTTTGGCTGTATGTAATGTATTTCATAATATATACTTATTTTCTCTACCTTTTTTAATCTTTGATAGATGTAAGATTAGGAGCGTGGTACCATGCAGTGATCTGGAATTGAACTGTGCTGCAGGGATTTCGAGCGAACAGGAACCAACCCGAATCATACTGATAGGCACTGGCAAATATTTTCAAATCACTTTGCATGAGATAGAAAGATATCCAAGATATATAAGTATGCTATACATATAGATAGATGAATAACTACATTGGGTTTAAAAAAATGAATGTCTATGTGTTCGGGGCAAACTAAAGGTGAAGTAGAGAGAGAAACTCTGAACAGAACACAACACAGATGATTCAATAGCAAGGTCGATTTTGTTAACTTTAATTGTAACTAATAAATCACTATCAAAACGTCTGTGTGTGTGTGCGCATGTGTGTGTGTGTGTGTGTATGTGTGTGCGTGTGTGTGTGCACATGCTTGTGTGTGTTTAGCATCCAAGGTGCCAAGGCCCTTAGCTGGGGAGAGACTTCAGCACCGAGGACAGCAACATAAATTGGATGAGGTCATCAATGATGAAATTATCAGCCACACCTGCAACCACTCCCTAATTGTGTGTGAGAGAGAGAGAGAGAGAGAGAGAGAGAGAGAGAGAGAGAGAGAGAGAGAGAGAGAGAGAGAGAGAGAG
>JAOPJO010000089.1:7368614-7381150 GCA_027123675.1 Molva macrophthalma
GCGCGCGCGTGTGTGTGTGTGTCTTTGTATGTGTGCGTGTGTGCGTGTGTGCGTGTGTGTGTGTGTGTGTGTGTGTGTGTGTGTGTGTGTGTGTTTGTGTGTGTATGTGTGTGTGTGCGCGTGCGTGTGTGTGTGTGTGTTTGTATGCGTGTGTGTGTGCGTGCGGGCGTGCGTGCGTGTGTGTAAGGAAATCCGCCAGGCGATTCATTGATAACATCTTCATATTCCCCCTCGAGGTGCTTCTTAGTCTTTGCTGTTTAAGTTTCAGACACACTTAGAGCCAACAAGGCTGGGTGCCGCGGGCGTATCCCTCCTGGATGAAATATACGCCGCGGCTGCCAGGAGACAAATCTGTTTTGCCGTTGTGTTAAAATATTGTTCATGCTGCAGGATCCTATTAGTAGGGACTCCCCCCCCAGGTCTCAGAGGGACCAATTGGGACTGTCTCTCTCTCTTGCTCTCTCGCTCTCTCTCTCGCTCTCTCGCTCTCTCTCTCTCTCTCTCGCTCTCTCTCTCTCTCTCTCTCTCGCTCTCCCGCCCCCTCTCTCTCTTTCTGTCGCTCTCTCACCCTCTCGTGCTTTCTTGCTTTCGTTTTCTCTCTCTCTCTTCCTCTGACATACTGCTTTAAGATCACTTATGAGGGGCGAGAGACTCATGGCTTAACAGCGAGGATCCTAATGGAGGTTATTGCTATGCCTATACACTCCAACCCCCCGCCCCCCCCATCCCCCATTACATCACCACCCTTCCCACTCCGCCCCACCACACACACAGACACACCCTCATCCCACACACACACATCCAGAGCTCTCCCACTCACACATCCAGCAAATTCTTCTCAAACATCTCTGTCTTGTGTGCTTTCTAACTCATACGTTGTCTATGTGTGACAAACAGACAGTGGTTTCCAAAATCCAATAGAAATGACCCCTGCTTTACATCATGGATGTATTCATAGTCACTCTTTCATTTCATATTATTTCGTATTTCACTCACGAATCAAATTAGTGTGGGAGTGTGCATGGATGATGGCTCACCTGGTCGAGTCTGATTGGACTCTGGGGCTGGGTGAGGCTGCACACCTGTTGCATATTGAGTAATCAGTATGCACAGGTTAAACCAGCCATCTCCACACACACTCAAGGAGTTCTCCTAGATGGCAAGAACACCAGGCCATGTATCATGTTTTTATTGCAGACTTGACAATAAAACGGATTCAACACCACCACCACCACCACCCTGCATCCTTGTGTTTGGGGGAGCCTAGCAAAAGTCACCTAGGTGGACTGTGGCAGCCCCCTAGGTGGCGTGTAGCAAGGGACTTTGCTACAGTGAGATGTCATGAAAGGAGGTTAAGGGTTAAGTGTCACTCTGCATTAAAGTGTCCAATAGGTTTGGCCCACTTAAAACCTTAACCAACTCTTTGTGAGCACCTTTTCACCTTAGATTAGTTTTACCGTGGGATTTAGTATTGCTTTTTTTTTCCCTATCCCTAACCCTATCGTTTCAATCTGCTGCGGTTTTCACTGTCCACAAGTGAAAGGTTTGAATGACCGAGGTCAGGAGATAAGATATGTCACTTACCACCGTGTGTGTGTGTGTGTGTGTGTGTGTGTGTGTGTGTGTGTGTGTGTGTGTGTGTGTGTGAGAGAGAGTCAATGAGAAACCGGTCGGTTTCATTTGAATCATGAAAGAGGCATTAGGCGATGCAGGCCTTATCTGCCCATCAACACCAGACTGAGACCAACTTAACGCTCACAACACATGTTGTCCTACTTCGTACCGCGTCAGTGTGAGAGAGTGTGTGCGTCAGTGTGTGTGTGTGTGTGTGTGTGTGTGTGTGTGTGTGTGTGTGTGTGTGTGTGTGTGTGTGTGTGTGTGGTCGACCAGCGAGGCGTGGTGCTCCCCCTCTCCACTGGGCCGCGGAGCGCCAGAGAGCGCTCCGGAGCCTCTTCATAGGCAGGCCTCTTGGCGCGTGACCTTATTCCCTGACATTTTCAGCCATTAATCTGCGGAGCGCGTAGTGATGGAGTACCTCTCTGGGGTTGCACTCTGCTCTTGTCACACCAGTTCCAGGGTGGCGTGGGAGGTCACACGCCACCCTCTGGCCACGCCGGGGGGGGGGGGGGGGGTGTATGGGGTTATTGGCATGTTAACGATCAAAGCCTTTTATCGAGGCTGCTGTGTTTGGATTGTGTTTTGATGTATCGTTTCTTTTAGCTCCACCGCAGGATATATTACACAGCTCAAAGCGGCTCAGTATCAGAGTGATTTGATCAACTAACAATGAAAAAAGAAAAGCTGAAAGTAGATACTAATACATTGCTGTCTGGTGGGTTGGACAATCTTCTGTTAGCAGCAATACTGGTAAGACCGTGTTCTACTCGCTTATATTGCTGGTCTGAGGGACTTTCCAGCCGTCACAGCTGGTTAGAGCTGTGTTCTGCTAGCTGTAACGCTGGTAAGGCTGTGTTCTACCCTCAGTTAATGACCATCCTGCTTCTTTCTGTGGTAATGCAAACATATATCGACACGGGTGCTATGCATAACGGTTCACCGGCTCCTACCCCCCCACCCACCTCTTCTCTTCCTCTCTGGGAATGTGGGTGGATTTACAAGGAGTGCCGTGTGATCCATCATCCCGTGCAGAAGCTCTGGGGCTCTGGGAGGCCGACTGGGGAATACAGCGGCAACCTGGGAATACAGGCGGGGTCGGGTGCCTGTCATATTGCTCCGGGTATATTAGGGTGTAAAAGGTAAGTCACCAAACGGGGCTCACCGGAACGCCGGAGTGTGTTTACTGCGGGGACCCCCGTATGCCGCCATCGGCATTGTTTTATCTCGGACCGTAATAACATTTTATGGATCTGTTGACGGAGTGTCCGGGGCCAGTCGTTAACGCTCGGCGCTTCCCTTATCGCGGCGGGCGCGGAGATTGCGTTAATGTTTGTTTTCTGTTCAGCGGGTATTACGGCCCGAGGCTGAGCCTGCGCTGCCCGGGCCATTCCTGCCGCTGTGGTTTTTTTTTTTTCCCGATGAATTGTTAAATCAATGCCGTCGCGAGAACACTTCAATCCCGGACGTAAACGCCGTGCCTTTGCATGGAACATTTATTTTAGCAGCCGCAGCTGTTGCCACAGTCTTCCATAACACGCTGGCAGCCAGCTCACCTGGTGAAAACGAGCGGTGGATACCGGAAAGCACGGCGGCGTGGATTTGAGCGAATTTGTCATGTGTTGACAAACACGCAGCCTTGGCGTTATACCAAGAAACACTTTTGTTCAATAATAATGGCCTTGGTTAATGGGGATGATTATTATAATTAGTAAGAGTGGATAGCAAATTATTCTGTTCTGACTTGGCCATTACTCTGTGTGTAGGCTATCGCCTCCTAGCTTCTTCCAGTGAGCAATCAACAGAAGGGGGAAAAAAAGCCCAAAGATGACTTGTCTGGTGGTACTATTTTCTCATTTCGCCTCCTGAGATGATGCGGAGGCCCCTGTGAGCCTGAAACTGAATTAATAATGAACAAAGCCAATAGCACTGGGTCCCGTTCTCTAAGGAACCACCTTGAGGTGACTTTGCTTCAGGTATTGCAGGTATTCAGTTCACAAAGGGGGAAGAAAAAAGTCCTTCACATCTACTGTTTAACTTGGTATTGTGGAATAGAAGTCATAGTTTTGTGTCATGTCAGATGTCAGATTTGAGCTTTTTTACATCACAATCCAACAGTATGAAAAGCTTCCCCTTGTACTCAAGGAACAGGGTGATGTGAAGAATAATTAAGCGTGTGTCACACAACAGTGACCCATTTCTATCCATCCCTCCCTTTCTAGAGCAGCTCTTCAAAGGAGAACGCTTCTGTGAAAAACCTCAGTTCCGTTCATTGTCCAGGTTCTCTTTCTCTCTTTTTTTTTCACTGCTCAGACGTTTCAATTTCGACGCGGAAGTGCTTGGAAATTAGATTGTTCTGCGTCGTTTTCGTTTTTTTTCCTCATCTGTTGAATCGCATAAAATATGCATTGGATGCTGGGTACTATTTAGAGCAGCGCTGATCAATACTCGCGCATAGTTTTATGAGAACTCTCTGAAGAGATGCCTTGTCAATCTGTCAGAGATCATTAGCAGGCAGCAAGGTAGAGTGTAGCTCTGAGGGATAAGAAATGCAGGTGAGTCTGACATCAACACAGCATTGCACATTTCTTCATCCGTGTATACCGCAGAGAACTACAGCTAGTAAACACAAACTCAACATTTTCTGCTTCTTGGCTAATATAAGGGAGGCATTTTGAATTTAAATCTGTGATAAGGTTTTTTTGTCAATGTGATATAACTAGCTTAGTATTATTGTTGATGGTTATAGAAACTCATTGTGAATACAGGGCAGAGGGTAGAACTGCTTTTTAAAAACTGAGAAAGACTGTCTTGCATTTTTCCTTTGTTTCTCTGTTTGCCATTCATTTTTATTATGAAGCAAATGCAAAAGGAAAATGCATAACAAAATAACTCAGAAATGTGCTTCACTAGTTCCGCCACCAAGAAATAAGCCTTAGGAAGTGCTAGTTTGTACGAGAAAAATAAGCAAGAATTGGATAAATCACTCAAGCAAAATATCCCACAATATGCTTCAACCATGTGATTCATGGTCTATGAAATACCTCCGGAAGGGCTCAGTTCGATGGCATTGCATGGTATTCAATGAAACTTGAGTGAGATGATGAGCCAATTTCCAGCAGACATGTTTTAATGTGTCTGTACGGTTCATTATCTTTGTTCCCACATTAGCATAAGTACTTTATGTTTACAGTTCTGCAACCCGTACTGTATTTGTGCTATGGCTACAACAATACCCCATCTCCTTTGTTCTTTCATTTAATCCAATGCTTTTTGCGACTCTCCTCTCTGTTTCCTATATTTGTCTCTACATTCCATTTACACTTATATTACTTTCTCTCCTGTGGTGTGGGGAAAAAACAATCATGATTTCATCTCCATACCGCTGGAAATCGCAGACTGAAATTAGGGGGTAAAAAAAGGACTGTTATGACAAACCAAGTGGAAGGTAAGGATGCATCTAAAGAGAGTCTCAGAATAAAACCAATAGTGTGCAACGGACTGTGAAAATGCGGTTGAATATGGCGCCGCCAGCCGATTGGCTTTAGCCACTCATGACTCGAGGTTCATTTGTTTAATAACGCTCCTCGTCGGACGAGGGAACTTGCTTAATACAACCCCAATTGCAATGAATCACATGACCTTATTTACACATTTCGATTAGATAAAAACGAGGTGTATTGGGGAGAGCTGTGCACAACCATTTAAAAAATGGTTCACCTGGCAAGCCTTTGCCGCCGCCAATTTTTTGTCCGCAAACCCACCATTTTATCTGTGAACAAACACAGACAAATTTGATCTAGTTTGAAGTACATTGGAGCCTCTAGGCCAGTAATACAGGAGGAGAGAATCTGGTAAATTTCCCCTTAGAGTTGGCCCTCTGGGAAGCACGCATGCCTCTCTGATCCAATCTCTTCAGACGGGATGGAGACGGGTTCCAATCCAGGGTCTCCATAGCAGGCAAGGGGGATGGCGTTACCTACTGCAGCGTCTCATGCTACAACAACCTGACACTAAGTCCTCCCTGGTAATCTGCTAGCAGGCTAATGGCTGGGGCTCTGGCCTTGGTGCTGAAGAGACAGCAGTGGTCCTTCGCGGTAGCTGTCCCGGGTGCTGTCCATAGTACGGAAGTGGTGTCCACCCGGGGTTTTCTTTAAGGCTGTGATCAGTGCTGAAGTTGGCAGACAAGTGTGTGATTCCTTTGAATTGCAGTTGCAAAAAAGGCCTGTCTGATTTATACCTGCATGTGGTCAGAATACCGGCTGACTTACGTTGACTTGCAGACCATTTAACGAAGTGCTTGTGCAATCTAGCCGCGCATCATAGCTGACTACAAATCACATGGACAATCTCATCTCATCATACATGTACATATTCATCGGGGTTCAGCAGAGATCCATGAAATCAGTTTGATGTAACACTTCAAACGCAGGCTTATTGCAACCAACTGGCAAGTGTCTTCAAAGATCACCACAGGAGTTGTGCTCTTGATCAGTGTTGTGTCCAGATTCCGCATAGTATGACTCAATTGATGTCGAAGGACTGATTGCGATTGTAATTATTACAATATGTTGCACACCATTGTAACCCCCCCCCCACACACACACACACACGCAAACACACCCCATGTTGCCCATTACACTTGAAGAGACACAAGCCTTATATAGTCTTTAAAGAGTGCCTTCATAAAAACGAAAAAAACATCTAGTAATGTGAAGTATTGTGTCATTGTTTTGGCCCTGTATAAACGGACTCCATCAGATAAGACAGTAGAGCAAGAGGCCATAGTTCAGTTTTACTGGGAATCCAGAGTTCAGTGAACTGGTCACCCATGATAGATAATGGTAGCTGCAACTTAAAGGACAAAACTGGTGCAATTACGCTGTCCTGCTACTTTTATCATCCGACATGACTGCAATGTGCCCGGAGCAAATGTCTATATTTTATTATATTGCCTACTCCTTTCAACTAAATGCCATTTACAGTTATCCAAAGGTTGGGCTTTTCACACACACTGCAGGTTCCTATTGATTTGATTCTCTGGTGCCTTCCTTATAATGTATACCTCCACACTGTCTTGGTTTGCTAAGCACAAGTTGAACCACAGACAGACCTTCACCATTTTTAAATGCCAACAGAATCATAAAAGCAATGGATAGTTACTTGGACCAGAGTTGTTTTTCTGGACAAAGAGCAGCATCACCTTGGACACTTTGTGTCCCTGCTCAAGGCCACTTGAAAGGCAATTGATGAGTGACCATTTAAACAAAAGTGCTAGCTAACTAATAGCTATAGACGTTAGCTATTGTGGGCAGCACGGATACTTTTAGTTTGAGTTTTCTCAGTCCAAACTTACTACAAACTCCGACCAGAAAACTCATCCTGACAGCAATGTTTCATGTTCTTTTATAACATATAAACCAGGTTATATTTTATGATGAAAGACTTTTCTTCATGATAAAAAACATAAACTCGACACGACACAGGAGAACATCAAAGACGTGTAAAAGAAAGCGATGACGAGCGTGTGAGTCAATATCATCCTGGGAAGAAAACCAGGGTAGGAGGGGAATAATTGGAGCGGAGAATCTATTTTTTCCACGTAAGCAGATTTTGCACATGGAACCGTCTGCTTAAATTGATTATAGCTAGGCATCAACTTGTCAACTTATATTAAGCAGGCTATTTAGACTTGTGCTGCCCAGATGTCTGCAAGTATCGACAGGAATACTTTTCTCCAGGAACTGTTGTTTCTGTGGAGATCTCTGGCATCTTTCTAAAATGATCATATGATTAAGATTATCTTCTACATCCTCCTCATCCAAACTCACCCTCTTAACACTCTCTCAACATCTCTTTCTGTTCTATTTCTCTTCTTTCATTCCTTTTCTGGCTACTACTAAACATGTCCCGCTCATTAAAACTAAAAGGCTTTAGTTGCCTTCAGCAACGCTAAGATCTATATTTGAGGGAGCGAAGGATTATACTACATTAGTGTTTTTCTTTTCCTTTGGTTGACTGTCACTGTCAGCGGATTGTGTAGGTGAGGTAGTCACCTACACAGTCACCGCTTGCTGACTACTGACGCGCTGGTTGGCTCAGCTATCATAGGAAAGACTTAAACAAAAATAATGTGTTCATAATTCCACCTACACAGCTCTATTGGCCTCACTTTGGCTTTGCAGCACAGAAGAGACCTCCAGAGAGAGAGAGACAATGCACGGCATTTCAGCAGCTTGGATTGCATGCCCCAGGACAGAGCACTTTGTAAGGCATAAAGCTCAGGCCTGTCCCCCCAGGGTCACAAACCTGTAACCTGCTCATTTAATGGTTCTATTAATTTGCAGAATTACGTGGAAAGGTGTTGAAGAGATAAAAGTCACGACCCCGGCCTTGATGGGAGTTGGGTAGGCCTATATTTAAATTAATTGGAACTGTATCCAACCGCAGTTGTGAACATCTCATTTGGACACAAACATCATCTTTGGCCCTTTTCTTGCTTTGTTTATTGGTTTAAGTGGGAGAAACCGTTTTGGTTTTGTGTATTGGTTTTAATTAGTATCTTACTAGTCATTGTAAAATGAACAATCTTTATTTTACGTTATTTTCTATGTAATTTTCCAAACATTATAGAATGAATAGTTTAGGTCTAAGTATACACAGGCAACATTATTTCAGCTGTATTTTGTCATCTATTTAAGGGTATTTTTGTACTAAAAATAAAAGATAAAGAAAGAAGAAAATAAATCATTAAGTTTCACAGCTAAATGTCTGAGCCTGTGAAGGAAAATATCATAAACAAGGTGAATCCAGAGTGATTGAGGGAGGTGGAGCTCATGATGGCTTATCAAGGGTTGACTTACTGCTTCCTCTGCTCTCTGGGGAATAAGCTTCCTCCACTGGGGTTTCTCCCCGGCAATGGTGGGGAAATAAGCTGTGTTTTCTGAGTCTAGCCTTCTGATCTCCCACTGAAATTGAGAAAGGATCTATGAATGTCCCCTGTGATACCCTACCGCTGTGTTTTTGCCGCTCATTGTGTGGTGCAATTACCTTAAATCCTTAATCGCTTATCTTACTAAAATTTGCCTTCATTGGTATTCCAATGAAGGTGCGGACGTTTCTTTTTTTATTGCAGTGAAAAGGCAAGCATTGGGTATCTCATGGAGAGGACCTAAATGATAACGACGCACAGTGTGGCATTACTGAGCTAGCGGGAGGCTTCGGGCGGGGAAAAGAAAGTGCATAAGCAAAAAGAAAGTGATTGGCAGAGGTAGTGACAATTAAACTGTCGCTGGAAAGCAAAAGCAGGATTTGGATGTGGGGCGATGTACCGCTAATGTCCTGTGTGTGTCAACCTTTCCGTTGTGTGTGCGGTCCGCCTCTGGGCTTATGAAGAACAGTGTTTTTTTTGTTGGTCAGCCCACAGTGGCTGTAGTGGGCAATTATGCAATCGCAGCGCAGCGTCCACTGCTGTCTGTCTAATTGGAGGAATGGAGAAGTCGTTTTAGTGGGGATGTAGGAAATGGGTTCTACCTGCCTTTAGCATGCAAAAAAAGAGACAGCGAGTGAACAGGGATATCTAGCTAGCTCTGCTAATAAGATTTCACCCCAGGCCACAATTTTAATAGTCAGGGATAGCTCTCCCCATCGGGGTTACTTCTCATTTCATAGGCAAAACATTGCCTTTGTGCTGGCCTTGCACAATAGGGATGTGAGACTTTGCAGCTTTGTCATTAACATCACAGTATTTAAAAAACTTGCCACCATTTATCTGTAGGTGGTTTTTCTATAGGAGCCGCGGTCATCATATAGGCACACGTCATTGACTCAAACCACATGTGCTGTTTCCCAAGACACTTAAGATTTGTTCTTTTTTGGATTAAAAAGCAACAGATGATTGAATCAGGTAACAGACATTGTATTGTAACATCATATTTCTTGCCCGAGGAAACTCATGAAAAACTCAACGTGCAAATTGTATTCAATTTGATCCCCACAACTAAATGACATGCTAAATTATGCATAACTTTTTAATTGGCTTGTGGATAGTCGGTGGGTTGTCTTTGTGTGTGCGTGTGCGTGTGCGTGTGCATGTGCGTGTGCGTGTGTGTGTGTGCGTGTGTGTGTGACACATGGAAGGTGAGGTGATGCGGTGTCGTGTGGAGGCAGGGCTGGACATGTTCCAGGGGCTGTGTTTCACCACAGCAGGGGGGCTTAGAGCCTTCTGTGGTGCCTGCCTCTCTCCCTCTGCCCCCTTCACCCCACTCTGCCTCTTGGAAGCAGGGAATTTACCCTCTGGCCAATATGCAGAACATTTAACCTACTTCACTTTCTCACTGCACACCTCCCTCCTGTATAAATATTACCAATATAGTTGGCCTGCTTGAAATTCAGTTGTCAGTGAAGGACACTGCCTTGACCCCTAATCCTGTTTGAACTATTTCATTTGTAGCGACTGGCTAAGGCTAAACTGACTAGATGTGTGACTACGATCTAAATGCTAAAGGGAATTGCTGACGGTCTATCTATATATTTGCTGTGTGTGTATTGGCTGAGAAGAGCAATATGGTGCTAAACATGAAATTGTTCATATGTATTCATGAAGTTAACCATTATGAGGGACAATTTCTCCCCACGTACATATCGTGGGAACGTTCTGTCAGATAAGAAAAGAGATCACACACGTTGAATTCAACGATGAATGATGAATGAAAGAAAAGAGTACAGTATAGGCGAAAGAGTGTGTGAATGTGTGAATTGCACCATAGCAAAGAAACAAATCTCAAGCACATGCTGAAGTGGCAGTGAGAGCAAATCTTGAGGCAATGAAAGAAACATTTCTGTGATTGAGGCAATCAGTTTCCAATGTGGTTCAGGCATGTCTGAAATATTACTTTGTCAAAAAAACCTTTGCTGGGCTTCTTTACTCTATGCGTTAGTGTTAATTTATTTCATCAGTTGATCAGCTGTTCTTTCGTTCAAAAATCGCCCTGCGTCAGCAACAAACACATAAAGCTGTCGAATTAGCCACCGAAAAAACATGTATGCGCCAGCATATTTAGACCTTTGCTAGGTGCACTTGGCAGAACAACGACAGTGCCCTTATCTGTTGAGGAGAGATAGCCTCACCGAGGGAGATAGCCTTGTGTACTCGTCAGACTGCATGTGAATGTGGTTCCTCTAAAAAGAAAGAATCTAATGAGTCATCAATCAAGTCCGTATAAACCGTACCGAAAGCCATCGAATTTGCAAAGAAGGACACTGATATGGGCTGTATTAAGTTGCAGTTACCGTGCTTATTACGCTCCCTCCTCAGGCTAATGGTCCATTAGCTTTCTTTACTGCATAATGTGCCTTGGGTACAGCAGGAGCCTGGCACACAGACTCCATATTCATGACAATGGCCAGAGGACTCCCGAGGCCGGTAAATTTACCCCGGAAATAGACAGTTACCTTTATCACCAGGGGGCTAGATGATGGCCAAAGTGTTTGCACGCTGAACTCAAAAAAAATTCACAACAGCAGCGATATAATTGAAGACCATTATCTGAACAGATGGCTGTATCTTTTACTGTTTAGCTGATCAAATAATATATAATGTATGGGGGAGAGATAGGGGTGAAACAGTAGGGGTGAAAAATGTACCGCAACCGTTACCACAGCAACTGAACTAACAGTTTCATTAAATCCATTTCTGTGACGCAATTCCATTTCTTTCCATTCACCTTAAGCAATGTTTGAAAGATATTTGAGTGCAGTCAGCTTATCGTATACCCCTATAGCGCCAATATATATTCAATATTTAAATAAGACTGTAACCTTTGGTGCGGTAGATAGATTTGACTACTGTTCTTCTTGCTAAACCTTTTAATGACACAAGGAGACAGAGGAAGCAATACCTTATTTATTTTTACTTTACTTTTTAGGACCTCAGTGGAAGGGCTCCTTGCTTTGTTGATTGGTGATGGCACTTGCCTTTGTTCTTTCAACGTGCGCTGTCAGCAACACGTATAAAATACAACAAGACTGGCTTTATCCTTGACGGCAATGTTTTGCACAATTACTGCAAACCTTTTTTTCTTTTTAAGTGGCTACTGTTTTGTCTTCAGTCAGATCAGACCCCTTTCCAATGACATTTGAAAACGCATAGCTATTAAAGCATATTTAAATTAGCCTCATACCTCAATATGATGTTGTGATGTTATATTGTGTTCTGATATTAATAATAATATCTAACTGAGTGAGTCACTGAGTCTGGTCTACTCATGTGGCACAGGCATTGTAGTTTGTGCAATAAATGTACCTTTTAGTTCCTTTTGTTCTTTCTGCTTTTAAAATCGCTTTGATGACTATAATCAAGAATCTTTCAAGGCTGCCATAAGGTATTTTTGACAGATGTAATGGGCTTATCTGAAGTTGATGAAATATGAATTATAATGAGATTCCAATCACCTTTGAAATGCATTAGATAAAGGTCCAAGTTCCTTCATTTTTAAAACCATACTCATACTTATGCCATAATCCAATGATCAGAGCTGCGGTAATTACAAACATATGCGTTATACGCTCAAGTAAGGAATGTGTAATATAGTGCTTATCTCAATAGAGCCTTCGTTTTCTTTCTGCAGTCATCCCATTGAAATGCGCTATTGGCCAATAACCTGACTGTACTTGTGAGGATACAACTTAAAACGTTCACTTCAGTGATACTCGCTGTCCTAATGAGTCTCTTCTGAAAGCCAACACACAGTCTGTCCACCTTGCCAGCCGCCACATAAACTAAGGACACAGCGAAAGATGTTGTGCCAAGGTTCCACGGTGGCAGCCTCCCTGTAGCCTGTACCTCAGGTGTCTCTCTCTCTCTCTCTCTCTCTCTCTCTCTCTCTCTCTCTCTCTCTCTCTCTCTCTCTCTCTCTCTCTCT
>JAOPJO010000089.1:7383783-7397291 GCA_027123675.1 Molva macrophthalma
GAGAGAGAGAGAGAGAGAGAGAGAGCGAGAGAGAGAGAGAGAGAGAGAGAGAGAGAGAGAGAGAGAGAGAGAGAGAGGAACAGGAGGGCTGTGTTGCGTTGGCCGACGATGTACTCCTCTGTGGTGTACTGCTTATCTAAATGAAGTGGTATAATTAAAACAATCTGTGGCACATCGAGGATAAATCAAATCAGTGAAAACAAAAGCTAGTTCTCCCAGCACAACATAAAATGAGGAAAGCGACAGTGTTTTTTTAAATTGCTTTCCTCATTAGGCCCGTGCTACCCTTAGCATCTCATACGGTTATGTATGACCTTCAGGTGAAGCTAATCATCCTTGACTAATTAACAATCTACCTGAATAAACAATATGGGTTCTTTTTTTCTTTCTCCCTCCTAGCACCACAGTCCAAACATTAATCATCACTCGGTTGTGGGTAGTTGCAATTACTTAGATAGCAGTAATTGATTTGTAAAGTAGCCTACGGGATGGCTGTTTCACTAGAAGGGGCATACTTAGCGACACTCATTGGCATGTCGATATTACTATCTCTACTTTGTCATTGTGACTCTGTGAATCTGTTCCTTCAAGAAAGTTGCAGTCCAACGCCTTTGACATTCACTTCATATCAGAGGGGATACAACGTCTCTTTGATAAAGTAACAGTACGTTTTTGTGAGTAGAGATAAAATGAACAGATGAACAGAAATGTAGGGCAGTAAAGAATATTATATTGAGGCAAATGGCTTTCCACATGCTAAACTGCCTAAATTAGTATGGGAACTGTGCTAAATGAAGAGGGGATGGCTGAAGTTTCTCAGGTAGATAGTTTATGTAATTATTCCAGATGGGAAGACATTAAAGAAGGAATTGCCAGATGTAAAACTAAAAAACAAAAGGGTTGATGACTGTTTTTGAGGTTTGCTCACTTAAAATGTCAGATTAGATTAATATTAGCAAGAAGGCTGTATTCATGTTGCAAATATTTTGGTCAGTTTTTGTGTTTTTCTGATGATAAGAACAGGAGTTTCAGACATTTTATTTGAAGGAGCCTGAGATAAGTCAGGGACTATTGAATAACCTGTCATAAATGTTTATGTTGAAAAATGAGGGAACAATTTTTTATATGATCAACGTTAGGCAGGTAAATAATGCTTTTCGAGCTGCTGTATAGAACTTTTTGATTAAGGGGTGGCACACTCTTTGATATATAAAATACAATAAGGGAAAGCATAAACCACTAATCACATTCCTAATTCAAAACATGCAGTGAGTTTTTAACTCCATATAGTTTGTAACATCTAGAAGCCGATTTATTCTTAAACATCCAGTGGTGGAGAGGAAGTAATGTCATTAGTAATTACTCATTGGCTTACATTGAGTTGTATGTTCTTTATTTTATACAATATATGATGTTTTTAACAATTATTTTGGGTTTTTTTCATTTCATTTGAACATCTTAATTTCATCTAATTCCTTCAAGGTTAGTGTCACAGACACTTAGCGTCTCTAAAACCCCAAACACAACTGTACCATTTTGCAAAGATATGTTAACATGCAAAGAAAGTGTACTAATTTCATATTATTCACCTATTCACTAAACCCCTCTTATAAAAAAGCCTGCAACAACAGGCTAGGAGTGCTGGCTAACATTGGTACATAGAATACTTCTGAAAAGAGAAGAACACCAATTGTAGCAATGTGGTCTACTGTTTTAAACCAGAGCTGTCAAAATATTAACATTCACCTCAACAAAGCATGCCAATAAATAAATAAACAAGTCAGACATCTGTTCATTAGTCAGGCGATCTTGCATACAATTCTCATCTAATTCTAATCCAAAATGGTAGACATAACATTTCCATCTCATATAAAGCCTGCAGCAGGCTAACACACAACTAGTAAGCTAGCACTGTTACTTGCTTTGACACTTTTGGCACAATCAAATCAAATCCTGAAGGATCAATTCATATGCCTCTTACATTTTTTTCCCACACTAATATCCCATTTTAAGCCTATGTTTTTAAATACATTTTTGAAATACTAGCTCAGAAGTATGTTACACATGTCTGAATGCCATTACACTATTTTCTTTAAGAGGGAGTAATTGTGGATAAGATGAACCTTGCCTAAAGCTGCAGTCGCACAAGAGATGGCGTATAGGGATGAACGTGGAGTGTATGAATGTTCTATTTGGAGTTGTTTGTTGTCAGTGTGTAATTAGGTAGGGTCTCCATCGGGCCATTCCAGTGAAGGGACATCACTTGATTACTACCATTAATCACGTCTGTGTGGAGGGGCTGACGATGAGTACTACAGAACCCCTTACGGGCTGTGTGCTTTCTCCTCAACGCTTCATTTCAACTCAGAATTTGACAAACCCGCCTTAACCAAAGCCATCATTCATGCCGCGTGCAACTGTCTGAAGGGGTTAGCGTTTAGCAACCCAACATCTGAGCATTTTTTAACCAATGAAAAAGCCAATTTTTTGGAGCTATGTGCTTGTCGTCACACATGTCTGTAGATTGGCACATCATTTTTTCTCAGGCTTGGGGCTTTTCCATAAGGACTAGGAGAAGTTTGAGTCTAAAATATGCTGCATACAGTACCTCCTGCACACCTATTATAATTGTTCTTCTATCCAGAGCTCTGCCAATACTCATTTCATACTCATACTCATTTTGCCCTTAAAGCTACATTTTCCTTGTTTAAGACTGGAGGGCTTTCCTTTCATCTTCCCCATCACACTAATCCCCATTTGAAGTATGTAGGAAGTATGTTCTAGGAGCTTGTGTGTGCGGAAGGAAATATGTCGTATTTATGGGTAGCGGTAGTATTATTTTGTATTGCAATGATTCGATCTCGTCTCATCTGGCTAAGTGCATGGGATGAGACTACATTAATGTGGGACCAGAAGAGTGCAACAGATTTCGGCGCATATGAGCACTCTACCCTCATTTTGTTGTTATAGGCCCTTCTCTGTACACCATGCACTCAACAAAAAGGACCGGACTTTCTATTTCTACCTATGGGTATTTTTTTGTAGCCTATGTACGATTTCTTAAGGGTGTTTTTCAATGTCATAAATAGAGAACTGTGACTTTCAGGTCATGTTTAAATCTATGTTTTAATAAAACATAGACGCTTATGCATAGTTTTTTATTGGCACTGAAATTTTCCAACTTGTTTTCCAGTTGTTTATAGTCAAAGGCTGCACATTGTATCAGGAAAAATTACTTGAGCTTGACAAACAGATGCAATTTGTAGAATATATCAAAACTATAAATTGTGTGGAGGTTAATCTCAGGACAAACTAGTTGGACAATAACATAAATTCTAGTATTTGTATTAGATGGTGACCGTTTTTTTCTGAAGAACAAACAAATAAAGGTTTGAGGATGTTTTGAGTTTTCATATTTTATTTTGTACTGGAATGATTTATTTTAAATAGCGATCAACTGTTGGCAGCCGAAAGTGGTACGCCCTAAAAAAGAGGTTCACTTAGGTTCACTTAGTTTGTGCCATTCATTTGCCAAGATTTCTTGCCACACTCTACAGGTTTACTTTTTCAAACTACCATAGCAGCTCATTACAGACATTAGGCCTAGAGTGTCATTTCAGACATTACACGCTCAGAGATTATTATGCTGATGCTTATCGCATTACGATCTAGTATTTATTCAAATTCAGTTTCTATGTTGTGACATTTAGCAAGTTAGCTTGTGCGTAATAGAGGCTATTCTTGGCAAATGAAAATAAATACATTTCTTAAAATTATAGGTATTTGGCTCAGAGTAGAGCAGTCAAAGGCCTAAAAAAAAACCTAGTTCAAGTAATTTGAAGCCTGAGCAAAGTAAGTGGGAAAGAAAAGGCACAGAAAATAACCGGGGCAAGAGGAAAATTGAACAGGTTTTCAAGGCGCCAGGTGGGAAAACATTACCAGGAGGGAATAGCAGGCGTTAGAGTCACCTTGCTTGGGGCTGGGTGGATGTGTGGGTTGGTGGTGGTGGTGATGGTGGTGGTGGGCAAACCCATGCAACTTTGACAGTAACCTGGTGTTGGCATTGAGGACATGGACCCAGTGACTCATGCTGGCCCGTGGCCACCAAAGTCTCTCACCTTCAGACTTCCATTTTCCCGTTGGGGAAAAGGCCCTCTGACTGCCTGTGGTCTCGGCCCGGTGCACAGAGCAGGTGGCGGGAACACGCTGCCAAGGGAGGCGGCTGCGTTTTTGGGCCACAGCCCCTTTTTAATGAGTGTGAAAATCTTATCAGGAAAGACCTAGGACTGAATAGCAGTCGTTCACTGTGCTGATTTTTAATTACAGATAGCCCTTTGACAAATTTTGTGCTGTGTGTGTGTGTGTGTGTGTGTGTGTGTGTGTGTGTGTGTGTGTGGGGGGGGGGGGGGGGGGGGGGGGGTGGGGGGCGGGGGGGGCGCGGGCCGCCCCCCCGGGATTCTTGGACTGTACCCCTGATCATTAACTATGGACTTATTACCAGATGGTAATCTAACCAAGGCCTGGAAGTGGCATAAAGCAAATTTGCAACAACGGTGTTGTTTTTTGGCATTTGTTTTACGGCTTACCTTTGTTTTTCTAATCTTAAGGGATAAGACAATACATAGGATTAGGGTGTATAGGCTACATGTTGTGTTTAACAGCAACATGTTAACAAACAGTGAACTATATATATATATATCCATCCACACGCTCATGCATCTTGGCAGAGTATTGTGTGTTTGTGTGTGTTTGTGTGTGTGTGTTTGTGTGTGTGTGTATGTGGTGGAGGTGGGGGTCCGGTTATTAATTGAGAACATCAATAACAACAACAAGGGCTGTTTTTTTCTCTCAGAGCATTCATCATGTGAAGTTCGTGCAGCCAGGCAGGGGAAAATAGGACAGGTTTTGGCAATAGTTTGCTGGGACTTACTGCACTAGAAATCTCACCAACGTGACAAAGTGCCATAACACCAGCCCCACGTTAGTGTGAATTTACTACAGAATGTTGCAGCCTCTGGTCATGTGTACAGAGCCAAATATAATCTCATATGAGACACTTTCCCATCCCTGTATTTAATCTTTTTCATGTCCTCTAAATAATATCGAAATATATGTATTTGTTTTTTGCAAAGTAAAAGTCACAAGCATTTCAGTGCTGTTTAATATCTTAGAACTCCCACTAGGAATGTTTTAACATGTTTAATAAGTGAAGATTAATAATGTGACGGTCTGCCAAATTAATTCTTAGGCTTTTTCTTAAGTCAAGGAATCAGAACTAAGAATCTTAATAAAAAGGTTAAGCTTTTGCTAAGGAAAATTATCCAGAGTATTCCAGTGTTCGCTGGATTTGTTTTGAGTTTATTTTGTCTCATTGTCTTGCAAAAGAAATGTATGATTTTCTTCTGCCAATGTGACAACTTGAGCAATCCAATCATTCCCTTAATTTAGAGTCAGGGTGGGACCCATGATGGAAGGGTTAGGACCCATGATGGAAGGGTTAGGACCCATGATGGAAACATTTTTCATCTGCCTAGAATTGTTCATTAAGATCTATTCTCATTATATTCTGGATGAATGTTCCTATGCAAACAACATCTTACATTTACCTTTTATTCCACTTTAAGTAACAAAAGTAGTAACCAAAATGTTTACATTGCCATGTTACATGGCACTGTTATACTTTGATTATGATCATAGGTCATGTCTGGCAGCGACAATAAGCTAGCTAACATCAGCATTTATTTTACTAAATAGACTAAACTTTGTTGATCTCTATTCACAGAAATAAGGCATAATAAGGAATTGAACCACATGGACACTTCAATGACTGTTGCTGGCCGTTGATGTCAAAATGATTTATTTATTTAATAGCAAACCCTTTTAATAGCATTATCTCTGGTTTCTCTTCTATTTTCCTTTTGTCTAGCTAGAGTACGATTGTGCTGTTGGTGACAGGGCTGAACATTGTCCCACGTATTTTTTTAAATGGGGTACGTTATAGCCCTTTAAGCTAGTTTGATTAATTGCTTAGATACTTGCAATGTTGATTCCTGTGAACTGCTTGCTTTCTCCTTCTAAAAGTAAACACTGCAGAGTAGGTTTTGTAGGTAAAGATTAGACTAAATTCAATTACTCATCATCTGTATTGTCCTCATTTTGCAAGATGGACTATTGCAGTTTTACATGCTGAAGTGTTACAGCTACAGAATATCACTCGTCTCCCTCTAACACTGATTCATTGGACCCGACCCGACATAGCGTTGCTGTTGTGCTATCGTAGTGTTGTGGGTGGGTTGCTTTATGGAAAATGGTGTGCATTTTCCAAGTGACTGCAGAGCTTTTTGTAAAATAAGTATAAAAACGGTGCGTGGGCTCCAAAGGAGAGTATGAGGGCTTACAGTCTGGAAAGTGTTCCATCGGTTAACCACTGGAAGGTTTTGGGTGAGGTAGCATAATACATGAAGTCATGGGCGCCTCAGTCCACCCCACCTGTTTCCTGTGCAGACATTGGGTAAAGGTGATCAATGTTTGTTTAACTTGTGTGTGTGTGTGTGTGTGTGTGTGTGTCTGTTTGAGGGCATAACAACTAGGGGTTTTAATGATATTACATCATTTTTTTTTTTTTACTGATAAAACATTATATTAGCAAAGAAATAACCTAGGTTTATGAGTTGTAACAAGGTTTTACATCTTGCAACATATCATGTCTTTATCAAAGCTGCATGCCTGAAATCCCCTATTAATTATGTATAAGGTGAAAAACGTGTTGTCATTAATTTGCCTTAGGAAGTATACTACAGATGATTATGTACTGACCTATTTAATCTTGGATAATGTTTCTTTGAATCTTTTAATCTAGAACAAAATTACTTTTTTGTTTACATTCCCCACAAGGATTGTGTTTCTATTGCAGCCCTCACTTTGGAGAACTTTGACAAATTTGCACACCCCACTTTGCTCTCTGTCTGGGAGGAAGAACACATTCACAGCCGTTATTTCAGTCTCAGACAACAGCTACAAGCTTTGTTGTGCTCCTGAACAACAGAGAAAACACCCTATGAAACAACTCTTAGCTTTCATTTCACATCTCTGAAAGCTAAGCACTGAACAGTTTGGGGAGATTGAAAGTGTTATTTGTTTGCTATGAGAGCAGCCCGAAGCAGGATATTTAGAACATTTGAATCCATTTTGGTTTCAATGGTTGATGATCGTCGAGGTCATTGCGAGACAATGTTTTTGCTACTGTTCTTAAACACCTTTCCTCCTCGTGCTTCTGAGAAGTGGCCATTAGTCTCATTAGGAGGGATTTACAGTGTCGGGACCGGAGTGTTTGGCGAAAGCCATGGATATAAAATGCCAGGTGTGAATCCAAAAAGCACCATTAGCACCAGTATTCCATGGACAACGTCTCAAGTCTCATATGATTTTTGTTTTGGCTTCTTCGTGTCAGTGATTCAAAAGGAGAAAGCAGTGATTAGTCTGTTGTTTCATCTGGCTGCCATTTTAATGAATACGCAGAAACAGTACAAAACCCTGTTTCTTTTAAATACCTGTCAGGCTTGAAAGCTTGAAAGCCTTCCCGTATTGATCTTGGATTGCTATCATTTGTCTCATAAGGAGAAAAGACTGAGCTAGAATTCTTGATGGGAAGAGCCAAAATGGTAACATTTACCATAAAGGAAACGCCACAGGCAGGAAAATAAGTTTTAGATTTTCCAAAAACAAAAAATAAATCAATCTCTATCAGAACAAAACAACATGAAAAATGTGACTTATGAGTCGAAAAACAATATTGGTAGCCTGTCTGTAAAGAATCAATGAGGAAATATGTTTTATTACATAACTAGGCTTTTATGACCTTGGGTATTCGTGGCCTTCAGCCCATCTTCTGTGTGCTTGATGGATTGTTGATGATTGGTGAAGCAGTCTGATATAGATGCAATAGTTTCTAGTGTGACTTGTTTCTAGCGTTGTAAAGTTCTGCAATTCCAACTGCATCCAATTTATTCAGCATTTTTGCTTTTCGTAATGTTTTGGAAAAAACATTACGAAACTGTTCTTTGTTCTTTGGTCACTTGCAGTTGGACGTGTAAACAAGTTGCACCAAGTGGCTGTATGGACACATGCATCTATCTGTTTATATTCTAATTGCTGTTATCTATTTAGTCTTTATTGTTCTCTACAGTATAGAGCCAGTATATCCTACTACACAACAAATGACCTCTATAGGCACTTCCGAATAGTAGTTTTGTGTGTTTTGCAATTTCCTTAGCCTACAAATTCTTGCACTATATCTCATCTTTCAACGGCAGCAAAATAATAGACCTGGAATGAAAATTATGTAAAATGAACAGGGCATGAAACGGTTTACACTATAGCTTGAAAATGTAATATAATTTAAAATGCACAATAAAAGTTTGTTCATGCAATATTGGGCAAGGTAATGTTGTAATTATATGCAAGAGTTTGATGGATTATCCCTTTAATTTGGTCAAAGCAAATTTAGCAGACTGCTGCTTCCACAAATCTTGCACAAATGTTGCCATGACAACTTAGTTTATATCCAACATGCGAGTAAGCAGCCATGCTTTCTCCTCAGCCAATCTCAGAGGCTCATACGATGAATATAAAAGAATTAACTTAGGAGATGCTATTTTCTCCTTCAGTTGGCCTTAATATGAATAAGCTGATATTAACTATTATTTAAGATTGAAAGAACAAATATGGTTCAAAGTGAACCTTGTCTGCATTAATGCAACATCTCTCTCTAGCTCTCTCTGTCTGAGTATAATCATGGAACTCTTTGTACACAGGTCATTAGGAGATTCTGTGTTGGTGTTGTTATGAAAAGTCCTGAAAGGTCATGCAGTGGGTGCTTTTGCATCCCTGTGTGTTTACCCATTCATCCCTCTGCTTCTACTTGAATTAGGAGAAAGGGAGCTATGGCTGGATTTATGGCACAGTGGCTGGCTTCATCAGGAGCTATTCTTTGCTGACAACCATGTTAATTAGCTGTAAAAAGGTCATATACCAGGTAATGAAGTGAGTCGCAGAATGGCATTGCAATTAGACATTGTTCTTGGTCATTTGAAGCAGGAAACCAAATTGCTGTTTTCCACTTAATTTCATTGGGTTTTTGTATAAAATGATAAATTACTCAAGAATCATTCACACAAAAAAATTGATGTGTTATACCCAGTTAAAAAACAACAACTAAACAAAGTTGTCGACCTGCACTTGCTAGTCGGCATCAGAAATACTAGTCGATTAAAGTTTTTTTATTTGACTTTTTTCTGAGAGAATCATTTCTGCTGTGATATGAATCGCAGAAACCATACGAAGCCAAAATACATTGAATTACACCATGCTTTTAATAATAGAACAAACTAACGTGTAAATTCCCCAAACATCTAATCATTTATCTAATTAGGCTATTTAATTTAATGTGGTTCACAATTCTCCAAAGCACTCTTCACCCCAATCGGTAACCAGGTGCGCCGTTTTTGATCAGTTTGACTTCTCATGACTTAATTTAAATATCCTTGTTTTCATTAGATAGGCCTGTAGAATATTAAAAGCTGTATGAACGAGCTTGCGCTCCTACTTAAGGATTAAACTATGTAATAAGACTATGTACTACGATGTGCACGCACTGGCTCCCGGAAGATTATTTACATTCAAATGGTGCGATGCGGAACACATTAGCTGCACCAACTGCAAGGATGCAAGGCGCTAAAAGAATTTTAGCTGTATTTAAAATATGATTTTGTGATAAAAATATGATTTTAAGCATTTGAAATGGCTCTTATAACACACACAATATATTTACCCCACCATTGTTTGCCTCAAAGAATGTAATGTGTTCAGTTTTTATAGATTTCTAGCTTTCTATTTATTTTTTATAGTTGTTAACAAAACATCCGGTCAACCGTCAGTGAAATTAGTTGTAACGAACATCCCTAATCAAGACCCAATTAATAAAAGGGACGGCCTTTATAATTGTAACCAGGCTTCCATGCTAATTTAAATAATACAGTAAATAAGCCTATGTTTGAAAATGACTCGCGACTAGTCAACTCGACTCCAAATTTGTCTTTGCTAGTCGACCAATGAAGAACACTAAAAATGCCCATCCCTAAAACAAATGTATTATGTTATTTATGTGTGTACGGTACCTGTTGTTATCAAATTTTGAAATATCCTATGTTTAATCACAATCCATATCCTTACTGGCATCAGATTAGCTCAAATGACAGATAAAGCTATTTACTTTGACTCTAATGCCAAATCTGTCCATATATCTAATCTTCCATCATCTGCTCACGTGCATACAGATCGACTTCCTCGATCATCTGATAAAAAAAGAAAAGAAAAGCTTGTTCCTTGTCAAGGAAAGAGAGGTGCTGTGTTGACATTCAATTGGTGCTAAAGCTGTTTTGTAGAAGCTTGTAGGGCTTGTCAATCATCTCTTACATTGCAATATTTTCTCCTTTCATAAGGTTAAACAAACATAATTTAGACACCTGATGAGACAGTTGCCCCCAGTGTAGCCTACTCAAAATGCCTGAACCCGAGCACAGTTCATAATTGTTTAAACTGTCTGCTCCCAGAATGCATCGAAGCTGTGGGTTGGTAACTTGAAACTCTGAGATGTTACAAATTCAATGTCCGTTGTCTCCACATATAGTTAAATAGTTAACGCCTAGTGTTGCGATAAAAATAGTGAATCATAGGTTGTGGATGTGTTTGAAACAGGATGGGTAATTGTACTCTAAAGTTTTGGCTACAACTTCTGTTTGAAAAGCAATAAGCTCTTGGGAAGTAAATCCTTTCAATCAAAATGTAATTGTCTTAATTAATTACAGTGGATTCCATACCATTCCAGAAGGATTTTCTGAGTAGGTAGGTAACATTTACAGAGAAAAGGAATTGCAGTATGGCACTACGGCACTATGTTAATTGAAAAAAGTACCCTACTTATGGAGACAATTGCTTATGGAGACAATTGCAACTCACCTTAAAGAATACTTCATAAAGAAGGATATACTACTATAATAACATCTAAATCAGTAATTCCCTGATTAATTAAAATAAAATAAATAGATAAAAAAAACAACAATAAAAACTAACTATGGAATCAAAATAAACGCTTTGGCACAATTACCTGACTAAATACGCAATGAAAACCCAGACCAGTTTAATATGCCAGAGTACTGCAGGTAATTAAGGATGCAACAGTTACCTGGCTGTAGGACAATAACCCCAAACACATGTATCCAGGGGGCAAAAGTAAGTGCTTTCTTCCTCTTCCAAACCTTTGAAATAAAATGAAGACACTTCAGGAAGAATTAATGGTGCCAACCCTATTTTGCTTGGGGCTTGGCAGTGGAAAGCATTCTATGTTCAGTTTTGGTTAACAACTTGGTATGTGTTGCTTATCATTTTCTTAGTGCCATTAGCTGCCAGGCCTCCAGGCAGAGACTGAGAACACAAACATTCTTTTTTGTATCATATATGATATAATTGGATACTTAACAAAACTTGTGTTCTGGTATGTATTTTCATATCGTTTATATATATGAATACATGGAAACACCTAGAACTTGTTCCTTACAGGAAAAGGAATAAACAAGGAATGGATAAACAGACACAATAAACAGCATAAAGTAATAAAGAATTGAAAGATTTTTTAAAGCAAAACACATTTTGATTAACTTATTTGAAATTATGTTATATTTTTATAATTGGACATAGGGTTGAGAAAATGTTGATCTGGAATGTGATTTTCTTTATTAATATAAAATGTTTTGATTTGTTCTGTTGATAAAAAACATGATTTAAAGCAGGTATGATCAATGGGCTGGAGCATGCCCCACTAGCATATGCATTCAATACAATAAATCCCATCAGGTTCTAATATTAAATATAATTTCCTGTTGAAGAAGATTCTTGTTCAGTTTACGGAGCTTATTTCTGCCCATTAACTGACACTCGTTTACCGGTCATTTACCGAAAAGATTAAATGTGCTATAAAAAATTTATGAAAGTCTGTGACCCGTAGAAATATGACCAATATATTTTTTTTATTGGAAAGTAAGGCTAGCCTGAATGCCTACTTTCAAAATTCAAGCATCTGGTAATCACTACGTTTCTGAAGTAAAAAAATAAAATAAATAATTAAAGTGTAAGAGAACTCCTGTTCCATCTTTAATTCGAACCCTATGAGATTTTAAAAAATGCATTTTGGGGTGAGAGTTCTAGGAAGAGAGGGGGTCTGTGGTCCCCATGGTTACGACCCACGCCAAAGTAGTTTTTTAGCATTGTCGTTGTGTGGGAGCGTTATAACGGCCGATGTGATGTAGGAAATGCGCCACATCGTGGCGTTATACTTTGAGTGTCCGACAAGCTTAACCCTCTCCGTTTTACACAGATTACAAATTAGATACAATTCACTGGTGGAGACGTGACCATTAAAAGCATACCATTAAGAAGATGTATTCAAATGTTGACAGCATTTTTCTCATGGAATGTTAATTTGAATGGCCTTCATGCATGCCTAATGAAGCAAGCCCAATTTGATTCAGTATTTTTCTCGTAGGCATGTCGGTTGCTATTGACAACCCCTCAAGGGCAAATCCTACAGCTGTGAATGTTCTATATTTTAGTTCCTCAAAAACCTTGCCGTGCCCGGCATTGACCGAGTGCGTACACACACAAGAGATGACCCACGCAACAGTGATTTACTTGGAATTACGAATAACATATTCAAAGGATATTAAGAGAAAATAAATAGCATTTGGGAAGATAAAAAAATCATGTAAATGATTTATATGAGATCATGTTTGATTTCTCTGTTACTTAATAATCATCAATATATTATCGTGTTTTTTATTAACCAAACATAAATATATTGTGTTGATGTCTTATTACTTATTTCACTCAGAACATGCTGATGTCCACATCATTCCATGGCCAAACACAATAACTGCTCTTGTATTGAACTTGTCATTTTCGGTACTCAAAACTGTATTCGTATCCATTAGATGTCAGAATGCATGGTGGCTGTACTCTTGCTTGATAGGTGGAAACAAGTCCAGGGTATCATCATATCTATATTCCCACCAGTGAATATGAGTCAACATTGTGGCGGCAATAAGCTTCCATAACCCCCTCCCCAACTCCCATAGCCGGGGTGTTATTCAAAGTTGATTAGAGATAAGTGACCAGCTGTGTGTGTGTGTTTGTGTGTGTGTGAGTGTGTATGTGTGTGGGGAGAGTGATACCTGACTCTTTAACAGCTCCCACTTACCTCCCTTGATGCAGTGTAATTGGGAGGGCCAATCCGTCACCATGGAGATTTAACCGGCTGTGGGGTGGGGGGGGGCTATAGGGATAGAAACCTTGACTGGCACTTCACCCCCAGAGGAATGACAGACCCCTGTCTGCTTAAGCAACCATTCCTCCATCTGATTGGTAATCATGAGGGGGGCCGGGCCATAAATCCCCCC
>JAOPJO010000089.1:7403222-7421221 GCA_027123675.1 Molva macrophthalma
AGAGAGGTAGAGGGAGTTAGAGAGAGGTAGAGGGAGAGGGAGTTAGAGAGAGGTAGGGAGAGGGAGTTAGAGAGAGGTAGAGGGAGTTAGAGAGAGGTAGAGGGAGAGGGAGTTAGAGAGAGGTAGGGAGAGGGAGTTAGAGAGAGGGAGAGGGAGTTAGAGAGAGGTAGGGAGAGGGAGTTAGAGAGAGGTAGAGGGAGAGGGAGTTAGAGAGAGGTAGAGGGAGAGGGAGTTAGAGAGAGGGAGAGGGAGAGGGAGTTAGAGAGAGGTAGGGGGAGAGGTAAAGAGAGAGAGAGGGAGAGGTAAAGAGAGAGAGAGGGAGAGAGACAGAGTGTTGGAGGCTGGTGGTTGGCTGTCTGTGGGTAAAGCTTAGAAACAAATTACCACATCTCTTCAGGAGTGGGGCAGGGTAGCAGAAGGTCACGTCGGGATGTCAAATCTTAAGCGAAGAGCTTGTGTCACTACGCTGAATAATGGAGCGCCTTCCCCTGTCAGCCCATGAGCGCATCAACACTTCGACCAACGCTGCCGACGACATCGGGATGACAGAGAATAAAAAAAATAAAAAATAAAACAAAGGGAGCCGGTGATGAGTTTTTAGTCGACCCTTCCCAGCACCCTGCCACCCCGCTCTCCCTGCGCTCCCCTCCCTCCCTCCACCATCCAAAAATCAAAATCAAAGTACATCAGTGGAGGAGTAGGACGGATAAGAGCAGACTTGCGGAGACCACTTTGTTATAGTTTGCCAAGGCACGAAGGACGTTACGTCTTTGTTAGATGAGAATGGCTGTCAGCATCACAAAGCCTGGCCAACTTGTGTGTCCGTCTCTTTTGGCAGCCGTCTAATCTTCTGGCAGGGAAATGTATGGCAGCTCCACGTTCAAAATGATGAATTAGGGATTGCAAGGTTGGGCGAATAAAGATAGGCCAATGACAGAAAGATTTAGTTATTAATTTCCGAGTTTATCGAACAAACAGGAGTGGCGGGCGTCTCGCAGAAGCGTTGCATCTCTATTTTGTCGGGGTTCGGTTTTTTTGTTTTCACTCTGCTTATCCATCTGATGACATGCGCATCACAATAACACCTCAGTGGACAAATCCTACCTCACCCATACCATGAACCTGCACTAACGCCATACTTGCAGCCTCTCTGACTCATCTTGCCATGTTTCCACCCACATGCACACACATACATGGGCACACACACACACACACGCACACACACACACACACACACACACACCCACACACACCCACACACACCCACACACCCACACACACACCCACACACACACACACATACATGGGCACACACACATACACGCACACACACACACACACACACACACACACACACACACACATACATGGGCACAAACACATGCACACACGCACACACACACATACATAGGCACTCATACACACACACACACACACAAACACACAAACTCAAAAAGAAACATGGAATTCATTCCGTCCCCATACCTCCTCATGCCCATGTCTTCTCCTCCCTCTCTCTCTCTCCTCCCTCTCTCTCTCTCTCTCCATGTCTCCCCGCCTCCCCCGTGCAGACGCCACCGTGTGCGATGTAGGGGAGTTTCACTGTCATGACCAGCTCACCTGCGTCCCCGAGAACTGGCTCTGTGACGGCGAGCCCGACTGCCCCGATGCCTCGGATGAGACGGACGCCAGTTGTAAGTCGCACCCATTCCCATGCCATGTCTCTTTGTTCTTCCCCCATGCCCACTAATCCAAAATGTTTCATTCCAAGGGGTTCGTGGTAGACGTGGATGTATGTGTTATGAGCAAAACTGGACGTTAAAGATTTCAGAAAGATACAAAATGTGCATTATTTCTATTTCTATTGAGGTCATACGATATTACTTTGCTTGTCCATAGGATGATGTTTCCTGTTGACCTGTAGAGGTTTGAAATGAGCGGGGCGATACATGTTTGTAGCTAGCTTGGCCATTCTATTCTTCCCAACCGCAAGGACAAACTGCAAATTACTATCAGGAGGATGGGATTTTAAAGTTTAAAATAAGAATAGATTTTTTTAGGCTAAGAATGACCCATTAACTAGTCATCATCATTAATAACTTTAGCAACCTGATTGCCATGGAGGCTTAAACCCCTCATTTAGTAGAAAATTAGCATTTTCTTCGTTTTTTTACCCTGATGTCAAACTTGAGGCACTAAAGTGGAATAAGAACTTTAAGGTTTACCTGTATAACTGTTACGTTTAGTATGTATTAAACACTGTATTCAGCTAAAAGTCAAAGCCAAACATTGGAATAGTTATTTTGAGAAAGTGTGGCAAACTATTAGTAATGCAACTTATATGACCATTTTAGGCAAGGCGTTTTAACAGCAACATAATAGTCATGTCCATTAAAGGTGCTGTAGGTAGATTTATTTTTTAAGAGCTATTATTTGAATGTTATTTGTTATAAATGGCATAGCCCTCTGTCACCATTAGTGAGCGAAATGTGCTGTGAGAATATCTGTTTCGAGTTGATTGCGCATGACCCTCAATGAGCCAATTTAGAATTTAGACCTCTCCTGTCTAATTTCTGCCCAATCAGGGCATCTCCTCTATAAGATGCAAGACAATAATACTATATAAAGACTCATCTTATACCTTTATTTCAAATTGATCTTTTAAAGGATTGGATTGTTCTTTGAGGAATGCTTCTTTGAACGCAACATATCCCGAAAGATGTATTTATTTTCCCCTGGAACACGGCGAGTGGTATATTTTTCTCACCCTCTTACCCATAATGCATTTGATATGAAGACTTGAAAGAAACGCTTGAGGCTCTGAGGCCATGTGCCTGAGGGTCACCAGAGCCTCTGCAGACAGGCTGTGTGCAGCGCACTCCAGTGGATAACCCCACCGCTCCCTCCGAGTGGTTACGTTACCGCCCAGCAGCCGCGGTGTACACTACAGCATGTTATTAAGTCACATAATACCCGTCAATGTGGAAACAAGCAGTCTTTTTCCGCGTTTTCTCCCGGGGATCCTTGACACGAACATCTGTGTGAATGGAATGATAGAATGAATGGAAAGCCGGCTCATGAAGAACGGTGGAAGGAGAACCCTGAGAAGCTCAACCATGAAACAAGACCACAGAGAAAGGATGGCAAAGAACAACCCTACCCCCCCATGTCTTCCTCGTCCACCAGAGAAGATGGATGCGTAGGTGCAGTCGCCATACACCTATCTGAGAAAATTGCTCCCACACTCACACATACACACACAACACTTTCAACACTGGGGCCTTTATACACGAAAGGCAAGCTGATATTCTTCTTAAGCATGCTACAGAACCTTTCACCCAGCCACAGCATGCAACGTGGGTTTGTTTTGCGTCAACGAAAACATGGCAGAAGGGATTGACGGCGCTATTGAGATTTTTCAGCCTTGGCAGAAGACTTAAGGTCTTTCATATCAGCCACTTAACGACTAAACGTCACAAAAAAACAAGTAAAACTGTTGTAATACTGTCTTATTAGCCTAATGATCAATGGGTCTACATAAACACATAGTGATGATTATGGTTCTATGAATGTAGCTTAACGCTATGGCGCCGATAAGAGAAGTGTGTGATGAGCTACGTAAAAAGGCTATTAGGTTAAATGGTAAATGGACTGCATTTATATAGCGCTTTCAGACCATTGGCCACTCAAAGCGCTTCACAATTATTGCCTCACATTCACCCATTCATACACACGACGGTGGTTTCAACCATGCAAGGGGCTAGCCAGGTCATTTGGAGCAGTTAGGGTAATATTTCTTGCTCAGCGACACCTCGAAACTCAGCTAGGAGGAGGTATTGAACTAACCTTTCGGTCGCCAGTCGACCCCCTCCAGCTCTTGATTGGCTCTTACTCCGTAGTAGACCTACCTCCGCCATTGCCTACAACATGTATAACAACCATCGTGACTATGACAGATACCTGATTTTGATTGGTTAAACTGATTCTGATTCGCAGTCTAAAGCCGTCAAAAATGTTCTTTTCCACTTAAGGGAAATCACATCATATGTTTGCAGTCCCATTCAGCTCGATGATTTTGAATTATTTTATTGAGGTGGAAACAAATTGCAACAAACAATCGCATTAATTGAAAAAGTACCTAAAATCTGAAATGTGGTCATATTTAGTTTTTTTATAAGAGTGTTGAGGAAAACTGGATCAAAGATGGTCACAGACAAGCGATGGGAAAGGGCTCTGCCATCTTTAATATGAATGAACATTTGATAAGGTTTTCAAACAAAAATGAGGCTAATTGTATTGGTGGTTTTCAATATAAAACTTGAAATTGAAATTCTCAGAAATGTTCAGCACATTTGAACAACACAACAATAATACTGATAGCCTGAAAAAAATAACCCAACGTGGAGATTACCCCTGCCTTTACAAAGATTATGTGAATCAATCAATCCCTGTTCAATGCCATTTATGTTAACTATATGTGTGGACAAACTATCTCTTTCGAAAACGTGTTCCTCTGTTATGTCTCCCATTGTATGGTGAAGTACCGCCAATCCTAGCAACTCAGAGACGTCTTTTGTCAAAGATTTCTGAAGAATATGGGGATAAGCAGAAGTAAATCACAAGCGTCAACACTAACAGGCAACGGTTTCAGTACCTACACTGATAATTTTCAGTTTTCCCCGAACAACATTCACAGTGAACCGTTTATAAGGTAGGATGGTAGCCCACTCTATGCAGCTATGCATGCAAACCTTACTGAAGACAGGGAATCTAGAATCATGGCAATAGGTAAATTATAATACTTCACACAAGGACGGGCAGGTGTCTTCTATTGACATTCAAAACGAGTGTCATTCTCGTATAGTGAATGGCAGATAAACACCATGTGGACCTCATATGTTTTGCTTTGCTTTCGCTCGTTTCATTGGCGATATTGGTACTGAAGCCCGCAACATACTTCATACAGAATGTATGTTGTATACATACTTCATATGTATACAACATACAGAAAATACATTCAGTAAGGTTGCAAGGACAAAATTACATGATTGCGGAGAAAATGAAAAGCAAAAATGAAAAGCAGACTTCACCAATCCTTTTGTAACTTGCTGAATTCACTGCGAGGAGATAATTTCGAAAATTGTGTGTGATTGGTGTGAAATTCCAGGCAAGGGTGAGGTTTTTTAATTGGTTGTTTAATTTCCGCAATAGGAATTCAGATTTCCCGTCTCCTTGGAGTTCCGCAAAGAACTTTGGCTTGCCAGAAAATGTTGTCTTAGAATTTCTTAAGTATGCTGCCCACAACCCCGTCATACAATGACCCCGTTGTGCTTCTGTCAATCGGGTTCACCTGGTACCCTAGAGAAAGTGCAGGTCCTAAGGACTTCCTCTCTTCTACTTTCTCTCTTCTCTCCTTCTACAGAGAGGCAGCCTCAGCAACATCATAGTTGCACCATCATTGCTTCAGCAAGCATTACTCACCTACCTAGTTATTTTCCCCTGCTTCATTAGTCCTCATCATTAGTGTCTAATTTGTTCGACCACATTGACCGAGGGGACGGGGACGAGGACTGTTGGGTCGTGCGTGCGTTAGTCACTGTTATCCCTGAATACCTGCTATATGCCTAACTACGCTTGCTGATACACTTCGCTAGCATTATGTTGATTGTGACGAACATGGCTTATGATACACAATATAGGATAAATAAACAATTATTAAATTAACATTATAAAGTATTGAAAACGCTGAGAAGCTCAGGAGCTGCCAGTGTAGTTTTACACAAAAAATTAGAGTTCACATTATATTGTATTGTGCTTATCAAAAGCATCAGTTGACATATTAACCATAACAAACATTGTCCAATGAGAAAGCATTCAACATAAGGGGTTCAGTGAAGTAATTGCACAATACAGTTATTTCAATCAGAATTTTGAATTGGTTGTTTAAATAATAGCAATGAAAGGAGGTGGGTTGATATACATGCAACCATGATGAAGACTTGATTAAATACTTAATAAACCTTTTCTTTTACTTTGTAATTGTATGAAGTGGTTAAAGTTAAATGAAGATGAGCAAGTGAATGTGAAGCAAGTATTATGTACATGGGCAGACAGCAGAAGTGAAATTCTTTATTTAATTTCTCTTCCTTAATTTTCAGATTACTAAATAACTGAACTCTCATCTTATTAAGTCTTTGTTCTGAAGGAAATAAAAACTTAATTTATATTGACACTTCAGACAAGTATGTTTTTTTACAGGAATAACAAAATATGCAATCTGCACAGCACATGCTTTTAGTAATACTTAAAATAAAATAAGAGATAATGTGTTATCTGGTCCCAAATCACAATTTCCCAATTGAGCTTGCAGAAATGTCGCCTCTATAAACAATACTCTTTCAAACAATATTTAGACTTAGTAAAGATGGATTCACTAATTAAAATGTTTTTAATTTCTAATCGCTTTTTCTTCACAGGTTTGTAATCAACTATGATATCTCTCTCGGCCTCTCTCATTGTTTCTCTCTCTCTCGTGCATGCTTTTACTCTTTGCCCTATCTCTCTGTGAGGCATGTTCTAATATTGCACTAAATTATTGGATCTCACAAAGGTTGCTATGGGCCAACTCATTTAATCTGCACAAGGTATTTCATTATCATTTCCATTAATGCTGGCGCCGTTTTATTTACAATGCCCGTGGAAAGAAAACCTTGCATATTCATCCTGGGAATTAGACACAGCACATTATCATGGATTATGTATTGATAGAAAGGGGAATTAGATCAGCTTTGCCCTGCAAACAGAAGGGGGGATTGGAAAGGATTCAACTAGCTTATAAACAGAAAATGCCTTCAAAACCTGTGCCAAAAGAAAACCGCTATATGGATGGATGGGCACCAAATGTGGGCATATTGGAAAAAAAGAATGTTTCCGTTTTTTAAGAGTGTATGACAACAAACGAATACAAAGAGGGGGAAAAAGGACGATGATGGTGCATTCCTGCTCTGCATTGGCGGAATTGGTGGCTCTGGCATTGGACGCTCTCCTCCAGGCTGTTCTCTGTCAGGGAGATGTAAACACAGCATCTGAATGCTATGCCAAGGGCCTTGTTTGCCTAGGAACTATGAGGAGGTGTAGTTTGGCCCATTGGGCCTTTGGGCCTCCCAGAGTTGGACAGCCGATTTCCTCTATACATAGAGCTGAGCAAATGGCCTGCTCTCCATCTCGTCGTTAAAAAAATATATAAAACGTGCCTCAGCGAGCCAACTTTCCATTTTTTGTGCTGTCAGTGCAGCTGTGTTGCATGTCACACACGCACATCGGTTCATTTATGGACCATCGCGGTATAAATATCAAGGCTGCCTTGGACCCTAGAAACAAGTTATATTTATTGCAGGCTAGTATCAATAAAAGCTGTTTTTTTTTGAAGTTGCCGTATTAGAAGTTTTTAGTTGTAGTCTCTGAAGACTGTATAGTGTGCTTCTCTTGATTTAAACATCCACAGCTGCTAGCCGTGACTGAGAACCGAATCCCTACCGTGAATCCGTCATGCAAGGGTTTCATGACGTTAGCGAGTTTGGCTCATCTCAGCAGAGTGCTGCTGGGCACGGCTCTCCGGGTTTCTCTCTTGGCGGGGACACGGAGACCCCACTGAATTCCCTGATTTAATTATCTTCCCCGCGGAGAGAGAAACAATAAAAAGGGTCAGCAACTGCCTTGAACAAAATATCAACTTAAATAAATAGCAATAAATAAATATATAAATATAGACGGGGGCCGCGGAGCGCTGCCCGGCGCGGCTGCATGTGATGGCTGTGACTTGGCTCGACCCGATCAACATTGATGGTGAACTCGCCTTCCCCAAGGCACGAGGGGGGGGGGGATGTTCAAAGACAAGTCTCTCCGGGGGGGTTCCAGCACTCCATCCCTCACGTTGAGAAGAGAGGGCACGCCTCCCAGCATCTGCCCGCAAGAGAGTCCACATCCTGGATCCCGAGCTCATCGCTATCCCGGGGAGACAGAGATGGAAGAAAAGGAACGTTCCCTGAGGAGACGCAAACATGTTCCAGTGAATGATTCTTCCAGGTTTTAACCCAGAACAATTTGCTAGGTTTTTGTGTTGTTATATTTGTGGTCTTTGTCTATGGTTTAAGAGTTTGTAATATATCTATTATGTGAGCAATTATGACAAAAGGGATTTACGGAAAATCAAATGAGCCTTACATTCCGCTAATGGCCACGATTAAAATTTGTATTTGTCTTCCCTGAACTTTAATTTACAATGCAAATAAATCATTCGGAAGTAGCTAAAAAAACATGTGCAAGCATTTTCTTGTGCCATTAGGAATGTTTAGGCCTGTCTGCATTTAAGCGTCAGTAACTATTATGCTGTGTACTTTGGTCTGACGACCACCATCCTGCAAGCTATTTTATCTGGCAAGCCCCATATTGAAATAAATGTATTGTAAATGTGTTACTTTCCCGAGGGAATAGGCATGGATAGGATCGAGGTTTAGGGGGTAATGTAGTGTAGCACCTTGTTATTGAGCTGAAGGACAGCTTCTTCTGCGTTATGTAATGTTGACTTTCCTTCCCTCCGTCTCAACCAGGCTCAATGCTGCTGTGCGACCTTTCTGTCGACTTGCTGGAAGAGAAAATATAAGCCCCAAATGTGCAGTTGGTCTCTCTGGATCCTGCTTAACCTTCCAATATCTCTTAATCATACTCTGACAGAGAACATCATTGAAAGCCCTTGCTTCCTTCACTTTCAACACAGGAACCTCTGGATATGCCCATGATCGGATGTTGATGTTTGCGTGTGAAATTACCCTTCGATGTTTAGCACAGAGTGAAGGTCGGCACGGATATTTGCCCAAGGCGTACTCATAGCTACAGATTGCCTCCTTGTTTTGATCTCCATACATCATTGGACATGTCATTAGGGCTGGAGTTTCAGCCATGGCTAATTGTTGTCATGTTTAGTTTCCAGGTCCACGGTGTTGTGGGCGATCAGAAAGAACCATTATCGCCGTCTTCGGCTGTCACGCGTGCATCCTGTTAGCGCTAATGTTAATCTCCTGCTTCCGTGTCCAGGGGGACAAAAAGATGGTTCCTTCTGAAGCGTTAAGCTTTGAAATAAGGCTTTTAATTTACTGGCTCTGTCTCACACTACAGTTGGAGCTGTGCTTACATACACTTCCTCACACTGATGCCATCTGCTTACCAGTGGAGCTGGTATGCACAAACAGAGAGAGCAAATATGCTGTGTGTGTGTGTGTGTATGTGTGACCGTTTGCTTGTTTGTATGAATAAGACTGCAGTTTGAACATATGCACATTGATGCAAGCGAATGCATCATGCACTTTGATGTCCCTACAATCTTGACTATTCTGTCACAGTTTATTTTGTTCCCCCTTTGTTTGACGAGAAGCGACCTACCTCTCCGCCCTTGACATCTCGTCGTTGGCTTGTATAGTCACCCTCCGCTCCTGCGACGGTGAATGCAGCTATTTCGGTGGTTCAGCAGATTATGTAGAGAGAAAGCATTTGATGAAGTGTCCCTGAATAGTCCCTGGCTGCCTGTTGTCACTCCCGCACACGCCCAGTTGCCTCATGCAGGCGGGTAGGGACTCGATGGGAGGTGCGATTGCCAGCGCGTTGTCGCCCTCATGCTCCTCCACCTGTCCTAACCTGTTGCATTGAGACATTCTTCCTCGTTGGTGTTTTGTGGTTGGAAAGAGCATTCCAACCTGGGACTGAATCCCTACTCGTACCACCTCCGGTGCCACAGGAAGAGTGTGTTTAATAGCACTTGACATGCTAGCTTGTGATTAAACCACAGTGTTTGATATTGGTGCGCTAAAGTCTACGCCAGCCCCCCTCCCTACCAAGTAACTTGTTGTTACTTTTCCTTTTATGTGAAGTCCAAAATCATTTTGGAGATGTGTGGAGCCTCATATATTCATAATTGTTATTTTACTCTTTGTTTTTGTAAGATGCCTTCTTCAAAACTCAATATGAAAGAAAAAGAAAAGATAAGAGAAGAGAGTTTAAAAAGAAGACGGCCCCTTCTCCTATTCCTTTTTGTTGGTTCACAACAGAGAGTTTTCAGCAAAAGCCAAGTCCCCATAGAGTTTTGAGTGGGTAATTAAATGGGTTTGACAGGAGTAATAGCAGAGATCACAGACCCCAGCCTTATTTGTTATAGATTTATTTTCGCAATGAATACGTATTCGATACAATTAATTTTTAACGTCATGTTTTGTGGCTACTCAATAACAGAAAATATTGAATGGTGTTTTTTTTACATACTTTTGGTATATTTGGAGGTTATTCAGAAAAAGATCCTACTTCCTCCTCTGCAGTGTTTATATTTGCCTTTGGACGTTATGCTCATTCGAGTTGTCTTCCAGCTGAAAAGAGAATAAAATATGTTGTTACTTTAGTGCTCAATGAGTGAACCCATGGGTCAAGGATCATGTTCAAATGAGGGTGGTTGCATTTTTTTGATCAATATTACATAGCTATGGGGCATTCATTGCTCGTTCACTTTGTCTGAAGGACTCGTGGTAATGATGCTTCATGTCGAATGGAGACCAATCCACTCTTCTTTTTATTCAATTACTGCAGTGAGTTGAGGGTTCTTTTGTAAAACATACACATTCAACACATACAATACAATGTGCAGTCTCACCCCCTCAGCCCCATGCATCGTATTATTATTATTATATGTTCAGTTATTTGAATCCTTAGATCAATTACAAAATGTGTTAAAATGGGGGTTTTAGACAACAGGCAGTTTGCCCACTAAACTGCAATCCCCTCGAGTACAATCCAGGGACCACTCACCACTTTGTGTCTGCCCTCCTGACTGCTTTGCTCAGCCTAACCACATGTCATCCACTACACCGTGACATGGAATCCACCACTGGCTATGCAGCCTGAACAGGATCCGGCAGACAATACGCCCTAGGGATGGACTTAAACGTAAACAAATACAGAGAGAGGCCTTCAGTCTAAAATGAAAAGTAATTATGAAGCAATACCGCATGATTAATGCATAACGGCGGTCGCTCTGTACGCTCTTGATTGCGAATGCCCCTGACAACATACTGAAACTCATTTCAACCCCATTTACACACACACACTAAAACACACACACACACACACACACACACACACACACACACACTGTCTTACTCATATTAATGGGCATTTGTTGAATATAGCAGTCAAAAGACATTTAGTTATTGGCCTATTGCAAGTGCATTCTTGAAAGCTGAAAACGACCAATCACACACACACGAGTTATTAAAGAGTTATTTGACTAGTTCCCTGCATCCTAGTGACAAGACAATTCCCTGTGAAAAACATCTAGGAAGGACTGGATCTTTTGTGACTAGGCAAGAGAGAAATAGTCGGCCAGCGCACTCATGCTAACCCCAGTTTTTGGCGGCAGTGAGGCTCACTAGCATTACAATTCCCTTTGAAGTGAAGGGATTCCAGTCAAATCACATTATGAATTAAGAGTCTAGTGGAAGTAAGGCTTTACCATTTCTCGGGGTGACGTTTCCAAAATATTGTATTTGTAAATGAGCGACTCTAGCTATGTTCTGTGCCTCTCACTAGGTCTCGCAGCAGGCATTTGTATTAAAGGTAAAGGTTTGTGTTGCGCTACTAAAACCAGTGACTATAAAGTAGATATCATTTGTGTGCTGTTTTCAACAACATGATATGTAAAGCATGTTTGGGAATCGACAGATTCCCAGTTGGATCCTGGATTAGACTTGCATGGTAGATCTCGGGACTGGATACAAATAAACTCAAAGCATGGCATATTCAATTTGTCCATAAAAGGTTAATAGAGGGAAGCACATGTGGAATTGGATAGGCTGTGTGCCTACATTCAGTAAAATATCATCAAGAGATATCTGATGTGAGGTGTTATTAAATGTCATGTGATACACTAAATGAGGCAGCAAGGTGCTCTAATAGGACAGCAAACACAATCGGAGTGAGAGGACATCCCTTGGGAAACGGAGATGTGGGGAATGTGTGTGTACCAGTGCTTGCTGAGCATTCAGTATAAAAAACAACCCTTAACAAATTGCTCTGTGACCATTTCAAACTTTTTATCGCCTAGTGACCAAATGGGTATTGTCACTGATTTGTTTTTTGTTAAGCAGCCCTTCTCAAACAAAATATCCAATATTGTCTGCTGACAATAGCTGACAGTGTTACGTTGACCATTTTGAAAACATAAAAAGTAGTACCATGTTTAGTACAAAGTTTAATAGTTTCACGTTTGCATGGTTGAATGGAGTGGTGTTAGAAATTGGCTCGATTAAAGTCAAGCCACTTCGCTTGAGCACTAATAACAAACACATCCACAAATTGCATTTAACAACGTTCATGGGAATGTTTCTTTCTCAAAGTTAACCAATGAAATGCAATACTAAACATTTCACGATGAAAAACACGTTTTTTTTTCCCATGTGGCCTTTTTGATGGCAGTTTATGCATTATTCATTTCAAGTTTGTCCCAAAACAATTACATTGGCTCATATGCATAATGGTTGGTCACAAACATTTCTCTATTGACTAATTATATTGCTGTTTCCAAAATAATATTCAATTGGCCTTTTTTCAGCTTGTTTCTGAAGTGTATTTCACACAAATTTACCATGGCTTTTTTCCATTCCTATCTGTGAAATCATGTTTAAAAACACTGTCGACGCGCACATATGCTGTGAACTCAACATGTTTTGTTTGTAAATAATGCTTAATAGATGTAATGATGATGTAATATTGACATCACATAATAATCGTAATCGATTGAAAACATGTGTAATGCCAACACAGTAGAGCTGGTAATCTTCCTCTATAATCCCATCCGAATTTCAATAGTCATATTTATTCATATTCTAACTATGTATCTATACACTGTATGCACAGGCTTATGCACTGCCAATGCCACTATTAAAAGTTCTGTCCACTAGAGGGCATTCTACCAATAAACATTTCTTTCTTGCCAAGTAAATAATAGGCGAAAAAAAGGATATTATCTTAACGGTTAATATAATTAGGCCCATTGTCCGTGGTGATAGAGAGCACTGACTCCATTTCGCGTTGTAAGGACCTTTTACATTGAACGCGATGGTTGGTTGCGATTTTTTCACACGACAATAAAATAACAAATCATTGACTTGAATGGGACTATACACATACAACGCAATTTCCGTTTTGCGAAAAGGCGACATTGATTGTATTCGCACCAAGGTACATTTTTAATGCCTCTCGTCAGCGAATATGTCCGTTTAACCCACATCACATTCGGGTATGTTTGTCATAGTCACCATGGCCACTGTAGAAGTTGAAGGACAAGGCGGAGGTAACAGCCTATTTACGTCTCTCTGCACACATTGTTCTTACTGCATCCATAGTGGTAAACTACAATCATAGACCTATCATTATCGCTATCTGTTATATGTATTGATCATTCATCTCGATAGCAGTCGGCGCTACAAGCAAATATTTACTTGCACTGCGGTAGTGAACCTATATTCACTACGTGAATATAGGTTGCTTTTGATAACATGAAGTGGTGCAGTTGTATCGCAACAGTTTCGATACCAACTTTATATGAAAAGGGTGATAGCCTATTTTAGTTATTGAACAGGGAAACTAATGTCTCCAAAAGACACCCACTTATCATAATCCCCCTCATCTGTGAACAGCCATTGATAAGTATTTTACACTTGGATTAAAAGTAAAACTCCAGTATAATTGAATCCTCTAATACATAGGATATTTTGGTGAAAGGACGGAGCATACGTTCGTCTTCACTGGGCTATATAGGTTGAGTAATCCATCTGTCTTTTCACCGGCGCGATTATTATAGGAATATGCCTTGATATTCTCATCAAGGCTGATGTAAAAAGCTTTTAACGTACGCGCATCGTGTCAAGATAATTTTCTTTTCTTTTTTTCTTTTATTTTGGCCTGTAAAATTATAGGGGAAACACTGAATACATATAAATACACATATCTATTTGATATGAGCGTACCTGTCATTAATAATAATTCTATGCAAACCAATGCTCAAAAAATTCAAAATGTTGAGGAAACAACAGGGTGGATGAAGCCTTTCGAGTTGGCGTTTAAGGACTAAGATGGTTCAACAGCAACAACACACTGCCTCTGATGTGATCCTCACTCACAAATGACCCAAAGCATTATTTAAAGTCAGGCAACAGAGCAAGTTTAGCATTGCACCGCCAAGTCAAGCCTGTGACGGCAATTAGGTGTATAGCGCTTTGTTGGAAAAAAAACCTGGTTGGACATACACTGAACACCCACAGGTTACTGAGTTTGGAGGTCCATACTAAGTACAGATTACCTCCTCTGCCTGGCTGCCTTGTTAGATATTATGCCATCAAAGAACAAGTGGAAGAGGTGAAATCATCACAGATGCCAACGTAAATATGTGATTGTAATATAAATGCGAATATGTATTGAATTTAATGATTTTAACGTGATGAGTAAGATAACAAAAGCATTAAAAGCCAGAGCACAAAGGCTTTAATGAAAGGTGTTGTGCTGAAACATTTCAGCTCATTAAAAAGTGAAGGTGCTCATTACCTTTTACAAAAAGATTTTGGACACCAGTCATTTTCAGATGGAATGAGAACTATAACACTAATTTGCATCTAAACACCTATCAACGATGACAACACAATTTGGGAGTGCACATTTTTGAAATACAACATCAATGTATTTCTGTGATGACAAAACTGTTCCTTTAACGAAATGAACATTGCATGCAAATTAATCAGTGTTAATTAAATGATGAATGGATATTTATCGTAGATATTTAGACTGGTTTCTGAAAGAAATACCATTTCAGGCTGGTTGATAAATCCTGTAATAGTATTCTCTATCGTATGACCCATGAGGCCTATGAAAGCTAGATGTAGTGCCCCATTTTGCCTGTTTTTGAGCATAAAATGGGGGAGGTTAGGGTCATCGTTGTTAGACTTCCAGCTGAAAGTTAGTGGATACTGATGACATATCTGAATTCACTGTAAGTGCTTTGGCTACAAGTGCTAAATGATTAAACCGAACATAATAATAATGGATACTGGTTGAGTCTAGGAAGAAAGCTCATCCATTTATTACTCAACAGGCACAATGGTTTAGGAAATAATGTATTAAAGCTACCTTTTAACAAATAACACGGAAAGTACTCTCCAAAGAAAACCTCTAAACAAACATCAATTTATTAGCTCCACCATCCATGATTATCCTGCATTCTGCACCTCTTCCCTTCTTGCATTAACCTTGGCTGGCAATCTGCTTGTGCCATAGTATCATTTATTAGCACATTGATATTAGAAATAGTGAGAAAATATGCAGAAACCATATAGTATGTTGCATGGTTGAAATACAAAACAAGGTGTAGTTGTGCAATATTTTGTACAATGGAGTACAAAAGACCATGTTTAAAATTGGAAAATACACATTATCTTTTTGGTTTGATTTCCAGTTAGTGATCAGAACAATCATCAGGACATTTCTAAGCATAAGAAAATAAAACAATTAAACTGTTGCTGTACTCTACCTGCTATTATAGGCCTATATCGGTATTTCAATTGTTTTGTCAGGGACAGCTGTCCCACCATGTCAAGCCGAAACCATTAGAAATCTATACCATCGATTCCAAAAACGAACCTTACCCCTTTGTTCGTTTGTCTTCACACAGTACAGGATTAGACATAGTCAATGTTTTAAGATACAATACACTCACATATCTTCAAATATGTATATATGTATATACAGAATTTGACATAGAGTTGCCAGTTCCCCAGTTCCCTTGTCGCTAGTATTCAGAATGAACTAACTCAGACAAAAACATTGTCCGTAAGGGGCAGCAGGTATGATGTTTCTATAGGGGGCTGGTGAGTTGTTCACAATTAAATAGCTCACTGCATCATATTGTATAATAATAACAATAACTAGGACTGCAAGCAGTCACACAAGGTATTCACAGCCGTGCAACGGCCCCAGGCCAGCCAACGCCCTTTTCCCGACAATTGGCAGCAACACGTCCTTAGGGGCCAATGACATTAGTGTCCCCAAGAGATTCTGAGTGAATCCTGGTCATCGGTTAGGAGCCAATGGCGTTTACATGCATTTGTGGCCATTGGCTCTTATTTTGAGCATTAGGGCATAGCTTAGCATTTAGCATTGGCGCTATGACCTCATTTTTTCAGCTATCGACCCACAATTTGAATCACTGCTTAAGGGGGGTGGCCTCTATGTCCCCAAGTAGTTTCATTGTGATTGAGTGAATATTGCAAAATGAGTCGGCCATCTTTTATTTTTTTGAAAATCGCCTAACAGAGATTTATCAAACATGTCCATAGATCATGTGTGTGAAATTTTGGGTCATTTGAATCTGTGTCTAATTTCTAGTTGATTTTTGAAATGTTTTCAAAAATGTCACTGTACAGCAAAATCTATCCTGACGGACATTATGGGTCCGAATGGCAAAAATGTTCAGCATGAGAAATAAGAGAAATAATAAATAAAATAATAATAATAATATCCAGTACAAATACAATAGGTATCCACATATACTCTGTGAATACCTAATAATATATCAGTCCAACAATCTTTTTTTCAGTGCACCTTGTTTTAATCTTTATGCTACCCCTGCTCCTATTTCGATTCATGGGTCATACATAGAGAATAGTATTACAGGATTTATAAACCAGCCTGAAATGGTATTTCTATCAGAAACCTCTAAATATTTATGTTAAATATCCATTCATCGTTTCATTAACACTGATAAATTTGCATGCAATGTTCATTTTCTTAAGGGAACAGTTTTGTCATCACAGAAATACATTGATGTTGTATTTCAAAAATGTGCACTCCCAAATTGTGTTGTCATCATTGATAGGTGTTTAGATGCAAATTAGTGTTTTAATTCTCATTCCATCTGAAAATGACTGGTGTCCATAATCCAAACGTTTCAGCACAACACCTTTCATTAAAACCTTTGTGTTCTGGCTTTTAATGTTTTTTTTTGTCTTGATTATACACGTTCAAATCATTCAATTAAATTCGTTCTACATGACAAAAAGACTGAAGTATCTGCAATCATTTTATATTCCCATTTATATGACAATCACATATTTATGTACGGCATCTGTGATGATTTCACCTCTTCCACTTGTTCTTTGATGGCATAATATCTGACAAGGCAGCCAGGCAGAGGAGATAATCAGTACTTAGTATCCAAACTCAGTAACCTGTGGGTGTTTTGCTTGTTCTGTGTATGTCCAACCAGGTTTTTTCCAACAAAGCTCTATCCACCTGATTGCCGTCACAGGCTTGACTTGGCGGTGCTAAATGCTATGCTAAATGCAATGCTAAACTTGCTCTGTTGTGTTTATGCTACCCCTGCTCCTATTGAGATTCTATCAAACCCGCACAGAAAAAAAGTGTTTGCTAGGAACTGTCCCCTTGAGGCCCTCGGGCCGCGGGTGTTGAAGGGGTGTGGCGGGATCTTAAATGCATCATCAACTGCAAAAACTCATCCCGTAGCCTTCCACTTCGGCACAATTTGCCTTGGTTTTACGGGGTCACATAAATACAGCCCGGCAATGCTTCTTCTGGCTGAGTGCATCGTTCCAAATGTCAGGGACCCAAAGGTTATTCTGGGAGGAAAAAAAAAGGTTCCTGTTTAAAGTTTTTAGTGTTGATGCTACCACCCCAGTGAAAATTCCGATCACGCACGGTACAGTACATAGAAGGAACAGTTTATACCACTAAAATGCCTAGAGACAGAGTTGACAACTATGTTTACTCTCATCTACTTTCTTTATGAAGTATGCTATATCGTTAGCTGGTACATTTCAGCACTAGGTGAGGTTGCTTGAGAAGATTGGGGGGGGGGGGGGGGAGCGGGAGGGAGATAGGGTTAGAGAGAGAGA
>JAOPJO010000089.1:7555809-7569836 GCA_027123675.1 Molva macrophthalma
CCCCCCCCCCCCCCCCCCCCCCCCCCCCCCCCCCCCCCCCCCCCCCCCCCCCCCCCCCCCCCCCCCCCCCCGCGAAGCTTTAATTAAGGTGATGGCTAATTACTTAACCAAAGCCACCACATCAATAGGCCTAAAGCGTGAACGGATGAGGTTTTGAATTATCTTTTTTGTTTTTTATCATCACACCATTGTAATGATACCATCCAGAATTATGTCAGGTCAAATTCTAATGTTATAAATTGCCATCTTACTTTTCGATAATAATACGTTGAAATATTATCTAGATCAAAAAAAAATTCAAAGCAGCAGTAACAGTAGCATCCCCGGGGTATTTCACGTTTTTATGTCGTGACTTTATTTTTAATAATTTTTTTAGTTGAGCAATGGCATGCTGAGTTACTGTTCACGTTATTGCATGGCTCCACCCTCATCTCTACCATCATCTACACCTTCATGGCTCCACCCTTATGGCTCCACCCACATGGCTCCACCCTCATCCCCTCCCTCAACTCCACCCTTTTGGCTCCAACCTCATGGCTCCACTCTCATCTCCACCGTCATGGCTCCACCCTCATCTCCCCACCGGTATCTCCACCCCCATCTCCACCCTGCCTTCCCATGTCTCCGTCCCCAGCGGAGAGCACCTGCTCCCCAGATCAGTTCCAGTGCAAGGCGTCCATGCACTGCATCTCCAGGCTCTGGGTGTGCGACGAGGACCCCGACTGCGCCGACGGCTCCGACGAGGCTAATTGCGGTGAGTTGTGAAAAAAACACCACTTGAACAGTCTTGTTTTTGTCCCCCTTTTAGAGCTCAGTGGGAAAGAGAGAGAGAGAGAGAGAGAGAGAGAGAGAGAGAGAGAGAGAGAGAGAGAGAGAGAGAGAGAGAGAGAGAGAGAATTCTGATTAGGAAACGAACCAATTTAACACTTGGGTTCTCTTCGGTTTACATGCCTCCCCAACTTCTCTTTCTTTCTTTCTCCCCCCCCCCCCCTCTGGTTTAAAATATAATGAATATATGAGTAAAACCAGTTGTGTTTTAATCTTTCCCTTATTTTGATACCTACCATGGGGATCATGCGGCAGGACCTGATGGCCACTACACATGCCCATCATGCTCATCATGCCCCCCTCTGTCTCTCTCCCTCTCTCTCTCGCCTTGAGAAAACTACCCTGAAGGACTTCCATCTTTAGCGAACAATATACCTTCAAATTGGTCATGCAAACAGCGCCTCTAATTCTCTTTCAACCTTCCCAGATAAACATAAACATACCCAGACAATAGTTTTGGTATTAATGGGTCGGCCCCATTTCTTCAGTTTCTTTTGGCCAGGCAAAATACAGAACGTCTCAAGGTATTTTGTCTGTGCCAGACAAAATCATCTGTCCCTATTCTATTTACGTTGAATTGAACCCGGCAGGTATGCACCGTTAAGTAAAAGTATCCTTTGAGCGAAGATGGCACATTCGCTCACCCAGCAGGCAGACACAAACAAGTGAATCCACTGAATGTGAACATCCTCTTGGACCTAGAAAATGGCACAAATGGCAAAAGGAGAAGATATTATGTATATGTTTGTAGCCATCTTTGATAGCGATTCTGTCTGGTCTTCCTCACATTTCAATTCAGTGGTGATTGTCTGGGCACAGTCAGATTTTCTCTCGATAAAACACTAATTATGGAATGATATATGCCCAAATAACTTCTCTTGATCTATGTTTCCTTTTCATCTCTTGTTCAAAGCTTAAGTTGTTTTGCCAAAATGCACGCACTGTGTGTGTTTTGGCACAGTGTAGGCTAAATTTGTCAACTTGACAACTTCGATTAAATGACGTATTCCATTTGGTATTTCCTGTCAACAGCAACTTCATTTTTTCATATCTTTTTGTGTTTGGGAGAAAAAGAAATATAATCTTGATAAAAAAAAATCCTTATTACTTGGGTTTGAATCCTTTGACATTTGAGAACTTGGTTGAGCCTTGTTATACCTGCGATTTACGTTTTGTGTTTTAATAAGTGCTACAGCGAACGTATCAGCAATGCTTCTAAACATCTCTACAGTACATCAAATATTCATCAGCCAAACACCTCTGTCAACACATTGCGCGACACAGGAAAATAATGCTAATGTTGCGTCATCGTACTTTTCACTTTCAATTACCGGAGCCCGTAAAGGAACTTTAGCTTGTGAGGATAGCATGGTAATGAGGCCAGATGAACTGTGTGTGTGTGTGTGTGTGTGTGTGTGTGTGTGTGTGCGTGTGTGCGTGTGTGTGCGCGTGTGCGTGCATGCGTGCGTGCGTGCATGTGTGTGTATGCGGTGGCACTGCTTTGTGCTGTGTCAAGTCTCTCCTGCTCTCCAACCGACTGAGCAGTCGGTAATGAATTGCCGTCTCGCTCCCTCTCCTATGTTCCTGTTGCTCCAGCCAAGCGGCGCTCCGCCCCGCTCCCTCTCTCTTCCTCCTGCTGTCACGGCAGGGAATGGAATGCAGCGAGAAGCTGTCACAGAAGTGCTTGGGTCCGGGAGTCTGGAGCCTTCCCCCCCCCGCCCCCTCACTGATAACCGCTTTAGGCCCCGACACGCTGCCTGACTCAGCCGTTCATTGAAATGTTATTGTTTCTTTTCTTTTTTGTTTGTTTTGAGAATGTTGAGATTTGAGAATTATTTAAGTAGGGTTTATTACGTTTCTTCGGGGGGGATTTTTCTGTGGAGTCGGCTTGAATGAAGCGTTAATTTAATCTTTGTGTAGTGCTATATGTATTTATGGAGCACTATGCAAATAGTGTAAATAATTCTGCTAACGTAATTGATTTGGCATTGTGAATTCTAGCAGATGTGCAAAGATGTTTAATAATTCATACTGAATTCATGGCTCTCTTGGATTAAAGCACATGCAGACGGGTTGGGATCCACACATTTAATCAGTCGTAATACGCTTTCAGATCTAGTGATGGCACTTTCAAACATACTTGACGTTCAAATGATATGATTTGTTTTGGTCTTCCTGCTACTACACTAAGCCTATCGCCACTGTTTTAAGGGAAGCCCATCACCTGCTTAGGTTGAAGCCGTTGTGTTCTGTCGACGCTTCTCAGTCAGGTATTTCATCTCGCAGCGTTTGAGCCTCGGGAACAGCGTGTTCGGAAATCGTGTGTCAGACTTGCCTGGGGAAACCCTTGCAGAAACGTTGACTACTCATGGAGAAAAGGATGGCACACGCCATTAATATTCATGCTCTTTGAAGACGTTTTCATTTTCATGTATTTATTTATTTGATTTTTTTTTTCCTTCTATGTGTGTGCGTGTGCGTGCGTGTGTGTGCGTGTGCGTGTGTGTGTGCGTGTGCGTGTGTGCGTGCGTGTGCGTGTGTGTGTGCATGTGCGTGCGTGTGTGTGTGTGTGCTGTTGTGGTTGTTGTTTGCTCTCCTCCTGATGAAGATGAGAAGACCTGTGGACCTCACGAGTTCCGCTGCGAGAACAACAACTGCATCCCGGACCACTGGCGCTGTGACAGCCAGAACGACTGCGGAGACAACTCAGATGAGCAGAACTGCAGTGAGTAGCCCCTTTTGCATTGAGCTTGCCCTTCACTCGCACCTCCGCCGCTGTTGCTTCCGTTTGATACACCAACCGTATCTACATATTCCTACGTTAGCGATGGGGAGATGTCATCCCCCCCCGCCCTTTTCCGTTGCACCCCCTGCACCCCTTCATGGTTCTGTAACACATGGCTGATCTTTCTCACTGTCGGTGCCTGATGTGTGAGCCAGCCAGCGCTCCCGTTTCTATACAAGAGAGATAATGTTGTTGCCTATGCTCTGGCTCTCTGGTAATGAGGACATTTCAGCTGAGAATGTGATAGCATCATCTTGGTGTGTGTGTGTGTGTGTGTGTTTTTTTTGTTGTTGTCGCGTAACATTTTCTCGTATTTCTGTAGAGATCACCTCGCATGACTTCATCGATAACACTTATAACACTTAATAATTTCACCCGTGCATCGAACATTCAAAAAATGAATGTTCACATAAATCGCTTTTATCTTTCTTATCGGGTTTGCATGCTTTCTCAGGCCATGTGCGAGAGCATGCCTGCGATAGGCTTCTCCACATGGATATGCTGAGTGTGCATCGCCCGTGTGATTTATTAGGTGCTTATTCCCAATACCTATTAATGTCACTTAAAATGCAAATAAAGGCCAGTCAAGTGTTGGACAAAGAATTAAGCAGGTGGGGCCCGGCAAACAGAAAAGGAAGTTGCAAATCAGATTGTGCTGCAAAGCCTGCTGGGAGCCTTCCTTTGAAGCACAGCTCATAACACACACCCTGCGTTGGCTAACAACCCATGATAACAAGAGGAGGGCCCAGGCCCGCACCATCGGATGCAGCTGTTTAAATACGTCTTAATGCCATCCTTTGGGATGCAGGCTCGCTCTAAATGGGTGCAATGGCACTTGCCAGATTTTTGGCTTTGGGGACCACGCGGGCCCCTCCAGTGCAAGACTGGCTGTGCATGTATTTGCATTCTGAGCAGCCTCGCCAGTTAACTCTAACTCCAATGCAGAAACGACTCTAATTAGCCTACAAATTGTTAGTGGATTCTGAGCCGATTCTTGGGGGGGAGGGGGGAGGTTTTTCCGGGGAAAATGATCTACGGCGATGATGCAAATGACATTTTTTTGTTTTCTTTGCAGTCAAAATAATACAGTTGACATTTTACAGTTTAAGGAATGGCGGCCATGGTGCTGTATCTTCATGGTGTTGTTTTCATTGTGTTTTTCTAACTCCAGAGCCAGTCACTTGTAATCACAAAGACTTTCCGTGTTCCAATGGAGACTGCATCTCCTCCCGCTTCCGATGTGACGGAGACTACGACTGTGCGGATAACTCGGATGAGGTAACCGCAAGAAATTACTACAGTACTGCTAAGCACTAAAGTCTAACAGCCATTTTTCCAAACGGATGTGTTGCTTTAATAAGCTGGCATCGTTATAAAGAGCTATTGTGTGATACTATGCAGCATTTGGAAAAGGAACCGCCTCACTTTACCTGGTTGGTTTGGGAATGACTCATTGTCCTGCCATTGCTAAAAAAAAGCCTATTAGGTCTGCAGAAATACTGTGTGTAATTATTACAATATGCCAAGCACAAAATTTACTCAATGACCTGCAAATGACTGTGCTTCAACCAACGTATTAGCGTGTGGTTCTTTGTTGATCTAAGTTGCCCATATATCTAGCGACCATATTACAATTGCTAAGTATGTAAACAGATATCATTCCCATGCTGTAAACAGATACTTCATCCATTTGTGTTGTGCTCTGTTCATGTAAGGGCGCACCCACACATGATAAAGGGTTCATGGGTCTCTCTGCAGCCAATTCACCGTTAAAATATTGTTATGAACAGTATTGAAATGCACACGGTGTCTCGTAATCCATAGGCTATCTTAAACATCCACTTGGATTCATTCATACAAACATGTAGTAGCGCTGTGGAAATGTCATAAAGATCTTGGATCTCATGAAACGGATTGAAGTTGCATTAAGCAGACTCTTTTCATAAAGTGACTTCCAGGTGAGGCTGAGAACCATCTAAGTGTACAATCGATATTGGAGTGTCTGAAATATTTGCTGGGCAGCCAAGTAAGAAAAACAACAGCTGGGAAGAGTGCAGAGCAGAAACAATGGTTAGCTTTTCAAAGTAAAACATGTGTAGCCAAGTGCCTTCGAGAACAGTGCATCGCAACAAAGATATATACATGGCTTGCACATATATTTACAATTCTGCCAGTAGGGTTAACTGCTGTTGAATACAATGAAATATTCCCATCTGTTAACGTGGCAATTATATACTTGCATACGCACTCAATTGATTAAAAAAAAAAAAATGTTTTAACGTATTAAATGAATGATAATGATCGTGTGTTCTTTGTCTTCCTATGAACCAATTTAGTGATTATCTCATGCTATCTTTATATTAGGTTGATAAAACTAGTGCAGCCACTGCATCATGCTGTGTTATTTGACGTCATGATGTCAGATTGTTATGTATTGCCTCATGTGAAACCGGCAATGTGTTAAATTATAAAAAATGTCATGTAATTCACACTCAATTATTCAAATTGATTCCTTTCCACCTATATGAATATTCTAAAATAAAAAGTATTTAAACCAACCTATTTCCCAACCTCTAATAAAAACCCCCATGGAGTTTTACAATTGCACCCTGAATAGTTATGTACTTCAATCACGTTGAATGCCAACCATTATTGGGCAATTGCATAGCTCATTGACTTGTCAATTGACTGTTCTGCCAATTCTGTGTGCGTCACTCAAGTCTGTGTGTGGACCAATTTCAATTTACTGTAGTTAAAGTCTAGTTTCCCATACAAACCTGTTACATGTATGAAATGAATAACGATTTACGATGTATGAGGTAAAAACTTTGTTTGTCGTATTCAGCGGTAACACAAATATTCTGTCAAACACATTTTAGGCTTGAAATATAAAATAGTCTAATGTCTCTGATCTTAATAACAAAGTCAATACTGCATTCATTTTGGCCATAGGTAGCTACCCGATAGAGCTACTTTTCTGCTTCTCTCATCGAGCTCACTGATTATATTGCATTTTCTTGACAAAGACTCAATTTGGCTCTGAAAACCACAAAAAAGTCTGTCTGGAAGGCTGCCGAGGATGAGGCTCAGAAAAACTCAGGAGACTGGAGTGGAATAAACCACAAAAATATATATCTTTACTTGCAGGTCAGAGGCAAACTAATGTGTTTTAATATAACAACGGAGGTTCCATCCAAAAAGGTACGAGAGACAAGCAGATTAAGAACTCCTGTGGCAATATTCTGAAATTACTTTTGATGTGCAGCGTTGTTGATTTGATAGGATCATGTCAGAAAATCTATTCTTTCCTCTTTGGTGTTTTACAATTAATATGCTAATGCTGTTCAAATAACACAAAAACAAAATTACAACGATTTTTTTATAAAATATTCCTACATGTTTAAATGTGTCATAATTTGGCATGACAATGTTAAAATGTTTTGTAGTGTGGTAAACCAGTGCTTTAGAAACAAATTGATTGTTTTGAAGTGAAACGAAACGTAAATATGCTTTCATCATGCAATGCATGAGAACATGTGTTTTTTCTTCTCACCAAATTTCTAAGGAATGTACAAATAATGAAAATCAGGCCAGTCTATGGAAATGATTCACTGTAAGATGCATAATTCAAGGGCAAAGATTCGTTATTACCATTCATTATCAGGGCTAATTTATTGCTCTGTTAAGCATTTTCACACCAATTTTATATGAAATCCCCTTCTATGCATAACAATGCACTGCTGATTTACAATTTAATATGCATCCCCTGCCAATCGTCGCTTTCTGGGTCAGTGATTGGATAGAAAGCAAACAGTCTTCAATGGTTTCTGATTAGAAGTGGTCACCGTGGATCGTCGTCACCAAGTGATTGTATTTGTCTTGTGTTGTCATGAACAGAGAAATTGTGTTTGTTGGTGCATTTATTCTCCTTCAATACTTGGGTTTCTTAATGGTTCTTGTACTTGAGCACCCGAGAAGTAACAACATCGAAGGTGAAATACATATATCAGTATTATCATTTTTATATGGCACTTGAATATATAATATATACTGCCCTTAGCAGCATATTTTCAATCGTAAATGATCTCCGCTGTCAGTGGTGTATTGTAACCGAGGCCCCTGGTGTCTGATGGAGGGCTACCTAATGTTGTGAGGCCTTACGGAGACGTCCCTTTCTGAAGAGAGCTTTGTGCTCCTCTTTGTTTACAGAAGGACTGTGAAGCACGCTGTGCGGATGATCAATTCCGCTGCCACAACAACCTGTGCATCTCACTCAAGTGGCTCTGTGACGGACAGGAAGACTGCAAGACCGGGGAGGACGAGAGGAACTGCCAGGAAACAGGTTTTCCAAATAAAACAATCAAGTATTTCAAAAGTAAAAAAATGAGACGGGAAAGAAATATAGAACATCTGAAACATCCCCAAAAAAGAAAAATCTTTCCAAGAATTATGAAGGCTCTGTAAAAGAAAAAGAAAAAGAATCAAGCAATCTTCTTTGTATATTATTCCAGGGATTACACAAAAAATCCAAGAAAAAAAACGATGGTCCAGTGGAAGCTTTTTTTTTGGTATGTCCATTTGTAGAAAGATTCATGTTTTTCAACAACCTTCGACTGTCAAAGGATTCTGTTCTGACAAGTAGGGTGTGATACGAGCACAACAGTAATGCACAGCTGCGGTCCAGGCTTCCCGAGCAGATGCTAGTGCTCGTATGGTTTTGTGAAGCTGAGTTGGCTTTGCAAAGCTGCTTGTTTCATCTACTCTGCAGAGTTCCTGCAGGGATGATTGGCCGGGAGCGTTAGCAAAGTGCTCCAGCAGCCGACTGCTAAAGCACTTGATTCAGCAGCAGGTAGTGAGCCATGTGCCTCATCCGGCCACGGGGAACACGTCATATTTAAGAAGCTAACAAGTCCCTGCATCAGCACCACCCAACTTTTAACAACCCTAAACACTTCATTTTCCACATTTTCATTGCAGATGTTTGGGTACTGCGGTGGTTTTAGGATGTTGAATGGGATGGGTTTGTGGGCAATTCTTTTTTTGATGTTATCTGTGTTCCACAGCGGTCCCATCCTGCTCGCTCAATGAGTACGTGTGTGCCAGTGGGGGGTGCGTGTCGGCCAGCCTGCGCTGTGATGGACATGACAACTGTCTAGACGGCTCAGATGAGGTCAGTTTGTTGCGCTCTGTGCACTTTTTATTTATGTTTATATTGATGTTTTTTCAACTATAGCTGCGCTGTCAGTTTTTTCTTTTTCTTTAACAATATTACGCTTTCAAATGCCACAAACAACATCCAAAATGCAATAAGTCTGAAAAAGGCGCATACAGAAACTATAGATGGCTAGATGCGTAGAACTGGCATTTACAATTCTAATGTGTTCACTTTCTGGCATTCTACGTTCAAATGCAATATTGCCATCATAACTGTAGACCTGTTTTTCATTGTTGTAGTTATTAGGGTAAAGAGGTTGCATACAGCATCTAAAACCTGTTAATACATATTGTTCTCAAATACATATGCCATAGGCAAAGCAAATCAAAGGCACGTCATTTTTTCCACAATGCATGTATTACAATTATTACACATTATTATACCTGCGCATGAGTCCGGGAGAAAATTAAGATGTCAGGCAGCTCTCTCTGTCTGCATCTGGCAGTGGTGATTATCCCTCCATTACTCAAGTACATTATTTGACAAACCTTGAGCACAGCGGCAGGTTTCAATTTCTTTTGGCAAACCTGTCTACGCTCTCCACAGATCGGCTGCGTGAAGGAGTGCAGAGAGGATGAGTTTCTGTGTCTGAACCGTGCGCACTGCATCCCGCGGCGCTGGCACTGCGACGACGTGTTCGACTGCGTGGACCACAGCGATGAGGAGAGCTGCAGTCAGGGTAGGGCGTGTGGGCCGAGGTCCACCCAACCCCCATCACGTTGCGCAACGCGTGGGCCTGTTGCATTGGTGGGACGTCTGAAGTATAACATGACGCATCGGTTCACGGGTGAAACCTCACCCAGAGTATGCTCTCTCTCTGCACACTTCTGCATCCTACGTTGAAGTCCATCTGGAGATTGAAAGCGTTTTAGTCATGTAGAAACGCGTAGCTATGGAGACAAGGCAGCGGCGAGTAAGCTGTTACTAGGCTGGAAATAGTGGGGTTCACAAATACAGAGAAGTCCTTGAAAGGGTTTTGATAAGTAGACTTTTACTTTGTGTGAGTTGGGTAGGTGTTTGTGGTCTTGGCAAGGCAATAACGCCTGTCCACGGAAAGCATTATTGCCGTAAGTCCCTATAGGTTAATAACTTCACAGTTTTAGAGGAACCAACAGCAGCCATCTCTGTTATTTTACCAGGTGCCTTCTTCTGCCGCACTGATGAATTTGTCTGCAACAACACCTTATGCAAACTGCACGCGTGGGTGTGCGACGGCAAGGACGACTGTGGAGATAACTCGGATGAGGACCAAGACATGTGTGGTGGGTCCGCCTTCAAAGGCTTTGGATCAGACTTTTGTATGATTCTTTTTTTTTTTCCCTCATAAAGAACATAATGAATTTTCACGGTATAGCGTCCAAAGATGCCCGTGGGGGTCCCTCCGTAATGGATTTATTTTGGGGAAAGATGGTGGATGAAATTAAGACGCAGCTTTCTCTCCCCAGCCAAACATACGTGCCCTCCCACGAGGCCGTTCCGTTGCCGGAATGACCGTGTTTGCCTGCGCACGGATCAGGCGTGCAACAAGGTGGACGACTGCGGAGACAACTCAGACGAGGAGGAGTGTGGTGAGCATCCGCCGCGCGGTTTACCTCCTCCGCCGTCCGGACACAGAGATACCGAAGAGAAATCCAGAATCACTTACGTGACAAAATGCGACCGCTTTAATATGCTAGCATTTATTTCTAATCCCATGAATGTCGTAAATTGAAATGTGGAGATAGCTTTTCTTGGGGTTGCGGTTGTCAAAGAGGAGGTGGTGTTGAACAATGCTACGGGTTCACCTGCGTTGCTGACGGCGGCGCGAAACCCAATGCACTTGTGTTCTGAAGCAGAGGCTGTGGCCGGCAGACCGCGGCCGTGCGGCAAGACGGAGTTCACGTGCGGCAACCAGCGCTGCATCCCCGCGCAGCTGCAGTGCGACCTCTTCAACGACTGCGGAGGAGACAAGAGCTCGGACGAGCAGGACTGCAAAGCCCGTACGTACCGGCTCTTCTCTCCCCCCACCCCCCCCGCTGGCATTGGCGTGCACTTCAAGGAAATCACGCGTGCAGGGGCGAGATGAAAAGGGATGGACGGCACAACGCCACCCATCAGGACCCTCAGTGAAATTGGCATTTTCTTTTTGGTTTGATCTGTTAGTTGGTTATTTATGGTAATGTATGTATCGCCCTGCGACTTGAGGTGTGTTCTGAGCTATATGAAAGAGCCACCTCAAAGATTCGTGGCCCTCTTGGCTTCATAGCACATCAAACATGAGTGCACAGCAGGTATCTAGCATACCGCCAGGAGTGATGGAGTCTAATCAAAGTCCTGTTCTTTTAACACCTAGTTTCCAACGGGGACGTATGTGGGAAGAAAACAAACCCATGCGGGGAGGATGCAATCTGTAATCAAACAAATGCTAATGGCGTATGCCATTGTAAAGCGGGCTTCAAGAGGGACCAAACAACCAGCCAGTGCCAAGGTAGTGTATGCTCACATCGGTGTCTGCCTTGTTCAGCCATGCAAATTAGTTAAACCCAAACAGTGTTGTTAGAAGTGATACATAGAACTGCATTAGGCAGCACCAAGGGTTTCCTTTTTCAATTTTCACAACCCAGAAAAACCCAGGATGCAATTTGCTCACGTTTAATTGAAGCCATGTAGGCATCTGACTTTCTGAACTTTCTGAAGTGTTCACCACGTCGTATACAGTGTCACATAGAGAATAGGACACTGGTGCTTGATTCTTCCACTAACCACTAGTAACGGAGGTTACTTTAAACTATGATCATACCACTTTTACACTTTCATATTAAGTGATGATAGCGGCAATTATTCAATCAAGCAACCCAGCCCCTGGTGTCTGATTCACACTTAATGGGTTTGTGCTAGGAACGGGAAAATGCCATTTACAGTGTGGCAATGTCATTTCCTCTTTCGTAACAGGTCTAGGCCACCAGGTTGGGAAATGAAAGATGATTAAACAATGATTAAAGCAGCACTGAGAGCTCAACTTTGCATGAGGCAGGGGTTATTAGACGTTGTGTCTGAGAATAACTGCCAAAGTTCTGTCTTCATCTTTGCTTTCTTTTCCTGTCTTTCCAGAAATCAATGAGTGTCTGCAGTTTGATGCGTGTGCACAGTATTGCACTAATACTAAAGGATCTTTTAAATGCACATGTGATCGGAACTATAAAGAGATCAATGGCAACTGTATAGCAAAAGGTAAGGACCCAAACTTTGCATTTCAAACATCAATTCATTAATAGTGTTAAATTAAGCTAAGATAATCAACATTGATATTCACAAATTTGTTCTATAATTGAATTTTAATATTGTTAATCATGTAGCATAGTCAAATTTGATTGTTTGTTTTTGTGCTGTGATCAAACTGTTCAATACCCTCAATGGAATTTAGCCACTCTTCATTTTCTTTGCATATAAATAAACCATCGGCAGGACCAGAGGATCGAGTGCTCTACATTGCTAATGACACTGAAATCCGAAGTTTTGTGTATCCATTTAACCAGAGCCATGGACACAAAGTACTCACTCGCATCGAGGACAATGCACGCATTATTGGGATGGATGCACTGGTTCACCACCAAAAGTTTATCTGGGCTACACAGTTTAACCCTGGTGGACTTTTTTACAAAGAAACCCTAGACAGAAGTCAAACTAAATCTAATGTCAAAAACATTGTAAGTATATCCAAAGGTGTGGATGAATGACTTTTTTTTCCAAGCAAACACTTTTCATTTGTAATTATAGTATAGGCCTAGATTTTCCTGAAACAATTTTTGGTGCCCTGATTGACTTGGAATGATTCCAATCTAGTTTCATTAAGTAGTTATGACTTAATTTAATATATTGCTTGTTGAATAAATGATGATGATTATTTTTGTTTTGTTAAGTAATGGATAAATTAGTCAATCCCTTATTGGTGCAAATGAGCAAAGCCATTAGGGTAATATATTCTTATAGGTTGGCTTGAGCCAACCAATTATTTACCGGCATATTGCTGTGAAATGCATTGAAATGGCAACACGTAATACTTAGATGAAACGTTATAACATAACTCATAGGTATATTATAGTCAGTGCTGGAACTATGGTATCAATCTGATAGCTTTGTTCCAATCTCTCAAAAGGTAAACTAACCCATTCTAAACCTTCCTGTCTTTTGTTAAAGTCAATTTAATACAACTTGGCGCATTGAATTAATGCGCAAAGGGCCTCTAATGCAGCGCCTAACGTTTTGCTACCCATTGATTCCACCAGTGTTCAGACTTTCGCCGGCCCAGGGATGTGTCTGCCGACTGGATCACGGGCAATATCTATTGGACGGATCACTCGCGAATGCACTGGTTCAGCTATTACACGGCCCACTGGACCAAGCTGCGGTACTCCATAAACGTGGGGCAGCTCAAGGGACCCAATTGCACCCGCTTGGTGACCGACATCGCCGGAGAGCCCTATGCCATCGTGGTCAACCCGGCACGAGGGTAAGATGTTCTCCTCCGGGAGGCTAATCTCGGCCGACTGCTGGTACTAGTTCCCTCCCACAGGGTAGGAGGGAAGTGACGGGACGGTAGTCCTCTCCCATTCCCACCCCACTCGCACACACGTGTGCACAGACCTTTCAGGATGCGGGCGCTTAGCAGACATTTTTTTGGGAAGATGGGAAGATCATGGGAGATTATAACATGAGAAAAGAAATACTGTGACTTCCTATCAATGTACAATTGTAAAAGACCTGGAGTCGAGATCCAAATACGTGGACTCTTTAAGTCTGTGCTTTTAAAATCGTTAGCGTTATTCCCAGTGTGCTAAACATACTTGATTATGCAGTGTCTCTTAATGGGATGGATTTTAATCTGATGAAGCGTGGTATTTAAAGAGGTGTGCAACTTCCAGGAGAAGCAGCGTGGTATCATCAGAGGAAGTCTGCGTAAAAATGTGTCAAAGTAATGTCAAACCGAACCGTCTGACGAGGACGTTTCAGAGGGCGATGTTAACAACCATGTTTAGATCAAATTCGGATCTTGATCGAACGTGATCAAAATGTTGACAATGACTTTTTTCAGTCACACCTTGGGGGCCGTATACGGTGTTCAGACTCGACTCTTTCAAATTGCATTGTTGGGGGGGGGGGGGGGGGGGGGGGGGGGGGGGGGGGGGGGGGGGGGGGGGGGGGGGGGGGGGGGGGGGGGGG
>JAOPJO010000089.1:7593904-7614816 GCA_027123675.1 Molva macrophthalma
ACACACACACACACACACACACACACACACACACACACACACACACACACACACACACACACACACACACGTGTAAATAAGCGCCCATAGGGTAACATACAAATACATGGATAAAGTGTTAAAAATATCTCAAGGGAAAATGTCTCCATGTTGAAAATCCCAGAGGCGATCAATTAGTGCAAAAAGCTAACTGAGCAGCTTTACAGCTATCCAAGAGCAGTGTTCCCTACATTATGAAGCCATTGTTTTAATGACGATGAACACATAGCCATTCGTGATTGTGTTTTACAATGGAAGAGAGAGAATGGTGTGTAGCTTCACATCAGTTGAACCAGTCTTAAAATAGTCTTGTTATATTCGATCTACCTAGGTGCCAAGTTGGTAAGCATATTGTAAATGGTGCATGGTCAGCGCGATTCAGCTTATAAAATAAATAGATAAATGTATCACAGCAAATAAGTAAATGCAAAAGGGTTGCAATAAATCCAATATTTGGTTCATTAGCCTGACAATTATCAATTAAAACAACCTAAAATCTAGAAAAGATGTCAACCCCTGTGAAATATAAAGCTTATAGTCCATTACTTTAATTCTTGTATTGGAATACATTTATACAATACAAGTTGGTAAACCCATACAGTTAAAAAAACATTTTTGTTTCCTTTCATTTATTTATTTATTTCCATATCTCTCTTTCTTTATTTTGCAATGGCTGTTATTCCCCAAAGACAATTGCAATTCCTTTGACACTTGCTTTCGTATAATCTTCCCGTCGCCCCTCATTTCTTCCTTTTGCTTTCTCACTTGAATCGTGCAATTTCCTTTAATACACCCCTGGAAAGAAGGCCTCACTTTTCCTTCCAGCCAAAACAAAGAGGAGGGTTTCTGACTGCTACCTATAGCCTCTGTAGCTTTACAAAGGACTAGTTTGCACAAGGCAACACAAAACAAAGGGAAACACCAATTGTAAACAACTCCCATGTGGAGTGGAGCGGAATAGCTGTGGAGTATGGGAGAATAATGACCTCTGCACTGCGCAGTGAATGACTCTTAAGAGCTCCCTCCAATTAGAGACGCATCGCTGATCAAAGCACTGGGAGATTTTGTTGTGGTACGCTGGGCTGCTCCAGCCACCTCTCCCCAGAAAGCGTGATCTTTCTCACTGATCCGCTGGGCTTATTCTGAACCTGGGTCACGTTTGTTTGCAAGAATGTGTCTTGGCCCCTTTGGGTAGATCCTGACCTATGCTAAGCCAGAAGGATTGTCTCCACCAGAGGTCTAGTGGGCATGAAAGTCATACGAATATGAATCATTGTTTTTGTTAATGGTAATGCCAAGAACATGGAACCCCACCAAGAACAGTACATCTTCTTGAATGGGTTGAAGGCAATGTAGGCAGCAAGCAGCATATGGACATGCTACAACACGCGCATGGGAATGCACATGCTCCTCATTTCGGTGAGGGACACGAGCGCATCTTCACACCACTGGCGCCATATGGGTCATCAGCCGCTAATTCTCCAATCTGTGCAGCCCAGAAGCGAGGGGACGAGTTGAAGCACGACAAACCATCTTTCAAAGTTCTATCTACTTCCTGGATTTTTTCTCTCCACCAAACGCAAATCAGTTGATTGGATAATGATGATGTGATGTTTAAAATGTAATAACACATTGAACATTTTCATATTTCTGTCAAGTATGGAATTTTTTGGGGATATAATTGAAGTACTTTGGCATGTAAAATCTAATATAACAACTAATATAACTGTTCACACTAATCTATTTCTGATTCTTATGGCTCCTATGGCAACTATGCACTCTCTGGTTGTTGTTTTTTTCAAACTAAGTTGTGCAGCACTATACCTTTTTTTAAGCTACACCCATTTTTGATTGTATGCTTCAGTTGCTCAGCCTCAGTTGTAAATGACAATGAAGAAATGTAAATGTTGATGGATATTGGTAATAATGTGAGAGCCATACCTTATGCTCACTCCCGTACCTTAGTTTCAAAGTGGTCAAAGCACGTAGCATGGACAATTTGTACTTTGAAACTAAAGTACGAGAGATTTTACTCATACATACCTATCTGGAATGAGTTGCTTACTCTCGAGGACCTTGGTTTCCAAGTGGTCATAGCGTGAAGCATGGAAATGTTGTCCTTGTTAGGATGAGTAGCTATGGCAACTTGGAAAGTTCTTTTTTTTTCAATGGTACCATTTGCTAAAAAATAAGGACTCAAATACCTAAAAATATTGTAGGTGGCCTTTAAGCTGTGTATTACACATTGTATGGTCTACTCACTAATGTACTTAAATGTCTTTATCTGGTCATGCCTAAAGGGATAGAAGGCCAAGTCTCAAATCTGTCTGTTACTTTGAGATACACAATAACGGAGGGTGGATGGGAAAATCCTAGTAAAGGCTTGTTTCACCTGCTACTCTTTAGTTACAGTATAGAACTATAATCAGAGGTAAAAGGCAAGCCCTTGCTCTGCACAAATTATTCCTTACACAAAATTCCATCTGGAGGCAATGTGGCAGTTTTTATATCTAAGCTACAAAACGTTGTTTTGTGCGTAGATGCCTTTTTTCCAGGGAAAGGTATGTTTGATGTGTTGATATAACAGTATGATAATATCTAATTGTTCGCTACATGGTTTAGAACATCAGCTAGTTTTCCTATTCATTGCCTGTTAGTCAGTGGTTTGATGATCAATGATTCAATGATTCTGCACATTTTTCATTCCCATCAACAACCAGTTGTTTGTGAAGTGCTTCTTTCTCAAATGTACCGAAAAAATGACATGTGATTAATGTATTCTTGACTCTGCACAATAAAAAAGTATTTTACCATCTGTTCACCGACTATATACTAATTGAAAGTTGGGTGAGCTCATTTATTCTATTTTGATTGGAACACAAATCCTTTTTCTGTGGATTACTTTGGAGGGCAATGGAATGTTCTTCAAAAAGACATATCTACATCTTAAGAGAGCTATCTGAATGCTCACCAGCTCGAGGAATCATTAAGACAGAAGAAAGGGAACTGAATTGTTAAAAGGATGATGCAATGAACTGAAAACTCCCTCCAAGTCGTGTTACTACGGGAACTGTGGAGAAGTGAGAATGACAAATGTCAGTGGGGACTTGTCTACACTCTGCGATCCTCACCAACAAAACATCATCCTTCTGGTTGCTTTGGTTTCCCCACCTGCTAGTTAAGGACAGGATTTTCGTGGGAAAAATAAAGATGACAAGGATGAATGAGTTTCATTATTATCCTGCTTAATCGGGAGGCTGATCTCTGGTGATGCAGACTTTATTTCCATGATTAGGTGATCAAAAGTAATAAAGAATAATGATTTTGCATGGATCCAATTAATGCAGAACTCTATATGGAGGTATTTTTGAATTCTCAGATTGTAGATTTTTGGCTCATTTGAAAGGCTACCTAAAACAATAACAGTAACAATCGCAAGAAGCTTACAAAATAAAGCAGATTTACTTTAGTGTAGAATCGATTTTTTTAAAGTTTTTTTGGTATTTAGTTTTTTGTGTGGTTATGATCTAAACTAGATAATCAAAAATAAGGTAATACTAATAAAAAATCGCACCATCCAACATTTGTATCTTCTGGAGGACGTTGCTATGGAGTCAATATTGGAGGGTACCAAATCGGATGAGGGCTTTGGGGTTCCTCTCACGATAAATTTCAATATTTTAAAACTAAAATATAAAAAATACCCAAAACACATGGGATGACCTTTTTATGTATATGTTTAACTTTATATAATTTTGTGTAATAGTGTATTATACTTCATCACCTTTTTACCTCTTACCTCAACGACAACCCCTCTCACCTTTTTACCACTAAGCTACGACACCTGGTCCGGAGATGATCCGGAGCTGCCCTTTCACACATGCAACACACAGCTGGAGGTAAGCTGCATAAGACTTGTTCACACATATCGGAGATACTCTGGATACAAATCCGGATCATTCTGATCCAGATAAAAAAAAATTAACAACTGGGTGTGTGCGTGCTAGAAACAATTTGTCACTGTAAGAAAAATAAGACTGTAAATTAGCGACAACAGGTGTAAAGTCCTATGATTTAGCCAGTCTTCACAAACCACTTTGTGAATGGTCTACTCTGCTCAACGAAGGGACACGGTGAAGGAGGTGTGTGTGTGTGGTTGTGTGGAGCTCCTTCTAGGAAGCGGTTGAGGACGGAGACAGGGTTAAGCTTCTCAGACACTTATAAGTTTGGAGTGCGGTCCATTTGGAACAGTGCCACCCATGGAAGAAGGCACTTTCTCTACATGTCGTCTGATTTGGCTGAATTTTTTAGATCTGGGTTGTGGATGGTGTCAGCTTGGGAATCAATATGACAGAAGGCCGTTTCACTCAGAGAGATTCAAAGTTTATCAAGATACATAAAGCATATATACAGTTAGTTTAAGGGAAGATCATACCCCTGGCGTGGAATGTAAACTAACTAATGCACAAAATGTATGCTAGCTAGCTAACGTTCTAGAACTAATGCCCAAAGTTAAACCGGCCGTCACCACACACACTCAAGGAGATCTCTGCGATGGCAGCATAGAACACTTCTGCATGTATTATTGCTCAAACTCTACAATAAACTGGTTTACTCAACTTCAACCTGTGCCCTGGTCATGGGAGGAGCCCAATAAAGCCACCTAGGTGGCCTGTGGCAGCTACTTAGCTGGCCTGTGGCAGCTACTTAGCTGGCCTGTGGCAGGGAAAACAGCTACATATATATTTTAATTACGGCCCTGCTTCCTCTATTTGTAGTCATTGCCACCAAAGCCATATTGCACCCTTCTTTTAATAAAGAAAAGCCTTGAGAAGCACAAAGCCATGGTTCAGACCCAGGTGAGACCACTAAGTGTTTGAAAGCAACGTGCAAGTCTGCCACATCAAAAGATGCTACACTTTGCTTTTCATAGCCAAGCACACAAAAGGAAGTTTGTGGTGTGTGGGCAACGGATAAAATAATTTCATCACATGAATAACCCTTACAAAGTGAGCTGTGAATACCATTATGTTTTTACAAGAATGATAACAATCAGTTGTCGCTTATGTCTGGTGTAAATATTCCGTCTCACTTAGAGAGGGGTCTAAAAAGAATGTAATGATATCCTGCTGCTGCAATAGGAGGCAAGAAGATACAGCCCCTTCAACAATAATCCATTATTCCATCAGAGGGCCATAATCGCCACCGTGTTGTCATGACAACAGTGGTGGGAGACAAAACAAAGTACTAGCACCACAATGAATAAATAAAGGCAAACAAAAGAACCCGCTGAATGTGGTCACAGTGAAGAATTGGCTGGGTGTGTTGCATATTCAAAGAAATGAACACATTAAGGTTTCCAGATTTATCTGGAGTGTTAACGCGTTAACGTTGACTTAAGATTAAGGTTTGAGAGTTGTAAAGACGGAGCAGAAAAGTGCAGAAGAGAGCAGGATTTTGAAACTAAACGTCCCTCCCTGCTCCTCCCTCCCTACTTTCTCCACATGTTGCATCCATGTGCCTGTGATTGACAGGTAAAATGGATTCCCCAAACCAATCAGGGAAGGGATGCCCTGATTTGTCAGAAATCTCCAGGGAGCAGTCCAAAATCAAAATTAGCTCATACAGAGGCAGGCCACAGTCAGCCAGAAGAGACATTCTCACAGAGCATATCACTTACTAATATCTGACAGATGGCTATATCATTTCTAACAAATTACATACCTACAGCACCTACAACACCTTAAAAGAGACATTTCCATTGCTTGGTTCCAATGCTTATCCAGCTAAGGAGGTAGCGTTGGTTATCAACTGCGACAACAACCCCGTATCTGGGATGAAGTGCTGAGATCCCTCCCCTCCTCCACTCTCTGCTGATATGTTACGGGACAGTGCGAATGTGGATGATGACCGGGTTCATTTTTCTTAAAGTGATTAAACGCTTTTCCTGCTCAATACTATCAGCAGGGAGCTGGAGGATTAAGAGGATACCCTGCTGTGTATGCCTGGCAAATGATCTCCAGTCAAAACAGTGATATCTAATATTGCCCTGGATGGGAACTCAGCCTGATAATAGAAGTTCATCTCTTGAACCTGATCTTGAACTTGAATGGTCTTAAAGATGAGGCTTTCAGACATAAAACACGGCAATCAGAGGTGGAAGGTGTACTACTCTCCATGGATTAGCAATATCAAGTCTCTCTCTCTCTCTCTCCCTCTCTGTATATATCTTCAGTCTCGCTCTCATCTCGTCTTTCTCTCGCAGTCTGTTTCCCAGTCTCTCTCTCTCTCTCTCTGTATATATCTTCACAGTCTCGCTCTCCATCTCTCCATTGTCTTTCTCTTGCAGTCTGTTTCCCAGTCTCTCTCCCTCTCTGTATATATCTCCAGTCTCTCTGTCTTTCTTTCTGTATATATCTTTCTTTCATAGTCTCGCTCTCCATCTCTCTCATGGCCTCTCTCTTTCTGTTTCCCTGGTATTTTCTCATGCTTGGCTGACAGACTCTGGATAAATTGGGGATAAAACACTTACTGAACTTAACTGGCCATGATACAAGTTGAGAAGAAAACCGTGCAAGGTCACTTGCACAAGAAAGCATCTATTAGTCAAAGAATTACAGTAGTAAACAAATACTACAAGCATGCCACGTTAATATTCCTATTTCTATTAACTGAATTTCCCACATAATGAGTCTATGGGGACCTCCGAACTGTTTTTATTTGTGTGTCGCTTTTGTCATTGGGGCCTTAGAGGTACTTTGGTTATTGCATGATTTAGCAGATAATTCAGTTTCATCGTGGCATTACAGGACAGTTAGGGATATAACAGAATATTTTGATATCCATACATTCGTTTGGCATGGTTGGTATTCAGAATTTTTCTTTTTCTTTCCCATAAGTGTTGTTCAAAGGAAAGTTTGTAGGCCATTATTCAGAGTGTCAAATATTATCATAACAGAATTTATCATTGCATAGGAGCATGTCTATTTAGGTAATTCTAAATGTTTCTCAGGTGTAAAACAGACTTGGACATAGGTGATGCTCTTTGCTTGATTAATAACTACAAACAAAAAATAATATGACAATGATGATGATTTGTTTGAAAATGCTCAGATTATTAGAGAAAAATCTTTTCCAGAATAATTTCAACAGCGTTGAATGTAAAATAAACCAGCAAAAAGATAAAGAACTGAACTGAATCCAATTATCCAGCTCTACCTTTGAGTTATGAGTAATCTGCAAATATATGCAAATATATCTTCAAATGTGTTTTGGTACCGTCTGAAAGAAAGGAAGAAGATATCCATCATCATCGACTAGGATGCTGGAAGCACACGGCTCGTATTTTTATGGATTTGCTTTAAAAATCCTGTTTTAATTATTGATGGCCAACTAATGAAAACCCCCCAAAAACCTATGGGAGGTTTACGTCTGCCATAAAATTGCCTTACGTCATTTCATGACAACATTACCAAGGTCCACTTACGCCGCTTTAAAAAATGGCGGGGGAGAAGGCAGTCACATTCACCTCCATTAAAGCAGTAAAAAAATCCTTAAAGAGACCTAATTGTCAAGGACATTAAGTAGCAGAAATGAGGACAAGCCACTGAAAAGACATGCTTCAATGGTGATCATTTGTAATGAGCAGACTGCCACAATAAAAGTGCCCTGCGCTGGAGTGAATCAACTGGATCATAATGATATGTGCCAATGACTCTGAAAAATGAAATACCTGATAAAAAAGATCAATCTTATCCCGTGATTCTTTGTGGATCGCTTAACTGCCTAATTCATTAAAAGGCTAACGTTGGGCAGATTGGAAAAGAAAAATGGTCGCAATTTGAAATGGTTTCTTTTTTCCAAGAGCTGAGAGCAGAGCACAGTTGAAACAATAGGGCTCTTATGCACGTTTATTTTAATGGTTTGAAGTTTCTTATTCTCATTCTTATTGTGAAAGAGGCCAATGTTGTTACTAAGACCTTAATGCTAGGATTAGAAAGATTGCACAGGCTGAATTGTGAAGCAATCATGCATTTAGAGAAAGCTATGAATGTGATTGTAACCAGAAAGTGTGAGCACCGTGATTGTTTTATATTGTGAGCAGCTGTAGGGCTACATTCATGAAATGTGTCATCAACACCATGCATGCAGGATCCTACATCCTATGCAAATGGTTATAATATGCACTATATGGCTATAATATGTGAAAGAGACTTAGAGGGACATAGCTGGCAGCAAACATGCACACAGTTTCCTAAGCTCAGGTGATAACATATTATATACAAAGCGATTTACCATTATAAAGATGCACGGACCAAATGATTTTCAAAGCTGTTGTAGTTTAGAAAGTGGCATATACATTTTGTGCCGGAATTTTTATTTTTAATTTTGGCTGTAAAGTTTGAAAAGGTTAAGATTAGGCATACAATTAAGGGTGGTTAATTATAAGCATTGGTTAGAGGTTGTTCGATTTAGGTCATAGGTCATAACCAAGTAAATGGCGTTATTGGGTTAATTAAATATAAGTGTTTGGTGTGGGGGATTATATTAATAATTTGTGCATAAGCGACCTTACCCTAACCAGAGCATAATAGGAAATCTTTAACATTCTTGAGGGCAGGCACTTGTTTAAATGTATTGGTATTATAGCAGAGCAGATTATCTCAGAAAGCACAACTAGATGTGATGGCTGCAACAGTAATGAACAAAGATTGTGAGATGTTCTGTTCAATTATGGATTTTTCTTGTTGTAGAGCAGCTGTGAAGAAAGAGTTGTTTGTGACTCATGATATTGTCCTTTACTTTCTTTATCTGACTTTTCATTCGGCACAGTCTGTAAAATTGTATGATCGACTGATATAGATCGGGCAAGAGAGTCCAATTTAATAAAACTTAGCACATCAACATTTTAAATCAAATAAACACACTTTATGAGGATACAAACTAAAATAGCAGTCAGAAAGGTAGTGTGGTGGCAAAGGTAGTGTTTTCTCCTTAAGCCCAACATAAAAACAATTGTTCAGCAAGTTAGATAGGTTGGTCATTTCAAATGATGAACCCAATTCATTTCTGTTATTAATTCGGCCCGTTGCCAGATTGAGGGGATTAATCGCATAGTTGCAAGAATTTCTCATCACATCTTTTCCATTTCCACCACATGTTCTACCAGGTTCAGAGAGCTATTCAAAATCGTACTAATTTATCTGTCTGGGTCCATTTCCAAAGGGTTTCAATCAAAATGAATTTGCATTTTGGTCAGACTAAACTTATATTTCTCATGTGCACTCGAAATAGAATAGAGCCGCCCATGCTATAGTATATGTATATATATAATATAGTATAGTATATATATATAGTATATGTAAATATATAGTATAGTATAGTATATATATATAGTATATGTAAATGCTTGGTGGGTGTTAAAGGACAAATTGGGTAGAGTCTCTTTCTTTGGTGAGCAATAGATAGAAGACTACACAACTCTGTAGCCTGCAATACATGGGTGGCATCATTTGTTGTTGTATATAAAATACAATATATCATTTATATACCAGAATATGCATACAACATTTACAACGTATACCTAGCAAAATAAGCTGTTACACTGAGTTTTTACACTGTATATTATTCTTATTCTTAGCCATTCCTGCAGATTCATGCCTAAAAACATTAGGTGGTTTGGTGCAAGTTCCAGAGTGGGAATTGAGAAGAGTTTGAAGTACTCCACCCTTTCCATCCACCCCACAATTTTGAAAATGTAGCTCAATGGCCTATTAGTGGAATGGAAAGAGTCCTTTGTAATATGGCCTTGCTGGGAGAAAGAACATATTTTACAAAAGCTTTTGTATACAAATTATGATACACACTCCATATTATGATTTGACTAGGGTCACGTATTTATTGGATTCAACGAGTGTCACTGAAGTAGCTACTAGACAAATGGAATCTGTCAGGTGGAAGCCATCAAGTAAACGCTATTACAGGGTTTCAGTAAGTTCTGCTGCAAACAATTTTACCTTTTGAAATGCAGGTCTTGTTAAGGCCTTGGGAATGAAATCTGAATCTGAATAGACTATACTAACATTCAGCCAGTACAGATATAATTTTTTCCTGTGCCCCTCTTTCTACTCTGCTTATTTGTTTACATTTTTACTTGCTTTGTTTTAGAAGCTCAGAGTCCATTTCATATTCAACATGAAACCTTCAGACACAAAAAGTGAGACAACAAAATGAGAATGTACGCATATTTTGAAACTATTTAATCAGCAACGGAAGCTAAAGTTAAACTTTCTTTAAATGTATTTTATCAGCGTAAAAATGTCCTTTTATCACAGAATAATCTTGATGAAATGAACACAAATCCGCCACATGAGTAACACATATAGAAGTGGCATGAAAACAACCACATACAATTCCAGGGATTTCTTCTGGGACTCTCTTTACATACATCAGCATGAAATGATTGTACTTGGGCGTTGTGAATTAGAGATTGCAAATGGATTAAAGCTGCATATAAGAACATATTCCAGTCATCCATATAAGTATTCATAGGCTTTCTGGGGGTCCTGCAATTTCTTTGGAATTCAAAATAAAAGCTTATGAAGGCACTGCAAAAGGAACATTTAGATTGCCTCCAACTAATATGTACTGATCTCGTATACTTCATTTTTCCTATCCAAACCATCATTGTCCCTGCCTGATAGGCCATGGTCCAATTATGGATTATATTCGATGGATAAACATTGGAATTGTATATTCCAATTGTATATGTCAATATTGCAATGTTGCATAGATTGTTATATATATGTTATATGTTTTGCTATGAACAGATTGCAATCCTTCCTGCTACTTGGTTGTCAAGGCAAGTAATCCATACATAATGTACACACAGTAGATCTTTAATTATTATAGAAGCATCACTGGCTTTGCTTTCTTACGTCTTTTCCTTTGATATAAATTCCAATACTAATATCTAATACAAATATGTATACACACACACACACACACACCTACACAATTGTTATCACATGATGAATAGCTAAAAGCTTCATTGCAAAAGTGAGAGGCAATAAAGTTGATGATGCCAATGTTGACCATGTGTAGTGGCATTCAAGAGGAGTGAGCACACTACCACACAGCCTACTAGCCTTGCTAATGAATGGCATCAAGTGACTGATTGTGATTCAGTCTCTCAATGACTCCTCATAGGGGTGAGTGTTCTGGATGTTGTATTTAAAGGAGAGTGAATCGTCAAAGACTGTAAGAAATTATCCTATAGCTATACTATAACTCGGCTTCAGCTAAACAAGGTTTGTCTGCTCTTGTTTTGAACTATGGATGGAGATATATGTAAGAGTTTATAAATAATTCACAGTTGGCTGTGAGAGAATGTATCTTTGGATTCCATAAATTGTTAACACAGTTCTTCAAGGGGGTACATTGTGGTTTGAACAAAAGGTATTTGCCCTTGCATCCTATCATAACCATAGCCATGTTAAATAGTTTAAATTAATATGTGATTTCCTGGCCTATGGAGGTTTTGTGTTCCCTCATACTATATTTATAATGGAGAGGTATGTGGGACTTGATCCATGCATACTCCATTAATCTTTTAATCCTTATTGCTTTCAGACAGATTTTGTGTTTTGTTTTGAATAAAAAGTTAGCCAATGAGATCAGTTTGGTCTTGGCAATGGAGTGCTGTTGCATGCAGGTAATAACAATGTACCTGAAAGCATTGAAATGCCTCAAGAAAAAACACATGATTTTTAAAGCAGAGGAAATCACCTAAATTATCATCAGTGGTTTAAATTTCGTTCCTGCCAAATTGCTTTGACATTTAGGTTTGATTACTGCCATACTATAATTCTCAATGAAAGGGTATGTGCATAAAAAAACCTTCTCAAAGGGCAAACATTTAAAATACTTTCTCACAAGGTGATACATTTGTACAGGCAAACATTAGTATTTCGACGTATGACTTCAAAGTGGAATAATGAGAAGCAGTCCAATAACGGGTTTTGTGATCTCAGAAAGGGGCTGGATATTTCCCGTTGCCCCAAACATCTCAAGTGAATTGGACTGAATGGCCAATGGCATGAAACTGAAGCTTTAATTACCACTTTCTTTTTGAGAACCCCATTTTCTTTTCTTGCAGTAAATGTCCCAAGGCAGGTAGTTTCCAACATCAATCTGCACCTATAAAAGGGTTAAAAATTAATATGAGTGATAGCAGTGCAGCAAGGGTCTCTTGTGCTAATTAACCTGGAATGCTAACAAGCTGAAACAGGTTTGAGCTAGCCCAGCAGGTGATGTGTGGAATATTCTGATGTCCAAATGTAAAGGTGTCCCTTTACATTTGTTGCAACAATTTAAGATTGTCCATGTTATTGACAAAGTTTTGCACCCAAATGTTTGTAAATGCAAATATTCTGACCCAAGATGCCTGGCTAGTTCTAGTAATGAAAAATTATTTACAGTATTTATTTAATTTGATTTCAAGATCCTACTAATAACTTATATTTAAATTATTGTTTTTTGCGACAAAAGTACAAATAACAGTTAGGTTTCCACTGTAAAATACAGTTGAATACAGTAAATACTTTATTTGAAGTCATTCCGTACAAGTTGACAATTTCAAACATGTAAATGTAGTCTTTAAATCCAACCGTGAATATTCTATACGAACAGCTTGTGCAGCATAACACCATAACAAATGCCTTTTCTTTAGAGAGGCCTACTGATTAAATAAGAGTTAATGATTTAATTTCTTTGACGATGCCAACAAAGCTCATTTACTAAATGTGCAGACTGCAACATAATTAAATCAGTTTAGGGAACATACACAGGCAGGATAATCTGGTAGAGTGCTATCATATCCCAACATGAAGCAAATCAGTGATGTGACATCAAAATTAATAAGGGATATGTAGATGATAAGGACTTTATTTCCATTTATGGAAATGATAAGGCCATATTTGTATGGTTCTATCTCTACCAGTAATGGCATCAATAATTACATCTATCAGACAGACAATAATAAATATATATAGGGCACAAGTTACACACTCATATACACACATTTTGATCAGTTTATTTGTACCGATTGGCCCCCTTTGCTGTTAAGACCAGGAGAGCAGAGGACCGGTCACAGCAATTGAGAAATATGGGAGAAAGCGAGAGGTAGAGATAGAGAAGAGAGTGAGAAGAAGAAATGTTAAGAGAGAGAAAGAGAGAGAGAGACAGAAAGACAGCGACAAAGAGAGAAAGAGCAGAGAGTAGACTCCAATCGCTAATGAACTTTTGCTGCTTAACAATACAAAAAAGACCCCCCCCTCCAATCCTCTTGCCTTGCTTTCTCCACGCATCGCTAGCTGTATGACGGATAAAACAGAAGGTCCCTGGAAGAGCTCCCTGCACACACAGGTCGGGGTGTGAGGGAGGGGGAACTACGGATGTGGGAAGGAAAAGAGACGGTGTAATGAAGGTGATGGAACATTCGGGATACAATGGAGGAGTAACGAACAAGGCCTTCCTCACAAGCGTTTATTGCGTGTGTGTCGTTTTTTCCTTTGTGTTTTAAAGAGCCACGGAAGGGCTCACTTGGGAGGTTCATCCATCATGGTTAGCATGTACAAAAAGCACACCGGGGCCCATTCTCAACACGCTGCTTGGCTTCCATTTACCTTTTGATCTACATTATGCCGCTTAAGGATCAATGCCATTTTGGACGCACCGATGTGAAAGTGATTTGAATAGGGACAAATCCGCTGATCACAAAAACCTCTCTTCATTCAATTTGTGTCACCAAGGTGTGGCGCAATCCGCTATGCATCATGAGGAAAGTGTTGATCAATTGTACACTTCTTTTACGATGCATTATGGGTATAAAAAGTGTGGTGTGTAGGATTTAGTGGCATCTAGCGGTGAGGTTGCAAAATCCAACCAACTGAGGATAGGGAGAAGGCTCCAGCCAATCAGGGGGCTCAATCAGAAGGGAATGAGTACAGGTGTGTGAAGAGAATAAATCAAAGGAGAAGACCCATAGCCATATAGGCTGCGGTCGAATAGCCTTTTTTGCCTAGGAAGGTTCCTAACTGAGTGAAATGAAGGAAGTTTCTTAGTGGCAGCCATTTTTTACTTCAATTCCAACCTTGGTAAAGAAGTAAATATAGTTATTTTTACCCGGAAAAAATGCAGCTTCCTCGTTTACTAGTTGTTTACAGGCCAGTCTTTTCCACTCCAATATGGCGCAGACTTTTGATCCAATACGGCGTCTATGTATATATGACTATGGATAGACATCTTTCACAGAGGTGTCCTCATAGGACAAACACAGGTGTCGCTCATAACACTATGGGTCTTCTCCTTTCGTGTACCAGGACACGGGTAGTAGACTTATCTTCACTAGCTTAGTCTACTACCATTGACCAGGTACATAAAAGGAGCAGACCAGTCACTCTAGGTCATACAGTAACTGGGATTGCGAAACAGTCAGTGATAGTTTATTTCTTGGAACATACTGTCTGTTCTCCAAGAAGGTTTGTTTTATCTTATTGGAAAGAAAAAGTACTTAGGGTTTGGTTTGAGTTAAGTCTATAATATGTATCTATGGCAATAACTAATATAATGTATGCATGTTTCTCATTGTAGCTGAGGTCTTAACGAGCTAACCCGGTTATTTTACCAAGCCTATCTGGCACCCGAACCTTTTGTTTGATTACTTTAACATTTATTGTATGAAGGCTCTGCTACAACCCCCAGCCATTAGTAGGACACGCTCGTAAGCAGAATCGCATTAGCCTTGCGTTCCTTGATGGGATTAATAGGACAGGTGTTGATTAAAAGAAGCACCTCACGGGGAAGCCACGACTGGCCTCTCAGTCGGGAGAGGGGGAGAGATATGCGGGGCCAGATGGATTGGGACAGAAGATCTTAAAGGTACATTAGACGGAACAAATGTGTTTCTTATGTAAGTTTCATCCCCTGAAACACCTAGATTCATATGCAATGGGCTAATTGGGCATATATTTTTCTAATGGATGTTTTAGACGTAACTTTTGATTGCATTTTATTACGGTGTGATCTTAATGGATCTCTTTCTTGGAGAATTTCAATGAACAGGCCAGGAATGAGAAACAATGGCAAACTTAACATCCCCTGTTTCTGAGACAGACTAAGGAGACATTATGTGAACAAAGGACTCAATATCATTTAGGTTTCATCATATTAATGTCATTAATGTCAAACAAGTGTTTTAAGCCCCTTTCAAATATGAACTGCAACCCTGAATTTATGTAGAAAAAAAGAAGAATTTACACAAGCATTGTTGACATCATGCGACTGGTTCAAAACCGGAAGAATAGAAACAGAAAACAAACATTCGAGGGTGCTTTCTCTTTCATTGATATACATGTTCAAATACATGTAATATTGATATCAACGCAACATCATTAGGAATGAGTCAGTAGTCTCCTCCGCCATCTTCGATGTGCTGTGAACAAAACGCTGCAATTTCCGCTGCATACTTTTAACATCATGTCGTGCCTCCTGCACACTCTACTCAGGGGGCTACCCTCGCTTGAACCAAACAGAGTATTTCCAGTATGATAATGCGTCTGACATGGAAAATCTCTTGTTATATGCTACATGTGTGAAAGGAAAATCTGGACAATGTCTGGACCGGATTCACTGGACATTGTCCAGAGTTTGAATGACAAAACGGCTAAGGATTAGCTTGTATTGCCATAGTAAATTTTACACTGTCACTCCGTAATAATTAGCTGAACTTTTACAGCATGTTGACTCCAGTGTGATTAAATCCAGACATATACATGCATGTCTGACTGATGACTGCAATTATCGGTTATGTTTTCTTGCCTTATTCAGTTTATCCATCAGTCAAGAAAATAAAGTGCTGAGTTTTTTTGTAGCTGTCAGTTATGCTGTTAAGTAAGAGATAACGCTATGTTGAATTATGTACTTTGGAAAATTAGTTGAAAGTGCATGCAGGATGATACAATTGGCATTTGTCATTGTCTAACATATCAATTACCCAACAGCTCATTAACTGCATAAAATACCTGGGCATGCTAATAATGCTTGGTTGTATTAGAGCTCACCCTACGTTGTGTTACATATAGCCACGACTTTATGCTAAAGGGGGTTTATTTTTTCCACCACCTCTGTCAAAGAAACAAATGACAGGCTCTAAATTCAACTTCTTAGACGTAGGGTCCATGATGTCCGTTATGAAGCCATAGATTTTGCATTGCTGGCGCCGCGATTGCTTGAGATTTGTGCAAACAGCAATGGAAAGAGTCCATATTTGGGACATATAGGGCAGGAATTGAATGACCGCCACGCAGTAGTCTATGGCTAAAACTCTAATATTCAAACCTAAAGCACTTTCTCATGAAATAAAACAGGACCTCTCAAAAATACATTATACTAGAGCAGAGCCCGTTCAAAACTTGCCTGTTCGAAATGGGCCGATTGCTTCGCCTCTGCTTTTGCTGCCTGCAGCTCTATCTGGTCATCAAACAACTTCACACTCTACACTGCGTCTCCTTGGATCCTCAGCAATACGCCCGCTGAGAGTGAAGACGATTGGATCATTGGTTGTTCGAAGGACAGACATACATACAGAGGCTCCTCTAATCATAGTTTGATGGAGATTAATTAGCCACTGAGATCCTAGTCTCACAAATCACTTTAGAAAGCTTTAATCTGGGTGAGTGGGCCATTTCATTTTCCTTCGCTTCAAATTTATTTTGACCAATCATGTAGCTTGGGGCATGGATCTGGAGGAGCGCGTTACATGGAATCTGTCTCTACAACCTGACCGGCAGACCCATAACAGAAGCGATATGGCTGACCATGAATCTCGGATCCAGAAGAGGACTGATAACTAAAACAATGACATCATCTTCCCATTGTCACTATCCCTCCTTGGTCAACAGCGAACACAAACTCGGCCAGCACTGGTAAACTTTCCTTTAGCAGGTGGGAAGACAAGCTAAGATGTCCTTAGACACCAACGTCCTTCGACTGGAAGTGTCTGTAAAGGATTCAAATAAAACCTGCGTATTAGACTGGCCACTGTTTAAATAAATGTGTTCAAATTGTCTTCTTGCCACTAGTGTATCCGTTTCTTTGGAACAACATTACAAAGAACAGGACACACTGCGTGACTCCACCCTTCACACTTCATGGTTCCCGGCCCAGGTGCTGTGACGCCTCGCCCCAGAGGTTTGGCTAGCAAACATTTGGATCCGAGATCCTGGTCATGGAACTTTGTCGAAAGAGGACCAGGCTTTTTAGGGGGGTTTGATTGGTGCTTCAATGGCTGCAGCACGCTATGTTTGAGTGTCAATTTGATTAATATCTTGCAACCTGTGGTACTCTGAGAATGGTGAATCATACCACACAGGTTGAAACAAAAACAAACGTTCCGAACCAAAACGGAAAATTCAAAGGAGAACATCCTGTAGCATTGTTGTCGGAGAAGCCAGTATTTCGATTAAGCATATTTTCTTCATCTCTGATGACCTATCGTGGTCATTTTATGGTTAAGTACAGTACATTTGTTGCATGCTGTGCCTTTAATGTTGTATTTCCTTTTTTACATCATATATGGCCTAATTTATTTAAAAGTAACATTTTCTGTTTTAATCTTTAGGTTTATAAATTTCAGAGACTAATGTTGACTAAGGCAATTAAATATGTCACGTGTTCCAATCAGTGGTTTAAAAGGCCAAATGTCAAGCAATCAAAAGGCACCATTCAGTGTTAGGTTTCTTTGACAAATCATAATTTACAGCCACTTCAACACATGTTATTTAAAAATAACCTTTTAATTTGTACCCAGGCATTGGGGTTTTAATGTGAAAGAATGATTATATGGAGCCACTGGTGAAGCCACTAGTCTATATTTTGAAATGGCAACAGCTATACAATTATTTCAAAAAATTAAAAATGTATTACCATAAAAATGTATCTGATTAGAGAACAAAATCAATCATCAATTATATAAAATGTTGATTGCTTAGAGAATTTTAATACAAAATCAAATGCTAACGTTAGCCTCTCGCTTTTCTAAACCATTAAACCATCTTAACCAAAATAGTAGAACTTTAATATCTGTGAACTAACTTCAGCATGAGGGGGGAGACAGTTATATATTGGCAATTATATCTAGGTTAACTAAAATGTATACTTTTTTTTGGGCAGCTGTAATAAGAATAGGCTACTCACGTCCCCTACTGAATAAATAAGTCCTGGAGTCCACTTATCCAGGGTGTCAATTAATCATATGTGGTTAATTTGTAATCAACTGAAGAGTTTTTCAAGACCATTTGAAAATCTTCCAAATGGACGCCTTGGGACTGACTCTCGTGAGATTAACTCAGTCGGAGTCTGTTTAATATTGAACCTGAGGTCAGCATATCTGCAGTACAACAAGTCTTATCAGATATATCCTTAATATGTCTGGACAAGCTCTGCCCATGAACATGCATTATGAAAGAAGATGACTGTCTCTGGTTAATCGGGGATGACCTCACTTACTCATCAGATTTTACTGACTAAACTCTCAAAATATGACATGCCCAATATGTTTCGATGTGGTTTTTATTTTATTACCTTTTCCTTTAAAATAGAACGATTTTCAGTTAGGGTCTAGTGAAGACTTATGGCAACACTACACACTGCTATGCATCTGGATCAATACATGTTTAACCAACGCATTTAACATTGACCTTACGCTGTGCTAACATACAGGCTGCAATTTATAGTTATACAGCATTTTGTCAATTCAAAAAAAAAAATTAAAAATCTTTTAGGAACCTTATGTGTGTGAAAGTGCCAGTGCACATGCATACATCATCAAACAAGATTGATCAGTATACGACGGTGATGTACATTATTTTAAGACGGGTCCTCCACCAATCCTCAATAATGCTAAAGCCATGTTTACTTCTTTGCACGTCCATTTCGTCTGCAATGTGTAAAGTAGTATGAATCATGTATGACTATTCATTCATTTACACATTTGTTTAAAATGTTCATATCATTTTTTACTCAACGACCCTCTCAAAATCGGCACATACGACAATCAGCTGTCTTGCATTAACGGCTGAACCACACCCAAACAAAACTTCAGGTCAGGTCCTTGTATATCACATGCTCAAACACAGTAAAACTGACACCTGACCTGCGCAATTTCTTCACCACACCAACCTCTGTAGGTTTATTGTTCGGGAGTCTTGCCTGATTTATGCTACAGTATCGTATGCCTAATGCTCTTGTCTGTGCAGAGAATATTAGAATGCGGTGTGCTATTTATGTCCCCTTGGGGGGGGGGGTACATAAAACATGTTTATTATTCATATCTTATCATGCTTCTGTTAGTATTTGGTCACACTCTAAGCCACATTCTGCATTGGATTGAGCTTTCACTATTCAGGGAATCTTAACATGCATATTTATATTGAAGTAAGATACTGTGACGTGACCTCACATGTCCGGTAACATCATTATCTATGGTGAATGTCTATTTTTCTAATTATTCAATGCATGTGTAAAGTAGAGAGAGAGCTACATTCTGCAATTTTCATTCCCTGCCTACCGTGTATGTAAACGTTGTAAGAAGCTGTTGTATAGAAACAGTAAATATTGGCTTGAAATCCAGAAGTGGGTGAGAGGTTAGAGCTGTACATTCAAAAGTGTAGACACCTTGATTTCCTTCTTTATTTCCTCCCATCTCCTGAGCTGTGTTGTTGTTGTTGTTGTTGTTGTTGTTTATTTGCAAGGGGTAAGCACACCCCGCTAACGGTTCTCTTCACACGCGACAGCATCCAGCTGGAGATGGCTTGCCCACGCTCCACCAGCCCGCTCCACCAGCCCGCTCCACGCCAACACAGCCCTGCTTGCTCACTCACCTGTTGCTGATCATGTGATGGAGGACGTGCCGAGGCTGTGCACATCTGTAGGTCGGGGCTCCTGGTTACCCAGTCACGCAGCAGCAGCCCCATGGCTGCTGAGCTAAAACCGGGTTGTTTTTGTTTTGCTTTTAATCCTGCATCAAGATTTAACATTCATTCATGCAGCACATTCTTTTTTTTTTTACTTTCGTGCATTTTTTTCAGATTTAACATTCAGGCAGGCAGGCAGCACAACAATGCTGCCTGTGGACCCAAGTGGAAATGGCATGCAGAACAGGATGTTGACTACTTAAGATACAAATTTACCAATACGGTTACCAATACAAAGCTTGATCCTATGGCTGTAGTAAAAGCAGTTAAACAATTATCTTTTCTATGTAGTTTAACGTTATTAACTGTCTTTCCACTATAAACATGTAGGCCAAACATAGTCATAATAACTATGTCTGAAGCTGAATCAGGCACAGGGTGCAAGAGACAAGATCGTTCCAAAGTATATATCTGAAAAACAATGGCCACCTGCAGATTTGCCTCTTTGGTTCCACAATGTCTGAATTGTATACAACCACATGTCCTATGTCAACCAGTTATTAGATATCTTGGGGTGAACTGCTGCCTATCGCTTCTCTGTGTCCATATGCTTTATAGCACTCTGTCAGGGGAGTTTTTTAAGATGACACCATGTTTATAGGATCTCCAAATCATCTTTACAATTGGCGGCAGGTTGCGTTCCGGTAGAACAAGCCTGTGAGCCACACTTGAAAGGGACTGGGAGGTGAAAAGGAAGTGCATTTAGTCACTATTAACCCCTTGCATGATCCCCCACTTAGTTTGAACAAGTACAATGGCACAAAGATCTGTGTGTGTGTGTGTGTGTGTGTGTGTGTGTGTGTGTGTGTGTGTGTGTGTGTGTGTGTGTGTGTGTGTGTG
>JAOPJO010000089.1:7625382-7642428 GCA_027123675.1 Molva macrophthalma
CCCCTCAGGTTTAAACTAATGAGATTAGCCCTTTTTACTGGCTTCTTTAGCAGTGTTCTGTTGGCTCACATCTATCTATGAAGAGCAGTCATGAGCAGATGATGGAGGAATGAGGTGACACAATTGGCTGCAGTAAGAGTGGCTCTGAGTTACATTTAGCTCAGTGAAGCTGATGATCAGGCAAACATTTAATCTGATCATTAAGTCATTAAGATGAACTGTGTAGATGCTTGACAGTTGACATTTGTTTATTATGCATTCATGATTAACTATATAATGTATGAATCATATTTGGTTATTCACCCCTCCCTTTCCAATGACTACAGTTGATAGTGACCTGTACTGTGTAAGGTGCCAGTAGGTACTTCAAAATTATGTCATTGTCTACGAAAGCATATAGTAGCCAAGTGTAAAGCGATCAGTTTCCTTGGTAGATTTATGAATTGTACTTAGTCTGTAAATGTTAATCTATAGGTCATAGCTTACAAGTAAAGGTCCTTTTACATAATCGTGATTGTCTGTAGCAATATTTTCCAACATAAATAAAATAATTACAAATCATGAAGCTGAATGGGACTGTACACATATGCCTCAATTTCCGTTTAGCAAAAAAGCTACATCAATTTAATCACACTAAGGTTGATTTTTGACTGCTTTAGCCTGTGAGTGAATCAGTCTTACCAATCACAATCTTGTGTCTTTGGCATAGTCACCATAGACACTGTACATGTTGTAGGACATGGCGGAAACTAATTGAATCCTCTAAATACAGCTCATCTTCAATAGGTTATATGAGGCGTGCCTGAGAGAGGGTTAAGCTTCTCTGACACTTGTAGTAAACATCAAGGAGTGTGGGGCATTAAATATATATAACATTGCTCATTTTAACGCTCATTCACAACGACGGTACTTAAAAAGGATCACAAATGATTCGTAGTCATGGGGATAACACGCCTTCCTCCTTCCAAGAACCCTTATCCCAAAACGTTTATTTTTGAATGAATTAAAAAGACGTTCTCTCTAGAGCCGTTTGTCCGTTCTGGGCTACTGTAGAAACATGGTGGCCCCCATGGAAGAGGACCCGCTCCCCATGTAGATGATCTAAAGGGCTCATCTAAGGTAACAAAAGCACATTGCTTTTGAGATAATTACTTATACAGACTCAGTCATTGCAAACATTTAAGACATTTTAATAAAGTTCATTATTAGATCATTTTGGATTCTAAAAAAGCAAAATAATAGTAACTAGGGGCATGCCCGTAGCCAGCTATGAGGTCACCAAGTTCCAGACCTCGGACATTTTTTTATAGCTAAAGGGTTGAGAACTTCTCCGAGATGAGCGCATGCTTAATTCAATTTAGACTTGTTACCCTGTGTCCCACGTGTGGAGATCTGGTGGTGCGTGCGCGAGCCAAGCACACCCCCCCCCCCAACAAAACTGAACCCTCACGACATATTGCACAGACATATTGCTGAATGATGTCTTGTTAAGGTCAACAATATACGATAAAATGGGATCAGGTGAACATGTGTGTGTGGTTGTGTGTCGGACATCTTATTTTTTACAGGAATTTTGCCCTTCTGTCCTTCTGAGTAGCAAACCTCTCAATGACCCTATTGTTGAGGTCATGAATGTCTCTGATAAGAGACATTCATGACCAGAGCATGCAGGCGATCCTGTGTCAGGAAGGTCTTCATCCTCTATAAAATAGAGAAGGAGGGGCTTTACCCAGATACGGATCATTTCGGGATGAAGAAGTTAAACAGCATGTCCATGATCTTGTGAAACAATGCCAGGAAGAAGCTCAATGGTGCTTCCCAAGCGTGCCAGACGCATATGCCAGAGCATGAGCTCGCAGATTTGTCTGGTTCAAAAGGTTCTGGTGCTGTTGCTTTGGTCTGATCTGAGATAACCACGCCCCAATAATTTGAATAAAACTGATTGAAAGAGCTTGGAAATAATTGTGGCATTACAATGAAATAAAAAACTGAAATAAATAAATGTTGATTTATGGAATGAAAGTCTTTTTAAATAAAATGAACATTATCGCTAATTTCCCCCCAAACATATTGATACATATTTTAGATATAACACGTTATTGTGCATTTTAAACACACATACAAACTTAAATAAGTAATTTTTTTAAAATGTTGTTTTAAAGAGAATTATCAAAACAAACGTTCCACCAGGGAGGGCGGTGCCTAGTGCCCTCTATTGGCCAGCCGCCATGCCTTGTATCCAGGACAAAGAAAGCTGGACAAAGAATGCTGGTCGCTTCGATCCAGAATCCGCCCTAATAAGTAGCTGTGAGTAGCTGTAGCTAGTTAATATGCTGTTAATTTGCTCTGGGCCCTGTATACAAAAGAAAAGATGGGAATTCAGGAGTGTGTCCCAACAGCGTTAACAAAGGGAAATAAACACCGTGATGGGATGTGGCAGTCAAAGGGGTTCTGAGGCTGAGGCTCAGAAAATGGGTAGAAAAACATTGTAGAATGTAGATTTGTTAGCTAATGCAGCTTTAACAAATAATGCAAAAATATACCATTACCATACTTGGAACCATTTCTGTGATCCTGAGAATTATAATTTGGGAAACGAGTGAGCATCTCTCTTGCAAAACTGTTTTGCTTCAAAACTATTGAGTTGTCGTACCCGGATATTCTACTCAAAAGAGACAGCTGAAGATATCAGATCCAATAATTTGGACAACCTAGCCTGCTAATCAATAAGGAGGCATCTACAAATGTCAAATATGCCATTTCATTTCTTCAGACAAGAAGAGTTGGATGTGCTGTTTTGATCCAGCTAGATTACGTGTAATAGGCTGGCTTGTCTGAATTATATCCCACTGAAGTTTTACAACATGTCAACTCAGCAGTGGATCCATCATTCCTTTGTTTTGACGTATTTTGTACTTCTACTGATCACACTATATCATGGCCTTTTGCCTTCACAATGTATCAGCAACCTGATTATAAATACTCATGAGACGTATTCTCCAAAGGGTAAGTGGTTGGAGAACAATATGCTGCAAACAATGTGATTAATCACATAAAATGAAAGCAGGCTTTGTCGCCTTATTGATACACATCCACATATTTTACCTAGTCAACTAAGTATGGCAAAAATTGAAATTGTTTTTAGTTCTTTAGTCTCTAAAACTATTGCTTACGAGTAAGTGATTATTACCCATTTTATTTGGAAATGCATCATACTATGGAAATAAGAAATGCATTGCACCTTGTCTTTAAATTTGCAACTTCTCCACTGGTATCATGTATGTTATCAGCTATCATTCTGATTATAAAAAGATTATATGGGTGCTGGTAGGCCTAGAGATAAGTTTACCTTTTTGAAGAAAGATGGCATCTCCGACTTCCACTTTGTTCTCTGTGACCTCCTCAATCACACTACAAGATTATCTGACTTGAATGCCTCTCATGCAAGAAAATCATACAGGGCATTATGTGCCTAGGTGTAACCCCTGACACAACAGATGTTAATGTCATTCTCTTGGCTGGTTCCATGGAAACCTCTGAATAACTTAGCGTGATACACAAGGTCATCCAGAATATACCTGTCTGTGAGTCATTCCCTTGGGGCTTTGATCCAAGGAAATCCTTGAATTTCTTATGCCCTTGGCTCTCTGCCATGATGGCTGTGCTCATCCCAAGGGGAGGACATGGTGTGATTTTATTTATTCTTGATTTGCCTGTTCCCATTTACAACCCAGAGCAATCACGCGCACATACCATGTTCTTTTTTTAATGCATTCACAAAGTAAACAAACTGCTCCTCCCTTTTTTATTTATATTCATTTACTTAAAAAGTCAGTCGAACAAAAAATCTGTTGAATGTTTAAAGAGGAAGTACTGTTTGTCTTGATGTCAGCCGAATAATAGCACATATATTTGATAACCAAAATAGGATAGGCTTGCTCATAAACATTGCAATGGTCACAATAATATTGAAATCTGCATGCGATTATTTAGTGCACACTTTTACGCAATATCATTTGACATATCTAGTGCTCCCTTTGTTATTAAAAAGGTATATATACAGTACAGCAGTTGACCTAACTGCTAAACAAGCTGCGAGGGCTGTAAAGTAATACATGCTCAGTCCAACATCAGCAATTTTCAGCAAGGCAATGAGCCATCCTTCTTTGCATATGCTGACATTTATGACACGGCCCAAGGGGAGGCTGAATAGAAAATAAAGTCTTCTCCCGAGTACCCTGTGCTGAACCACCAATCAGACCCTTTCTTTTTCACTACTGTTTTATTATTTAGAGAGAAAAATGTATATAAGACTTTGTGGAAATTGTGGACTGGATCAATGGCGGTTCCCCGAGGATAACCATGTCTTTTGATCACCCTGAAAAACACTATTGAAAAACCACCACACCCCCACCACACTCAAGACCTGTGAATGTGAAAATGCCAAGGCCTTTCTCTGGTACGGAGGAGTCTTGCAGCCATTACTGGTGAGTGCGGTCCCCTGATTGAGCAGTGATCTTCGAAAATCACTTCGACCCGATTACGGGGAATGTCTTCTGGGATGTGCTCGCCTGTGAGATTCAAGTCTATGCCCTCCCCATGACCCTGCTCACACGCGACCTAATTTCTCATCCAGTGTAGTCTTGATCAAATGGGGAGGTTGATGGCTTTTCATCGCAGGTCCGATATCAATAAGGTTCCATTAAAGTGATTCTCTCAACACCTCCCCCCACTCCTCCCCCCTCCAACCCGTTCGTCCTCATTTTGTGTCGCCTCCTAAAGATTTTTAGCACGCTCTGTCTGTTAATGAACATTTAACGGCCATGGTTACCCGGTCCCCATTACGTTTATTGTCTGGATCTGATGGAGAGGGTTGACATTTCAATTTTGAGTGTGCCGTTATCTCGCCGCTGCCCAGAGGAGTGCCATAGACACAGTTCAGAGGTCATCACTGCCCAAAGCTTTGCCGTGGCCACCATCTCATGCTTAAAGAAGAGAGAAAATATATCCATAGTCGTCGGTTCCACTGTGTTATTGGAGAAGTTTACATTTCTACTTGTCATGTTCTCCATTCCTCAAGTTTATTGCATTCTCTTTTGTTTTGTTTCATCTTTTGAAATGAGTTAATCATCTTGTAGTCTCACAAATTAGAGTTAAGGTTAATGTTCTAAGTCTGATCGCAGACAAGCATAAATCTGGGTGAATGGGGCATTTCACTTTCTTTCGCGTCACATATTTGTTTCAACCAATCATCATTTATCTTCTAAACAACTGGTAGGAAGACATGCTAAAACATCCTGTCCGGACAACCACGTTCTTAGAGAAAGTGTCTGTAAAGGTTTAAATCAACAACATGTAGACTGGCCAATGTAGAAATACAGGTCCCCTTCTAAATGCTTGATCAATTTGCTCAAATTAGTTTCATGTCGGTAGAATATCTCTGTAGCTAAACAGGAAACAAGGCGTTACCTCGCCCCTTTCATTTTTTGTTTTCTGGCCCAGGCTCTGTCCCGTCTTCCCCCAGAAGTTCTGCTACAACATCGAAGGACTGCTGCATCCAAGATTCGTAACAGACAGAAGGAAAATTATGGATTAATTGGTCTATGACTACCAATCTGATCATATGTAGTCAGGTGGCGTTGTGAGGTGCTTTGCATTTGATCTGGGTCAATAGCTTTATCCAGTAGCCAGTGAGGACTAGTCATGAATGGATAACTATTTGACACGGGATTCTGCAAACGAAAGCTTTTGATTTATTGCGTCCTCATCTCTTTGTGAAGATAGTAAGCTGCAAGAATTCAATGACAGGCTTCCGCTATCTCTAGTAATTACAACAGATTAGAACTTAAATCCTGGATGGGGAGCAGTCATGAGAAGAGATTAGATAAGATATGTCAAGTCAAGTGATGAGAACATTGGCAATTTACATCTGTCATTTCGAATTCACAACGAGAAAAGTGCTGTGGAACGTGAAGGTTGGCCGCATGGTTCTAATAAAGATAGAAGTCACATTTATTCATTACATAAATCTGCGTTTGTGTGGAGGGTGGGTACGAACCCCTCTGCATGAAACTAGAGCAAATTAGTGTGTGAGAGATGAGAGCAGATAAGCGCTGAACCTCCGTCGACTTGTAGTATGAAATCCAGAAACATTGAAAAGTTACCTTAATTAAATATGCAGTATACACTAAATTTAAAACATAGAGATCTGAAGTGAAACTGAACCTGCTTCATTGTTTTTACTCCATCAATAATTTTTGAGTTAGTTCATGATAAAAATACACAACTTTAATGTTATAGCACCCTCCTCACATTACAAGGAACACATATCAGAACATAACAACTAGTTGTTCATGCTTTATTGGCAAATACAGTTATAGATACCAATTAAGTAATCAATATGAATACAACAGTTCAGTGCATTGAGAGGAAATTGTGCAGTGAAACAGATACAAGCTTGGAGACTGGGGTTACGTTTGCTAATTACTACTCCATAAAACACAAGAGGGACGGTCACAAGTAATGTTAAAACATTTCTGATAAAAGTGTGTGAACTTCTGTGTTCCCAAAAGTTGGTAGGCTACATGTAACTTAGATATTAGATAGAAATTACAAGTGAAACAGTGCTTGGGCCTAGAATATACAAAAGCCATTGCCTTTAGCAGAATCAGTACGGGGCAAAAGAACACAAACCTCTTTGTGAACAGACAAACACTAGAAGGGACAAAAGACAAAGTGGACTTGTGCAAGGGCTGTCGGTTATTAAGTTGGACTTCAGGGATGCTGAAGACCTCTGTCTCTCCAACAACCCGAGGCAGCGTCTGAGCCAATGAGATAAAAGCCTATGTGTTTTGCGACAGAGCCAATCGGCAATACTCTGTCGGGGCCTGTGCCGATTAATCTCCATGGTGACATGAGCTTTGGAGGAATGGTCCTGTTAACTCTGGGCTGCCTGCTGAGCCTGGACTCCAAACTCCCGCTACTATTCCCTTCATCGTGTGGCACACACAAACTACCAGGCAACCCCCCCCCTCCCCTGGCCCACAGCATAAGGTACTTTGTAAGGTTTTATGTCTATGTTTGAGATGCTTGCTACCTGTTCTCTCAAGAGCGTTGGGAGAAGAAGAAAAAAGCAGGTCTCCACAGGAGTCTCTTGAACAATCTTTTGAAGAATTTGCTGTCAGAATAATTTATGCAAGCGCGGAATGCAGACATTTAGACCAGCTCTGAAGCTCTTCAGCTTGCCACGCTAAAGTAAGACTGGCAGGCCAGTGAGCCTTTCCTCCGAGACCCCCTGTAGCTGAAAGTTAGAGAGGCGCTGATGCGTGTTCACTGTTTGGCACTACAGTGGAGTTGAACTACTGGATCTCCCTGCCCCTCTGTTTAAACTGAGGTAAAATGTATGTTAATGCTTTGATACTCAAAGAAAACTAAAAGTCTCTTTAGAAGAGGAATGAACCAAACACAACGTGATGGGACGATTCTTTATATTGATGCAGTTTAGCATTGCTATGCGTCCACTACAGTTTCTGTAATGAGAAGTGTGAGGGGGACTGCTTTGATACACTGCTTGCCTGGGAATAGTTTTTATTGTCTGCTACAAATTGCTACAAATTCTAGCTTACAAATTTGACGATTGTTTTGGAAAAAGTATTCTTGCTGCCACAAGAAAATCGTTGCATGGTAAAAGTTGTAATTGTTAACTTTTAGAAGTTTGGAACTGTTGGCTCAAATCTTCATGGGCAAGTTTGTTTTTAAATCGTTAATCATCGATTCTCCATTCTTTTCACATTAAAAAAAAACCCAGAAAAAAATTTAATCATCATTGTTTTTAAAAGGGCCAAACAAACCATGTGGTGCGGAACTTGTGTACATTTTCTCAAAAGTTTCTAAGGCTTCCTCTTTTGTCCCGTTTCTAAATGTCTTTATCTTCCATCTATTTTCCCAATGCACTCTCCTGTTGGAATGCTCTGAAGAGGCTTCCTGACAGCGGTCCAACTAGCTCCTCGTCTAATGTGTAATATAGGCCCAAAGAGCCCACAAATTAGGCTGATGCCAAGGGTTTTTCTCAGCACTGGAGGCTTCAGTATTTTACATCTGGAAGACTAAATAGGCAGCCCTTATGTTTGCAAGAAATGGGATAAACAACCCCAAAAAAGGAAGCAATAATTACTTCGATTTTTAAAGCCTTAAAAATATGTTGTTAGCACAGGCTGTTGCACAGTGCATTATTCAAGGTGTCCCCTGCCAACGTCAGGGGGGCGGGGCCGAAACACTATGTCATTGGGACATGGGGTTCAATACCAGGAGACACCAGGAGACTCTTAAGAGTGCAAATTATATTCAAACAGACTATAGATGCATTAATACAATACATATTTTACTAGATACATAAAAAGTAAATATGTAAACTACATACATGAGTTGTGGTTCATTAATATTCATTCATATTTTTTTCCAGCATATTTTTCATAGTCCATTTAATGTAAATGATTTGCAAACATCTTTCCAAGGCCATGGCGACCGAAAACTGTCTGAAAAATGTGGTTTGAAAAACTGCATTTATATATATATTATGACTACATCTCAGATTTTTTTTTATTATTTAAGATGATAAATTAATCCTCCTGTAGACTAATGGTGGAACTAAGGATGTGATTTATGTCTAAACTAGTCTTAAGAAATATATAGAGATAATATAGAAAAATACAAAAAAGTAAAAACAGTGACTTTTACAGAGTGAATAGTAAAGCACAAAATGTTGTTTGCCCTTGTCACACAAAGGCAAAACGTTGTAGCATCTGGTATATTGAGGATACATTGATTCCATCATACGTGTAATATTTGCCCTTTGAACAATCTGATTTCAAAAAGGTTATAGAAAGTAAAACAGTTGAGATTCTAACATCTGGTAGTGTTGGCTTATAATGAGAGTGGATAAGAAACGGTAGTATGTCATTGGCTCTTTCAGACAGGAAATCGGCCCGTAATTGTGTGTACATATCAAATCAAGCAGATTTTCTTTCTTCAATTGCATTTAAATTGCTCTGCAGTTATCATGAGATAAAACGGATAAAAATACTTTATGACATTTTTAATACCACTTTGAGTGTACTTTTTTACCACCATGGCATTGAAAACATTGCATCGAAAATATTCCATCCAATAAGGGTTGTATAAGACTGCATATTTTTATTATGATTTCATATTAAAACAAGAATGCAATCTAGTGAGTAACATAGACTGTATAAAATGAAAGGTCCTAGAAGGTGACATTTATTTTTGACTGAAAACACAGTAATCTGAGCATTGCGCAGTTCCATACCAAATTATTTAGTATGACAACCCCAGACTGAACCCTACCACTCTATACCCCAGACTGAACCCTACCACTCTATATCCCAGACTGATCCCTACCACTCTATACCCCAGACTGAACCCTACCACTCTATACCCCAGACTGAACCCTACCACTCTATATCCCAGACTGAACCCTACCACTCTATACCCCAGACTGAACCCTACCACTCTATACCCCAGACTGAACCCTACCACTCTGTCTGAAACAGTGAAGACAGATCAATTCAAAATAATATTTATTTAGTCAGAGAGAGAAAATAATTGTTTTTAAATGACATAGATCATCATCAAGCAGAGTTGTGCTGGTATAAGTTTGTGTATATTTGTTTGTGTATTCACTCCTTATTATGGCTGAGCCTTACTATAATAACCCACTCCCATATTTAACACACTTTAATCTTTATTCAAAAACACTTTTGGATGCTAGCCTCAAAGGTTCCATATCTCACATAAAATACAAATAACTTATGCTCATTCATTCATCACCCAGCTCATTCATTCATCAGCCCAACATATTTAAGACCTATGCACATCAAACGTAAATACTTTTTAATACCGTTCAGGACCTCATATTTTTTTTATTGATGACTGGCTGATGAATAAGTCTCCTTCCTTAATGCCGGGCCAATGGCTACAACCCTAACAAAGAACAGCCAAAATATTCTCTGGTGGTGGAAAGGAAAAGAAACTCCTTGTTTACAGACCACAGGTCTCTAGATAAAACACCGGGCATGCAGCGACAGGACGCGCACATTGCCATTCAAGTCGTGTCCCGGTAAACGACCGCATGAACCAGCGTCAGCCGCAACGGTGGCGAGATAAGCGGAAATGGCAATGTTGTGACGGCACTGACACCGTCTCATAACCCAGCATAACAGATCCGTCTGGTCTATTTGTCCGCCATCCTCGGGAGTGCATGATCCTATCCTTCTGTTAGCCGAATCGCTCCTCGCTCACCGCATGATACATGAAACGGAATGTGACAGTGGGGGTAATGGAGCAGGCTTGTTTGTCTTCATGCGTTCAGTGTGTGCACACGCGCACACACACACACACACACACACACACACACACACACACACACACACACACTCCCTTCCCAGAGCAACATTGGACAAGACCCAATTGAAAGGCGGGGTCAAGATGATTGACGGTAATCTCTTGTCTTATCGTGTTGATTTAGATACGATGTGACGCGTGAGGAGGAAGCCAAGTGTGTGTGTGTGTGTGTGTGTGTGTGTGTGTGTGTGTGTGTGTGTGTGCGTGTGTGTGAAGGGCGGGGGGGTTGAACAGGAGAAAGGTAAAGGGTGAGGGGGGGGGGGGAAATAGAGGCGCGCCTCTCCCCATGGGAATTTCATCCTGAGTGTGTGTGTGGGAGGGGGATGGGTATCTATGTTTGATTTGAATAAAGTATGCGAGGTGGTGGAAGATATGTATTTGTATTTGCTCATGGAGGATTTGTACACCAGGTTATACAAATCAGGAAACATGGCGATGCACAGAATGCTTTATGGACAGCGCTTCGCTGCGTTGGCGATAAACCACGTGCAAAGGAACATTTTCTCTCACACAACACTGGGCGACGTGTCGGACATTCATGTCACCGTAAGATTTGTCCCAAAAATAAACTCACATTTCGCACGGCATCTGAAACGTAGCAGATAAAATATGGAAAGCGACAGTATTAATCAGACTGGGAACATTTGCATATTACAAATTATTTTAGAAGGGGATTACTTGAAGCAACACATACAGCGGGACCTTTTTTATTCATGAGTCATTTATTGCTTCCTATCATATATGCAGTATCACAGAAAACCTCTCGGCGATAAAAGGGACCATTAATATTTAAACCCAGCACAGCGTACTGCATATAGAAAGATCTTCTACAGTGGGAGAAACGGCAATAATTGAACAACACTCAGCCCTAGCATCCCAGTCGGAGAGGATCAAACCATTGCAATATCTCCTCTCCAGCGTCATCCTGCTAGGTGAAGTAGTGTGTTTGTGTTTCTGTGTGTGTGTGTGTGTGTATGTATGTGTCTGTGTGTATGCGTGTGTGTGCATGTGTGCTCGGTCATCCGTACGCCTGGAAGGCTAATCGCAAAGTAAACAAACAACTACAAATGTGTGGTAATGGGAGCTTTGCTACTCTGGCGAGTGGAGATTACAATGACAGCGAATCAATGGGCCCACATAACATTGGCCCTGATTTAAAACCGTGGTATAGGCTGAAGTCCCTACAGTCTTTGATGGGGGCTTGAGAACTCTCCATTTCTCCATGTGACACCAAATGATCTGTAAATAATTACTTCCCAGAGTGCTTTCTCCTTTCAATTGGCAGATATAATACATTGGGATTGAGAACAGGTAAGTTGCGTTCTAGACATATGAGTCATCATGGGCTAACAAGTTATGGCCATAACGGCTATGATGTTACAGTCATGCAATTCGTGAACATAACAATCACGAATGGGATCAGGCAAGTTTCCCACATTTATTTCTAGCAAGTTGTGAAAAAAAGGAAGGGTGACTGCATGTGTGAGAGGAGACGGGGCAAAATGAATGTGTAAATACATGAATAAATGAATGCATTCCTTGAGGGATCAATTAGCAAAAAACACATTGAAGAAATAGCCACAGCTGCAAAAACACGATTCAGGAAATGATAGAAGATGCTGGTGGTAACAAATGACACCCATGCCCCTCTGGCAGTGATATAGGGAGCTCCAACTTTTAGAGATAGGTGGGTGGGCGATAATGTTGTCCCTAAGGCCCGGCTAAACCCAACACCCATAGCCATCTCCCTTTTGGGGGATTGTTTGTAGAATCTCTCTCTCTCACACACACACACATACACAGACAGACAAATACATACACACATAAACACGCACACACACACACACATAAATACACACACACACACGTACATACACACGCATACATACACACGCATAAACACACACACACACACCCACACACACACACAATCCCGTTATCCACCCAAGAGACTTTGGTGCTGTGGGTGAGACCACACATGCATCACTTCAATTTATCATTCTCGCAGGGCAAGCTTTGCAAACGCCCCGCCGCAGCCCTAGATGGGCCGATATGAAACATAGCCAGATGCTGGCTCCCTGGCATCTCAATGTGCTGAGACGGCAAGCATGCGGTGTCAAAAATGAGGATTAAGCCATTGTGGCCTTGCAGGTATAAACAAACATGTGGCATCTGTCTTAATATTGCCTCCAATGTTACGTTGTTATCTCTTCCCCAATAGGTCGGGTGACTTTCTTCTTCTTTTTTTTGCGGTCTCTCTGTTAATGCCTCACAGTATCAGTATTTCAGCCATGTGGCAGTGCATGCTCTCTACCTTTCGAGAATGTCATCTTGGTTTGTTCTCAAATCCTTTCTGCTGATTCCATTAACATTTTGATTCAGTGATATTCTTACAGCTAAATCGAACATAGATTCAATGAGCTGTAATATGGCGATGTAGTTAATAAGGTGGTTTGATTTCTGTTCATGGTTTATGGTAGATTTATGGTCCCAGTCCAGCAGGGGTATGCATTTTGTATGCAAGTATATGAAGGTAAGGGCTATTTGAGATCCTACATTGGGCATAAGCAGGATCACATACATATGAATGGATGACTGAAGAAAACGTAGAAAAGGGTTGTTTACCTTGATTGTAAAACACAGAATCAAGTCACCAGACAAATTTGATTTGGACTGGTGACATTTCAAAAAAGGCATTTCCGGTAAACTGGTATGTTATCTGCAGGGAACACGTAACAATTAAATGCTATTCACAGTGGTCTGCCAGGTTTTTTCAGTTACAATTATTCTAATGGTGCAATCGATTTAGATAAAACCCCCATTGTGATTACTTTGAAAGAGGACTATTTCCAGTAAATCAAATATGCCATTTGATGGCCATGGCTTGTGGTCAAGACGAGCATGCATTGTGGTTTATAGGATCATGATTGTAGTGCAACTCCATGAGCCTTCTTCCTTTACTAACTTGTCATCCATAAAAACTACTCAGCAAGTACAATTTATTAAAAGTAAGCCTTATTTTCCTTTTTCCTTAAGCATAACAGTGCACATAGCAGGACAAACAGTCAGTGTTGGAACTGATTCTCAATAAAACATAGAAAAAGAATCTCACAACACAAATGTATTTGCTTCATTCCCTTCTTCCATTTTGTAATTTAACTTTATGTGATAATGAAGGATGAAAATAAATACAAAAGTAGTATCTGGTGAGACACACATATCCTTTGATGAATTGACGGCACTTAACCGAGAAAACTCACTTTCAAAGGGTGTTAACCAGAGAATCAAGACTTGATACCATAGGATTCAGTCACAATTAGTATTTCAGGGCATTGTGTTCAGGTCTTACGTTCTGAATTGACCTTGTTTGACACTTTTCCTCTACAGCTAATTGTTCAACATCAGCAGTGCCCTCAAACTCACTGTAACTAATAGAACAGTCACTGAAACAGTACATACCTTTTCATGCCAGCTTTTTAAAATATTTATCAATTTGGTCAAGGCAACTCTGTATTAGATACCAAATACTATTTCAGATATCAGTTTGCTTGTGGGCACACGTTACGGCAATGCATCCTTCATAGCACATTCTCGGCTATATCAGAGTTCCACTGTGCACTGCTCAAAACGATGTTGCAATAAAGTAAAGTGTCATAAAGTCGATCTTGTATCTGTATCAACTACAACTACAGTGCTGTGGTCATAAAGAGAGACAGATTTCCTCACTTGTTATAATAAAGCACTGTCGTAATGTTTACTCTCATGATGTACAAAAGTCAATGGAAGCCCATGGCTTGGACCAGGCAATAATAAACAAGCCAACTGGAATGATTCACACTGCTGCTTTTGTGTACCAGCCTTGATTACAACCCAACAGTCCAGTGGCCCGAATACAACGGACTGCAATATAACACCGATGCCTACAGGTGGCAACTACTCAAAAATAATATACAAAGAATATATAGATTCTGGCTGGAACCATGGTCAATCTTTAGCCCACAGGCAACAAAGATGAACTCTAAGTGTTTTGGCATCCACACTTATTCTTTCACAACAGAGCAGATTCAGCCAGGCAATCAATGCTGAATCTGTGCTCGACGTGTTCTATAGATATTTTATCAACACAGACAATGCATTATTTACACTACAGGGGGGCAGCTTTGAGGCCACATACTCATTTGTGTAAGCTGTTTTTTAGTTCTTTGCCCAATGTAAATAACTTGAATCTTTGGCATGGATCCATCACGACTTTGAAACCGCACTTCAAAGAGAATGGCCGGAAGACGAACAAGAGAGCAGATTTAGAATGAATCAATGGATGATGACTTTATCAGGGAGATCTGTGTATGGGGGCCTTAGGGGGACACTGATTCTACAACAGGGAAACATTTGTGTGTGCGTGCAATGGAAGGGTAGTCTGGTAGGGACGCCAAATCCAGTTTGTGCTTGTGGAGCTCGTATAATGCATCAACAGCATATAGTACGCCCTATACACACACAGAAACAAATGTCAAGAACAACAAAGTTCACCCGGCAAAACCAAAAGAATGAAAACGTATGCTTTTATCATGCATCTTATATCGCTGTGTGGAGATGGGTGCGCAATCACTTCCAAAAACTGCTTTTATTTAGAATGGGGGAGGGGGGGGGTTATGTCACGGTGGTGTATAAAGGAAGAAAAAAAAGAAGCACTGTCTTTTTGAGCAAGTGCAAGGAAAGCATAATTCCTTGATAAAGAAAGACTAGTCAAAGGAGAGAAGCCCATTTATTCCATGCAAGACAAAGCCGCGAGAGAGAGAGAGATGGTGCCCTCTGAACCCCCGATGCTGAGCTGAGGGCCTCCAATAGTCCTTGTCAGCAATAAAGCCTGCTCCCAGAATAGGCTGGACTCCATCCCATGCAGCTTGGTCTAGCGGGCATAATGACCACCAAGGTTCCTCCAGCAGCGCTGGAACAACTACACCGCTTTGTGTGCATGAGGGCATCGCTGGGTAATGACCCAGGTGATGGTGGCATGAGAAAGAAAATACAAATAATAAATCACACCGTACGGCACTGTTTTTATAGAAGTGTCGTTCTTTTCATTGTGTTTCTCTTGGTATTATTATATCAACATTATTGCACATTATTGTTATGTACTTGGTTATTATACGAGACGGTGTTGGTAAATATTGCATCATTACAAGCAAAGTATGATGTGAGGAATGCCACCAGATGTGGAGATGTGGCAAATACATTGTTAAGGTACAATCACAATATAAGTGGTGGAGCATACAAAAGCAGGGTGTTATTGTAAGGTAAGAGAGGTTATTGTACATTACGTAAATACACATACTGGTCTCCTATCTTGCTGCTTTATGTGTACACTTTGTGTGGTTCTCTTTCTGAATTTCCAGTTCAATCTGGAGAAGCCCTTCTGCTCCTCTGCTGTGGCTGAGTCACACCAATTAGAGGCAGAGAGCGATCTTAGTTCCTGCCTCCATGTCAGGATAATGACTGGGAGGAGCTGTGACAGACGTAAGTCGAATCTGATGTTGATGGGAGACTGGTCACACAAAAATGATGTGAGTGTATATATGTTGTGTACATACGCATGTTATGGTAAATTAATATTCAGGGCTAAAAGCATGGACAATTTTTCTAACCAAAGCTTTTATATGACACTACATACCTTGCAAGTGAATAACTATCCGCAGGCTCTTTTTGATTTCTTTTTGAAATTGACTAAAAAGTCAAATCAAATCAAAATAATCTCATGGCGCGGACTAGTACACACTACGGTTCTTAGTCGGAAAACAAGTGGAAACCATTTTAGAGGTGAGCTCTAAAATACAGCCGTCTTGTGGCTGTATTTATTATTTAAGTCCGATCGAGTACGAAATGCAGGACAACATTTTATTAAATGGTTTTGTTGTTTATAGTCCTTTAGGAATTGCATTTTTTTTCCGTATAAATAAATATTTGCTCGGTTTGCGGCAATTTGTTTTTGAAGAACATACTGAGAAATGTATCGATACACCCTGACGTCCCATTTTGGAAAACCCTTTTTTTCAGATATTTTAAAACGCTTGAAAATGTACCTGCTTGACATCCAATTTAGCCCAGCTCGACCGCTACAGGAAACAGCCAACAGACCCAATACTGAAGCACGTATAGAGTAATGCTAGACCAACGGTGAATAGGCCCTTGGTTACAAAATCGTGAACTTATCCTTTAATAGCTAATTGTGTAAACATTGTCAGTGGCCGAAAACGTTAAGCCCTCTACAATGTACATTCTTATGAAATCTCACAATAACATTTGTTAATGATGCAATACAGAGGCTTTCAACATTTGCTGAAAATGATATATATCTTTGCATGATATTTAATACAATTTCCCAAACAAAACCTTCTCTTAATCAACTACAGCGTTGTAATCAATCAACGATTACCAATTACACTTGATTGCAACCTTTCTAAATCGATGAAGTTGGATTCTCCCCTCAGGTTCAAGGTATTACAACTCGCCAGCGGTCTGCTTGGATACCAGGTCTTTTTTTTGGGGGGGGGGGGGAGGGGGAGGAGTGCGGAGACTGACTTGATTAAAAATGTTCAAATTATGCCCTTTACCTTGAGGTGAGGGGGA
>JAOPJO010000089.1:7651140-7669681 GCA_027123675.1 Molva macrophthalma
TGCCAAATTTTTATTCAATGGGTTGGCCACCATTCAGTGTCAACGCCTTGTTGGCCACATTTGGCCCGTGTTGTATCCTCGTGTTGTTCTCCATCCCCCCCCCCCCCCCCAGCCCCTCCACCAACACAGACACAAACCTTGCTAAATTTCAGATATAACACTGAGAAATGATAGTTAACAAGGAAAATATAACAACCCTCAATTAAATGTATATTGCTTGTAATCTGCAAATATATGCAATGTCAGGGTGTTATGTTGCACTGCATAAAACGTAAATGTGTAAAGAAGACACAATTCCTAGACCTTCATGGTGTTTTGTAGTTCAGCAATGAACTGCAATGTAGTTCAGCAATGAATGGCAGCAATGTGTGCAATGCACTGAATGAACCCGTGAATGACCAGTGAATGAAGACGGCCACCTTTCTCTAGTGCGTCTTCAATGGTTGTGAGCTCTTTTAAAAGTGGTATTGTTGATATGACATGAGATACCTCCATGTTAAAGGAAAACATGAGTAAGTAACACACTGGCTCCATTAAAATTACATCCTATGTCCTTTCCTTACCACTTTTCCTTGACCTCCATGGAAAAAACGTCATGAGATCAAGGAAAGATGTTAAGGAGATTTGGTGGTGCTAAGGGGATCCGAATGCACTTACACTAGGGTACGCAATTATGTGATGTAATTCTGGCTCACATCGCTAATAACAGCTGTTGTTATGGACATGTATCTGCCATGGTGAAACTACAATAAGATAAAGCAGAAGGTAAAACCTAATTAATAGTACCAACTTCAAGAAACTGTAGCAACCATTATCTCACCAAAACGTCTCAATACAACAAATAGTTTTTCCAGAGAACAAACAATTTCAGATGCATTGCTAGGTAAACATTTAATATCGGCATCAAGTTAAAATTACATTAGCGATAATAATCTCAGCAGTCCTCGTTGCTTCATGGCACAGTGAGGGTCCTTCATTTTGAAGTTCGACATGAAGGGAAAAATATAGTGCTTAGTACACAATCCCACTCAAAACAGACACAGCTAAAACCTTCTCATAAAATTGGTTTAACTTGCTATTGTAGAGAGGACACAAATATCAAATCCTGAGTATAATTTGCTTTTAAGCCATCTAACCCGTCCCATTACACATAGACCAAAGCTTAGTTTATGTGACATGTGTTGATGACATTCATTTCGCTTTCTACACATGCAATGAAAGCTTGTCGGCTATTTTCACAGTGTCTCTGTGCTAAAAGCTGCACTTAGATTGAGAGATAAGTTGATCAAAATCATGACGTTTCGGTTATACAACCCATTCCGACGAACACACTTGTCCTCTCAGTGTCTGTGCTTCTCGTCAATAAAACCATTAGGTACTGTAACGTTATGGCATTAATGGCAATTCATCACCAGAAGCAAGACACGCATGTCATCCAGGGCACTCCCAACACTTCCCCACTTCTACAAGTATTACCATGAGATCAACCCATATTGAACCCGCCCTATAAAACTGAGGATCAATCAACAGCCTTGACAAATATAATTACCTCTGACTAAAGATTTTTCCCGCCCTACTACAGGGGCTGAGTAGGAAACGCTGGGACTCTCTCGGTGGTGATGTCATCTTGGCTCTCCGGCAGAAAAATATGTTAATTACCTCCTCACTCTTGTCAGAAATAAAAAAAACATCTTGCCTTTATTGAGATAGATGTATATCTTTCAATCTCTTTCATCAGCACAGGGAAAGTTATCCGTCACCAGGCACACTGGTACGTGGTCGACAGCCATCCATTCGTCTGGCAGAGCGCCTTTCCGCTGATTTATAAATGGTGGGCCGCATATAGGCTTTCTACATTGCCGCCACTTTTGTGCTCATCATTTCTTATCTTGTGTAAAAGGAAGAAAGTAAAAAAATAAAAAAATATATATAACAAGAGTGAAAGGTTCAAGTTTGGCTTGCGATATATATATGAAGGGAGATGCTGAGCCTACAAAGGGTGTACAGATGTCCTCTCCACAGCAGAGAGACGGTAAGTGATGAGATCTGAGGTCAGTGTTAGGCCCGCACCCCCACTATCAGGAGATGCAATGAGGAACAGGGCATAAAAGGGTGTGGTCATGGTGGGGCATTGGATAGAGGGAGTTTAGATTGCTAGGCCCACTTTTCGCTGTGTTGTTGCACCCGTCACTGATTTTGACTGCAGCATTAGCTTCCATATTTGAACAGAAGGAGGGAAAGAGAGAGAGTTCAACAACAGCAACCCTGTATGATCTGCAGAGAGGATCCGTCGACTGTGAAATCTTGCACAAAAGGCTGGAATAAGCTTCCACTGAATTTGCCTGACCTCAAACAGAGGAAAATTTCACAGTTGACACACAAGAAGCGGAGGTTCCATTTCATGGTTGTATGCTTTACCGCCAAGCTGTCTGAGGAAATACATCAGCTCCCTCTTCCTTGCGCACCATTTAATTTTGGCTATGTTTATTTCTGTCTCCAAATTTTCCAAAATAGCATCTCATACATATGCTAATTAAAACATTGAAATCTGAGTTTTGTTACACGATCTGGCATATAAAAATGTCTAATAGTGGATGTCAAACATTTTTGTGGAACAAGTATTTCATATTGATTTATAAAAAAAGAAGCAGCTATAGCAACAGCAGCTATAGTGCTTGTACATCGTGATGTCACATCACAATGACATTTTGGAAGTATTGGAGCATAAGAATATTAATGGTAGTAAAATTGTTTTGTCATTGTTCAGTAATTAATCGTGAAATCATTTGTCATTATGGGGTGACATTGTTGTGTTTGAAACAGCCACAGTGTTTCTCATGCGGCAAAACAATCATTTTGATTAGCGTAGGATACGGTATATTTAACTTTATTTAGGATTTAACAGTACTACAACTCTCCTGAGTACTCAAAATGGCAGAGTATTGCCAACAAAAAACATGCACATGCATTCTGATGTTCAAGCCCTATACCAGTATACACAATTTCTTAAAGTATTTATACATACACATATATATACATACACATATATATATATATACATATATATATATATAAATAAGGTTTAAAAGCACTGTCATGCTCAGCTATTTGCTAATATATGAGTACAGATTCACACGCATGTTCCGCCAAAATGAATGAATGAATGAATTGGTACCATTTAAGGGCTGGCTCAAACAACACAGGAGTAGCAACCATTAGGCTAACCACACTGTGGGCTGTAGGCTCCAGCACAAGCTCTTCAAACTGCCAACAGCACATGAAGACTAAAATACAAAACAAAGCCACAAAAACTAGACTACCAGTTCTCCTCTAAAATAAATAGAAATAGAAATAGAAATAGAAATAGAAATAGAAATAGAAATAGAAATAGAAATAGAAATAGAAATAGAAATAGAAAGCAAAGGGCTGCAACACAGGGCAGGCCAGAGTGATCCAGACTGGGGGTTGGCTTTTAAAACCTTGCCACAGGTGAGACTGATCATCGTTAGTGCTGCTCCTCAGGCCGGCTCCGTTACAAAGACGGGGGTTAAAAGAAATCCCTTTCTCCAGCTGATGTTGCAGACTGCGGCTTTTTTCACAACACGCGTAGGAAGCAGTACTCCCTTATATTAGAAAATAGTCAAGCGTGACGGGTCCCCATTAAATAAGGTCTTTACCACGAAAACAAACCCACATCTATATTTGATGAGTCCGTTCCACTTCCCAAATCAAGGTTGCACTGACAGTAGACTGACTCCCCTTCGCTGTAGGGAGAGAAAGTCAGACTACCCCCATGTGCAGCAGCTTCTTATATCCAAAATCCTCAGAGCAAAACCAAGAGAGAGAATTTCTATTGAAGTCGGGGGTGGAGAGGTGGAGACGGCAAATGGCACCACAGGCCGACTCGGAGCAGACTGGGCGGACACGGTAGAGGAACGGAAATGGAAGCGGTTCAGTGATAGAGCCCCGCTCCCATTTTGCAGACTCTCTACGGTTTCCCTGCTTGGCCAGCATGGCTCAAACTGAATATTACACAGCACATGTGTGCTTCAGCTGCATGGCTAAAACCAAGTCTTCATTACGCCTTTATAGTTGTGCTCACTGCATAATGTAGACTCTCAGGCAGGGATGCCCGGGGGGTGGGGGAAGCAGGGGTAAGTGCCCCGGGGGACTGGACATGACAAAGGGCCCATAAAATAAAAATTATAATAAAAAAAACAAGGGGCCTGAGCCACACTGGCAGGGGCCCATGGTTTCTCTCTTTTCATGCCTGCTGCATGCCATATTTATATTTTTTATATACCGTAGGCCCTACGTAGTGAATAGAAACTTATTTTCTTACGCGGCTCTGCAGCACCAATGATATAAAAATCAATAACGTGCTGATATAAAGTCTCTCCGACTTCCCGGCTCGCTTTTCAGTTGCCCAACTATTTTTACTATCGTCCATTCGTCGTATCGTATCAAACATTAATTTGCTACAATCATTTTTGCTACGCGCAAAATAGGTAATAAAACCATTCTCATCTCAAAAAGCTTGTTAAGCTAACTTTCCTAAAAGAAGTGAGTGACGAGTGCGTTTTCTGAGTAATCTGATTTAGTGACTCATTTGTGAATAAAGGAAATGTATGTAAACTCAAAATGTATGTTCTATTCTTCTCTCTCTAATGAAATATATATTTTTTATTATATGGTAGGCCACGGCTATCTATTAATGATGTCAAATTGACAATGAGGTCTATTTCTGTTGATCATAATAGATCTGCCTTTATCCTAGTAAAGTTTTCAGACGGCTAAGGCCTTACATGTAAGGGAAAGCGATGTATATAACCGTCCTAGAGCCAACAGCTATAACTAAATATATTGTTTTAAACTTGCTAAAATTGATCTCAAATTGCTAAAAAAAGGTTAAAAACAAATTGACCCCCAATGAGGGCCCTTGGCAGCCCCCAGAACCCCAGCCCGGGGCCCGCCTTGGCTCTTGGAGGCCACTGCATTAACCCACCGCTTATTCCAATGTGAGAGGTTGGAGAGAACGAGCATTAAACATTCCAATACAATAAATATTAATAACAGTAGTGTTCTTAGATTTTCAATACTTCAATACTTCAATAGATTTTCAATGTATTCTTCATGGATCCTTGCAAAACCTTTTTTCATTTTAACAATTCATTTTTTAAAGGGGCTGTGGTTTAAATTGTGAATCCCAATATTGAGAATATCATGTTAGTGCTTGAAATCTAACCACACCTATGAATTTGTAGATTATAGATGGTCATTGCCAGTTAAAGTCACAATGTACCAAACTATGGATAGGGGATAATGCGGTATGAAGTTGCCTTCAATAGACCCTTGAATAAAAAATATAACAAAGTGGATTTAATTGTTAAGTGATATAAATTAGGTGTAATACAGAAAATGAATGGATTGTTGCTTTGATAACCTATTGATAATTGACATAGTTTATCAAGTCAAAACAGGCCCATTCATTAGTTGCTTATTGAGAAATTTTATCTTTGATTGATTTGTTCTGGATAAGATTATAAATTGAATAGGCATAGGCCTACCTAAAATGTAGCATTTGCCATTAATTAGTACACTTTAGAGATGGTTTAATCGTTAAAACATATAACAAATCTAGAGATAAAATCGCCAATTAACAAAAAACTAATCACAGTAACAAAACCTCTACATTGTGCATGTAACAGGAATAGTATAGTATAGTATAGTGTATAGTATAGTATAGTGTATAGTATAGTATAGTGTATAGTATAGTAGTGTATAGTATAGTATATAGTATAGTATAGTGTATAGTATAGTATAGTGTATAGTATAGTATAGTGTATAGTATAGCATAGTGTATAGTATAGCGTAGTGTATAGTATAGTATAGTGTATAGTATAGTATAGTATAGTGTATAGTATAGCGTAGTGTATAGTATAGTATAGTGTATAGTATAGTATAGTGTATAGTATAGTATAGTGTATAGTATAGCGTAGTGTATAGTATAGTATAGTGTATAGTATAGTATAGTGTATAGTATAGTGTATAGTATAGCGTAGTCTTCCCTTTTTCATATCTCAATAAAGCAGCGCAAAGCAGCTCTCTCAGATGGCTTGACGCTGAAGTGCACAGCAATTCAGCAGTGATTTGGCTCCAATTCAACAATATAAACCACTGGCTGGTAATACGAGTGGCTCTGCCCCTTTAGTATGCGTCAGTTACTGGGCAGTCCTACTTTCCCCAGTCGAACCGTGCATGGTTGGGCTGATGTGAGGTTGAAGATGATGAGTTGTGTTTTAATTAAACACAACAACATAGAGAGGAGTACCAATTTATCTTCTTCTTCTGAGAACATTTCACGCAGCAAATTAATTTGACAACAAGCCAAATCCCATTTTCTCCGTAATAAACCTAGTACTGGAGTAAAACACATATACCTGCCAAACTCAGCCTTAAAGTAAAGTCTCTGATTCCCCCCCCCCCCCGCTGTCCTCCCCAATGAGCGGGAAAACAGCACATGCAGGGAGTCAACATGGAGTCAGTTACTCACAGACGGAGAAGTATCTGTCAGCAGGTTGACGTGCTGTCCGCTGTGGTTCACATGGTACCCCCTCGCTCCCAAAGATTGACAGGCCGTCTTGTGTTTTGTTTTTTTTCTTTGCTTTATCATTCCAAAATATCTGACAGCCCCATAGCTAGCAAAGCTCTCCCAACGTCTACCACAACAGCACCGCGGACTGCCTGCCACCCTTAAAGGGACACTCTTAGCAGTTGCAGTAGTCATGTGTTACTAAGCTGTGGACAAGACAAGTGCTTCTTGGCATGGTTGTGTGCATGTGACGCGAGTGTGTGTGTGTGTGTGTGTGTGTGTGTGTGTGTGTGTGTGTGTGTGTGTGCTTTGAACACGTGTGTGCGTGTGTGTGCGCATTTGACACGTGTGTGTGTGTGTGTGTGTGTGTGTGTGTGTGAGTGCGCTTTGAACACGTGTGTGTGTGTGTGTGCATGTGACACGTGTGTGTGTGTGTGTGTGTGTGTGTGTGTGTGTGTGTGTGTGTGTGTGTGTGTCTGACGTATGTGTGTGTGCATTCATTTAACATGTGTGTGTGGAAATTATACAGTTGATGATAATTCATGTGCGGTGAACAGTGGGTGCTCCCATACACACACACTGCCAGGGTGTTGGGCGAAGACACAGTGGGTTTATTTTTCTCTTCTTCTGCCGCCTTGCAATCACGCTTGTGCTGATCGCCACCCGTCGGCCATGAGAAAATCCCAACATGGAGGCCTGTTTGACAGTAATGCGTTTCCCTGTTATTTGCATATGTTATTTGCTGGGAACAAAAAGGCCACAGGGATCACTGGTCACGCTGACTGGCTGTAAAAACAGAGAGGCAGTAAGTAGTGAGCGGTGGCTAATTGAGAGGGTGTGAGGCTAGCAGTGTGTTAATTTTAGACATGGCTAGGTAAGCACTAAGCACATGGCACTCTTGTCTCCGGACGCATTAAACAGAACTCCATCACCGCCTCATTTGAATTACGTTAAATTATGGGAAGCACGTCGCCAAGAGTCCTTCTTTTAAAAACTTTGCTCCACATACCTTTTACGTTGTACCATTGGTTTGAATTGGTGTTTGACGAAGTCAATGAGTTAAATTGAAATGGGATGCGTGTTAGTAAGGTGATGACAAACCCAGCGTGAGGTAGTATAACAAATACGGAAGGGAATCGGCAGGGACGTCATGAAAGGAGGTTTTCTGAGTGCCGATACGATATGTATTGCAATTCTGTTAATATTGCGAGTCTCCAAATACTGCGATAGGTTATGATTTCTTGTTCTACAGGTCCATCGCTGTCCCCATTGGTTTTAAATGAATGTGGTTGAACAGAAAATAAAATTTTTGGCAAATTGACTAAAGGCTAATACACTATAGTGCCCTCTGTAGGATGGTACCATCAGTTTGCTTCCACTCAGATAACATTGACATTTCTGGCAAATTTAACAAAAGAACATTTATATTTAAGTCAAGCATTAAGAGAAGCAACAACTTGCGATACTCACATCACCTGTAACAATCACGTCACATTCTTCCCCCAATAACGACTAACAAACTGTCTGAATATTGAAACAGACCTACATGGTTGAGTATAACAGAGCTACCAATTTGTACCCGTCTGCCATCAAATAAAATGAATACATTTAATGAATATTAATTCTTAAAATATTGTCATTATTATCATTTCATGCAACAATTTGTTGTCATCATCGTAATCATTAATCACCTACTTTTCTCTTTAGGATGGACTTGGGAGTCACATTTCACAACATTCCTGTACCATACCTGCTATCCCGTGCTAGCGATAGTGCCACGATAATAGTAACAGTTGGAGAATGCCATGACCTATAAAACAATCATATAACAACTAAAAACAACAACTGATTATATTTTAGATTGTTCCTGAAGAGGAATCAAGAAACAACAGTATGTGCCCTTAGCTATTGAGTTTATACCCTTAAAATACCAAACATCTGGCTTTATACTGATTTCAGCGCTAGTCTGCATGGACATTGTATTTAACTCACATGAAGGATCGTTACGGTAAGTCTTAAAACCTTTCCGAGAGCAAACAAACCCTGGCTGGTGGCATTTATGTTGTGCTCAACATCTCCTACAAAATATAAGTTTTACACAATACAGTAAAAGGAAGGTCATCAACCATAGCACACCCGAATACACTTATAACAATACTCGATTATACTAAATACGTGAAACTAATGTTCTCTGCGTGGCATGGGAACACCTGGGCAGTCTGACAAACCCAACTAGGTTAGTCCATGACCTTGAGAAAATCAGTTATTCAGTTGGTAGCGCTTGCTTTTTATTGGCAATGCAAAAATAACATGAACACATGGACAGGCTTTAATGCCGTGAGCAACTTACTACTGCGCTTATGCACATTTAAAGTATGCGTGTTTTGTTCTGTGGTTAATTATTCAGCTATGCCTTGATTAACACAAACAGGCGGGATGTCAAATGTGTGAAAATACAGGGAGGATAGCTATATAGTGATCTTTATCTGTGAATGGCTATTTTAAGATATGGACATACAAGTGTTGTTTGTATTTAGTTTCCGGATTCGTTTTGCACAAACAGATAAAGTGTTCTTAGGCCAGCTGTAACTTCCTCCCTCTTGAAGAATCTTGTTTTTCAAACAGTGGGAACGGTTCTCAGCTTTCCTCCTGAGGGGATGACGTGACTTTGATCGAGATTTATTTATCTTTCTATTCCACCTCGCTCTGCCAGTCCAGTCTGACTGGCCAAGGTTACTTATCAAAATTCTCAGCCCCCTTCCATTCATAGCCAGCTACTGTAAAGAACCGTAGACAGAGCAATGTCGATAATATGGACGAGTTTGAGTGATGGCATCCAGCTTTGGACTCCATTTAAACCAATTAAAGCTGTCCTTTCAGCGGAACCTCCCCCCCCCCCCCATCTCATTTCCCCGGCGAGTGGTTCCTCGTGAAAATGTCGTTGACAATTGTTGCAGTTGTTTATTTGGAGCCGAGTGCCAAACACACAGAGGCCAGGTTACCCTTTCTGCAGGTTATATTCATGTATTCTCCCCAGCGAAGGATTCACTGTTATTATCTCTATTCACTCTTACTATCCAACTGGCTGCCGTGCAGTGGAGCCGTTTCCCTTTTATTGCTCTGTGCCACCTTCAAACAGCACAGCATCCTGTGAGTGGATGCAGACTCTGCACTCAATGGCTGGAGAAATGTTTATTGCCCCCCCCCTTTTGTTTTGAACATGTCCACATGCACACACGCACACAAATGCACGCACACACACACACACACACACACACACACACACACGCACACGCAAACACACACACAAGACAAATAAACAGTCCATGTATGCATACACTGTGTGGCCTGTGCTGGAGAAAAAAAAACATTGAGCATTGTTTTAATTAGGAGTCACTTGGGCGACTGGGAGATCTCCAGTTTCCAGCGTGTTCAACTATGACCTGAGCTGTTGGAGGATCTGATTGGATTTATTAGAAAGAGGGGGGTGGGGGGGGTGGCTTGTCTCGAGTCTAATATGCCTAAATGTATTTTTATTAACCCCCCCACCCTTGTTTCTATTGTATGCACACAGTCAATACTTTTCAATTTGAAGAAGAATTTCACCATAAAATGTAATCTTGAAAATATAATAAGAATGGCTGACCTTGTAGCATTCAAAACCAAGACGGAGCATTTGAGGCTGCAGTATAAACCAGCATTATATTTTATGCCTAAGTGTCCAAATATAACATCTTATTTGACCAAATCACATCAATATAAACTGGAAGCAGACTTAGTTCATCAAGTAAAGCTTTATCACAAAACTTGTTTCTTAACCATCTCTATTGACATGAATTTACCCTCCAGTTGATATTTTTAGTGGTTCTACAATTATATGTGAGTTAAATGTGATTAATAAGCAGCCTCACATATGTTGTCTATCTTAAAAAGGAGTAAAGATAGGTGGTTGTTTGTCCATTTTCCTCAGTAACTACAAAAGTCTGAAAGTCTGAAGACAGAAATCTAAGCCCATTCGTTTTTTCGGTAAAAATAGTTAACTGTAGCTAGAAAAAACTGCACATAACCCTAAATGATACACATAACCTTGATTGAGAGAGAGAGAGAGAGAGAGAGAGAGAGAGAGAGAGAGAGAGAGAGAGAGAGAGAGAGAGGCAGGAGAGCGAACGGGGGAGAGAGAGTCACTTGCTGTGGCAGGCGTGACTCGCCAAAATAGTCGCAGCAGTGAATAAGCAATCGATTTGGCTGGTAGGAGGTCGGGAACTCGAGCTGAAATTGGGCATTAAAATGACACACTCCATTGCTCTTGCGCGCTAGATTCCTGCTTATGTCTAGGAGGGAATCCATGAGACTGCATGATTAATACTCACAATCAAGCAGAGACACTGAAATCACACACATACACAATACACACACAGTACACACATACACAGTACACACACACACACACACAGGGCCTGTCAGACACAATTATTCTGAGAGCTCCACACAAAATCAAATCATGTAATTGGAGCACTGGAGATGAACCAGAGTGGACTTGTGGGATTATACAGCCTTTAGGCTACACGTGCGATAGTGAAACTAAACAAAACAAAGACAATTTGATGAAAGCTTACTAGCCATGTTAACCCCCCCCCCCCAAAAAAAGTTGATGGACAGGACAAGTTAAAAGTCTGTCCAATGTTTCCAAATGGTCCTCGTGAAAGGACCTGCGTGGAGCGAGAGCTTTAGGCGTACTGCTCGGACAGCTTACCATTGATCAAGAGAGGCTGTACTGAAGGCCATCACATGTTCATCCATCCTAGCTTCAGCGTGGAAGAATAAAAGCAATCTGCTCCCAAACAGTCATCAGGCAGTTTCTGAGAGCAATCTTTGATAAAAAAAAAAAATAAATAACAACTGAACTTTCCACACTGCAGTAGTCTTACTACTCTTCCAGTCTCGGCTAAGAAGGCGCTAGACTGTTACTGGTTCTTCTCAACAGCTGAGTGAGAATTGAAAGTGATGGAGCACAGGACCTTAGAGCTTAAAATAACCCTAACCAATCAAGAATTGTAGGGGTGTGGTCTCAATCCCCCCCCCATCTGTTGTGTAGTTTATACTTCCTCAAAGTCCGAAAGGGAATATAGACTCCACCCAATACATCAACCTGAGGAATAAAAGGAAATCGATACAATGAAATTACGTGAGATTGCAAAGTATTTGATGGAACGTCCTTTTCTGAGGATTAATGTACACCTTTCTAAATCTTTATAACATAGTTAGAAGTGCAATTATGCCGTTCATCTCGTTAAGTACTATGTCAATACTTGTATTGTTGTATATAAACGTATTATAACATTATATTTATTGTATTGTATTGTATTCCAATATCTTGTGCAGGCCACGTATAAGGTCTAAAGGCTCTGGCAGTGCCACACACTGATGTTCCATTTCACAGTCCAGCCTGACCAGGCCGCACTGAAGAAATACATTTCACACAACCTTTGCCCGTCCAACGAGGCCCACTATTGCATGTTTTGTGTCACATATATGGCCGCATTGTCCGCTCCGTTCACAGAACGGCTATTCTCTGAACCGGCCTTAAGGCGTAGTTTGATTACTGCGCGTGTGTTTCCCCCTGCTTCTGCTTATCTCACCCAATGCACAAACCTAATTTCCCTTTGCCTTCCTGGTGATGGATTATGTTTCTAGCTGAGTATGGAGATAATCTATTATGTTGAGTTTTTTCTTTTCAATACACCCCCCCAAAAGAAGAATGTTCCTCTCGTCACAATGGGCACAATAATAACCATTTAGTCACTGGTATCGCTAAACAAACACAGAAATGCCCAGTCAAGCATACAAACGAGCACACATACAAACCAACCCATCATCTTGATACCTTGAATGTCCGCACAAAGAATGACGTTGCAAACCTAGACTTCTGAATTGGAATCTACTGAATCAGTGACAGTCAAGCACTCTATTATTATGAGCTCATTCATAATGTACGGCCTACTGTGCTGCCAGGAGAGCCAAGGGGGGCTATGCCTCAGGGTACAAGGTAGCCTAGCTTCTCACTTCTCAGGGAAAGAATGGTAATGGGGGAATGTGGGCTTACCAATGCCCCCATGTTTCAGTCGTGCCTGTGTGCTGCCGTACCAATCAGGAGTGGACTAAAACATGGATGCCAGAGCTAGCTGTCTTCCAAGTCCATCAATCTCTTTTTGCATGTCTTATTTCCCCTTTCTCTGTAGTGAACAGTAAGACTGGGTGTATGCATATATTTAGAAATATATTTATGTATCTTCAAATATTTATACATACATACATACATACTGCATACAGACAGACAGACAGACAGACAGACAGACAGATAGACAGGAGCGTGAATATTCAATCTGCACAGTGAAAATGATGCCGACCCCCCGGACGGCCTGCGACGAAACAGATGGTATAACAATATGAGGATAGTGCTATTAACAGAACCCAGCCATTGAGCAGCTCTGTAGAGAGGGAGTAGAACCAGGGAGTAGCCATCATCATGGAGGAGTCTCCGAGCCAAGAGCGTCAGATGGCCACCTCGCCAGCCGAGAGAAAATGGAATTGAGGCTTCGAAAGGAAGAGACGTAAGCAAGCGCTTGCGTGCACCGCTAAGCGACAGGCATCCCCGGGAAACTTTGTCTCTCTTTGTTTTGTCTTTTCATTAGCGTCTGGAGGAAGATTGAGGCTCCAGCTCTGTAGGGGCTCCAAGGCTGAATGTGAGGTAGTGAGTCCATATGGCCCCCCTCCCACTGCCAGCCCCACCTTGCAGAACCCCCCCCCCGTGAAGTCACTCCAGATTGTCAGGTTCAAAACCTGCCGCCTTAATGGGATGTAATGTTTGCGAAAGATCACTGGGAAGCACTGTGCAGTTCCAAGGAAAAGTCAGCCCCGCCTGATTGATGGCATATTTGAGGAGTGAGGCAAAGTTAAGTGGCCCATGAATATTTCAGAAACAGAGTTGTCTAATTACTGTACACTTAATTAGAGTGATTAAGAATTTAAGGCACTGGAGTTGCTGCTGTGGTAAGTCTTAAAATGAAATAGGGTCCGTCAGCTCGTTTGAAAATATCAAAGCAAAATCCTCTGGTTGCAATCCGCCCTTATCTTGAGTTTGCATTTAAAAGGTGAACTTGGAGAACACAATGCTCGTTGAAAAGCTAATGGTCGCAATAAGCCGATGGCCAGGATCATTTTCAAAATGGATATTAATTGCACGAACGCATTTCACTTCTTCAAGCGTGTGCTAAAAGCTTTTCAGAGTACAATGCCAGATATGAATTATGTGCAAGAGAAATCCAGGATTTGCAATCGAAGCACAGAACAAAACTTTTTTTTGGCATCGCAGCTGATCAAGTTTGGCTCTCAGTCGAACCGGTGCGGTCGACATTGGAAACTTTTAAAAGGTGTGTTTTGTTCCAACCTCCAATGTCTGGAGTTAAGTGAGTGTTACCTTAGTTTGTGTAGTAATTCATTATGATGCTTAAATAGGTACAGACCTTATTTGGCGGACAAAGAATTTTGGAGTCAGTTGTGGCATATTGAACAAACTATCAGGTCCCCAATGACTTAAACGAAGGTCAAAGTGATGCATGGAATATTTCTTTAACAATATAGCTTGGTTCATTCATTGTTTTTATACAATTCTACATTCTCCTGATGTAGAACTGTATCCCTACCCTAAAAAAACATTTATAGGTTAGGGAAACCCTAACCTATAAATGTTTTGTTTTTTTCCCATTAATTTAGCATTTGTTTTTGTTACGGATGCACCTACAGATTTATCGTCCGTACATCGGTATCAGCCGATGTTGGCCTTGTTGACTGCCATCGGCAAAATAAGGTGACATTCACGGATGGCGGTGTCCGATGTTTATCTGTCGTGTTGCATCAATTTTGACATTGTTTTTTTCCACAAAATATTCGTTAAAGGTTAAAGGTTGTTTAAAAATGTGTATGATTAAATTTTTGCTTATTCATAGATAGTGTGATGAAAAGATGAAAGACTTTAAAACAGTTAAGTAAACATTTTTTTTATTAAAATGTCTTTGTTTCCCTGGCACAAAAGGGGGAATAAATAACAAAAAACTAAAATATTGGAATTGGCTATCATCCAAATTATTGCTTTAATTATCGGAAGCTGTATTGGCCAATAATTTCACAATCGGTGCATCCCTAGTTATTGTTTACCGTTGTCATGATGGCATGATGAACAGTCCATTTTTGTCTTTTGGTCGATTCTAAATTCTATTACTCTGTACCCAGCAGCAATATGCTCCAACCTAGGACAAATTCTAAATTGAGTTCTTTCTTATTATCCTCCACGAGCCAAGATGATATTGTCTGCCGGTTGCCAGACGTAACTCCTTTTAGATGCTGTTTAAGAGCAGTTACAGACCGGGGCCCAGGCAATGCATTTTGTATCCCTTCCACGTTCTGAGAAATCATAAAATGTGTTTCCAAATACAGTCAGGATCCCCCGGGAGAACTCCCAGTGGAGGAAGCTCATTCCCTAGAGTGGCTGTTCGACAGCCATCTCACCTCCCTTTTATAAGCTCTCACGGGCCGCCTCTGCTTTCAATCAGTGTCTCTATATGTCCAACCTCCTGCCCAACTAACGCACCGCTCCTTCCCACTCCATTGAGGGGATGAAGAAGCACCATTATGGTTGCTGCCCCTGGCTGCTACCCCCTGAGGGGGAGCCCTTCTTTCCAACAAGGATCGATATGGGAATTCTTCAGATAATTGAAAACGGGAGAAACACGGGGGTAAGCCAGGTTCTAGTAGTCCTTGGGAATATAAATATTATATTTTTGCACACCATTTAAAATGATCGACCTGGTCTTGCAGTATGACTGCTGCAGCAGTGAGACATGATCCCAGGTGCAGCTGAGCCAATGGCAGATAAGATGGTCATTGGCAGAAAGGATGCAAACAGTTTTAGGATGAGGGATTTATGTGGTATTTGACTCTCACATGAAATGAAAAGAAATTGCTTTATTTGTAATCATACAGTTTTTCCCCCAGATATGAAGATAGCTCCACCCAGTTGTTTTCCTTCATAGCTTGCCTATTGGTTCCCAGGAAGAGATAGCGGGACAGTTGGGGCCGGGAAGTAATAACACCAGCCATGATCAACCGTCGAGAACAATTACAGTTTACAAAATGAATATAAGCCCCCCCACCCTGAAATGGAATATTTTATGAGCTTAATAAGGGTTCAGAAAATGCCAAGCAAAAGAAAGTATTTTATTTTTATCAGTGGCATCAAGTCCAGCACTATCGCTAATAACCACAGTGAATCTGCATTTTTGGAGCGCAAAATGAGTGATAGGAAATATCATAAGGCTAAATAATTAGTATTGATCACCACTGATTATAAGAATAAGAACAACGGTAACCGAGTTGCCATCAAATTGTATATAATGTTACATTAGCGATGACGCTGTTGCGATGAAGTGAGTTGTTCAGTACGTAAATAACTACATCTGCTGAGGCTTAATAGGTCGAAGACAATACTTGAGGCAAAAGTATACACTTACACAAACCCAAGCTTTTTTTACATGATACTTAACTCAGCGGTCTGTCATTCACTTCCAATCGCAACAAAATCTCATTATGGCTTTTTTCCAATTCAAAGCATGTAGAGCACAGAGACGTTCCAAGGTGATTCCTTGCAGTATGGGACAATGGGACCTATTGACTTTCCTCATTACTAATTCATTATCAAGCTCATGGGCTGCAGCACTGTGGCGCAGGGAGGACAATGCAGCAAGAGAAGTACTACTTTTCGGACTTTGCTCCTTGGAGTGTTTCCCTGACAATAGCCACATAGTAAAGACTGAGACTTACTAATACAGGGTCATGGCACCAGATGTCGGCATGTCTCTCTCCCTCTCTCTTTTTATATATAGGCCTATACGTTCTCCGTTTGTCTCTCCATCTCTGTTTCTCTAACTCATTCTCCCTGGGAGTGGTATGAAGAATACTGTGCTAAGTTGTTAATGGTGCAAATCAGGTCTGCTGCAGCTTACAATCATTGAAAGAGCCTGATGTGCAGAATCGGATTTTCCAAAGGAAGACCCTCGACTTCAGACTTGGAGTTGTAATCATCATTGCCAAGCATCTTTATCAGTTTATTTGTCCATGTCACTCAGTATAATTAGAACAGCCATGTTCAATAATGTTACGATGATCTGGTCTGCATAATGGATCGATAATGAAATGGAAAAAGGTACTGCAAACATTTGGAAACTCTACCCATTCAATAGCCCTCAACACTGCATAGGTTTGAATTCATATGTGGTTACTGATATGCTGGGCGGCTGTTATCAGACAATCCATAATTCTGCCTCGGTCCATCAGAAGATCCATAAAATGTTATTTGGCAAGATCTGGGTTCAGAATCGGGTCAATACAGGGAGGCTGGTAATCATGTTGGTTTTTTTATTTTGTTATAACAATGTCTAAACAGCACCTCAAACAGTGGCTGTAATATGAAATAAGAAATGAAAACAATGACCTATTTTTTTGTGTTGCTAAATCTTTGGAAAAGGTGGACACACAACAAAAACAAAACACCAGGGGGTAATTACTGGGATGTCTCATGTGTGGTTCTGATAGGGCGTTCCATGAATAGAAATTCCCATCAAACAACAAAAGAGCAACATTTAGTATCAGATGTGAGAGTTCATACAAGGTGTATTTCTCGGCATGAACAATAAGTGCGAGAGAACATCAGCACATCAAAGCCACCAATGAAGCTTAATTTAAGCAGACGCTGCAAAAGAGATGTGCCTGGGAAGGTGTTCTACTAATAGAACCTAGAACAAATTATTCCACTCCGCAATATAGGGGAGTAATATGTCATCACAATCAACCCAGGCAGAGCTCTATGCAGTCTTTAAAAGGGGGAAAGTTGAACTCCAACTTCCATAGTTCATTGTTTGTCTGGAAAATGTAAGTCTAATAGATCATTTTAAACTGAAGGATAAAATATTTTTCTAGTGTCTTATGTGAAATCAAGGTGTCTCACCAAGCACAAGAAGTGAGATCTTGTGCTGTAGAAATCCACACCTTTTTTCCTGACTGTGAAAACGAAAAACATTTTAGCTGCTGAAACTCCACCTCTCTATTTGATTGATTTAGTCGTATTATATGCATCTGTGGTACTTCTAAAATACAGTGTGATGCCTACAGTGTGAGGCTGTGAAAGTGTTACGAATACATGTTATGTAGGCTATGTCCAATGCAAGGATTTTGGTATCCACATCCAATCTATGCATATGGCCAAACCACACTGAGAAAGGTGGTCCATATACAACGGTATAAGCATTTGGTTTTAAAGGTCAAAATCCTAAATGCTTCTGGAGAGGATTTGGTCTATTGTAGAGAAGAATAAAATGAAACTATATCATGTATGAACCGATTAGATCACTGAGCAAATTTATCATCATTTTGATTCATTTGAATCATTTATCAAGTAAAAAAAAATGTATTTCGTGCATATCGCTTCAGAAATAGGATTACATGTTTTTTTTCAATACCTGTTTACAGCTTCAGAAATATTGACATTGTCTATGTTCTATCTAATAGGCAAAACGAACAAAAATATATGTTTTTTGGCTTCTTTCAACATTGGCCCAGTGTGAAGGATACACCCTGGTGTCCCATCAGCCACACGTGTTGCTACCAGACAGCTTGTGGAGGTAGACAGCCACCGTGCAACCCGTATTGGGGGGGGGCACCATTGATGAGTCGCCTCCGGTGGCAGATGCGCCACATTTGCTGGTCTGTCCATGTTTATCAGCAGGCCTCCCTGCTCAGGCACATCTGTTACAGCTGTCCCACCAGGAGCCCCCCCCCCCCCCCACACACACACACACACACACACACATACTCACACACATACTCACTCACTCATTC
>JAOPJO010000089.1:7683664-7702815 GCA_027123675.1 Molva macrophthalma
CCTCCATCCAACAAAGCAATTAGGTTGCATTAGATTCATTTTTATGTAGCTATCTGTCAAACATTCAACATGGGATTCGGAGTCACTGTCCTCTAACTTGCTTTATCAAATGTCCTTTGAGGAGAAACCTTATTGGCAGAAGAAAATAGACATTCCCAGTCAGTCCGTATAAATATATTTTTGGCCTGCATTAGAGATCAATTAATAAAATGTTGCGTTATTATTTTTTTGTTTTCCAAACATGTGTTGACAAAATGGATAACCTTGAGCAAAGCTCCACCCACATGTTAAACTTGTTATTTCTAAAAATGATCTGACGACGGGAACATTAATTAACACATTGCTTTGTTCAGGCAAGCCGTGTGATCAGGAATTTCAGCCATACTGCTGTCCCGTTGCCCTTACACCTGGTACGGTTGTTGTTAATGGGAAGCCTAAGCAATACTAATTAGCACAAGGTAACGGCTGGAGGAAATGGTTCTCATTATAGTTATTTATTATCAAGCCTCTGGACTCAGAGTAACACTAAATATCACTCAGCTGCCACTAGCAGTGACCCCTCGTTCGGTTGCTGCCTGTTTAACGGTCGTCATTACAGTTGTGATGATCGTTTGCATTTTACAGCCCTGGATTTGCTGTGAGTTAAGCATACTGGTGGTTGGCTGGCAAATGCTGTTTCCAAGACAAATTGTATTCACCATTTCGCCTGTAGGATTCCCTGTCCATGTATGTAAAACACGACTGTAAATTTCCACATGTATATTGTGTGATCAAGGCAAACAGAGCAATTCAATCCTCTCAGACCAGTCCCTATTATCCATTGCATCTTAGCATGCATTGGACCTCTGGGCCTTTTGTCGAAGCAAAGAATGTACCCAAGTCTACCCTCGTTGCATTTTCATTATCTGAGAGTGCTGGAAGAACCATGAATATGTAGGAAGAGGAGGAGGAGGAGGAGAATCCCCTCAAGGGCTCATAAAAGGCTGCATTAAGCTCCTCTAATTAAATTGAACTCTCCCCTTCTAAACAGCACCCGTGGCATCGGGGGGCTTAACTTAGCCCCTCTTTAGGGTTCTCCCGCTCCCTCTGCCTCACATTGAGTCCTCCTTGTCTGTAGTGCTGGTGCATTTAGCCATGAGCCATCAATAAAGAGCATGCATCCTCGATGGCAAACATCTCCAAACCATAAACACACAAGATTTTTTTTTTTTTACAAATAAAGGCTTGATTTAACATGACTGGAAAACAATGCAGTTTATGGCCGATAAAGGTTGTACCTTAATCCTTTGTAATGACCATAAGGCCAACAAAAACTTTGCACGCACTACGTTTTTCTCATAAATAATGCAAAGGCCTGAGAGCACAGAATAATTGAAATTGACTTGGAATGGAGACAAAAAAATGAATATTGTTCATGGTGGGATTTTCTTATTTAAATTGTGCTGCCTATTTTATGCTAAAAAGAAAGACAGCTATAAACAAAGACAGCAGTAAACAGTGTCAACATCACTGGATTTTGAATTGACATTTAAATTATAATTATATGTATCTGCAGGAACTCTGCAGGAACTACAGCTTCCTTGAAAAAAAATATTTGAAGCACTCAGACGGCTATTTTGGCACCAGAGTGCTTTGAAAGATAGGATGTAAAAACAGCTAATACTCAGCCTTCATCTACAGTCTTCAGAAAATTCTCCCCACCAGGGGTAGCTTCTCAATAATGCACAGTAAGTATACAGAGGGGGTTAACTATATATATATATATATATATATATGTAAAAAAAACACACTTCTGACCAACATAATTGAGGTTTGTCAGGGTTCGATATTACTGGTTGACAAAGTCAAGTCAAACCATAGCAAGGTTAATCCTCCAAACCTAACACATGATGTCATTGTTATGCCCTTTTTTGAATCTGAACATCTGTTGTTTAACGTTTCTATGCGGTAGGGAAGAGGAGAGCTGTCCACCAACAGTTGTTCATATCAAGATAACTGATGTGTTCAGTAACATCATGGTATCTCCAGGTGGAAGACTGGCCCCTCTCTCCCTCTCTCTATCCACTTTATCTGTCAATCTATCTCTCTCCACACGCATGTCTTCATGATGTCCCCGTCTTTGCGGCTATCAGTTAATGATTTCTCCCCCAAGTCGGGTCTCGGCGCATGTGAAGCAGCACTGAACCAATCTGGGTGACATGCATGGGGAGTTGAGTGGAGTGGGATTTTAAGCACAGTGGGCAGCAATGCACTCAGGTGCAGGCTAGCCAAGAATCTGAGGCGTCCAATGCCCGTTTGTGGAACTGATAGGATATCTGGCTCTCTGCATGCGAAATTGGAAAACTACTTATCTAAATAAAATAGATATAAATAGGTTGCCAAACAGGTAACATTGTAACATGTAACAATGTCACATTGGTATAGGATCGGTACAACAGCCATGAATACTTAGTGTTTTGCGGCAAAATTGGTTCGTTATTGGCCTTACCCTAAGAGTTCTGAACAAAGTGTGGGAAAGTCGATGGATGATGGAAGGAGGATATTCCCATGGGTTCCTTCCAATGAGTAAAAAATAAAGAAGAAGGAAGAAGTATAAAAAAAACATAGCTGACCCTCGGGTGCTGAAGTGCAGCCACGTACGTTGGATTTCACACACAGTGCAGGCGGTCTGAAACAGATTCCCGGCGCTTAACTGTCAGCGGCAAACATTTTTTTTTTCTTTCTTCTCTGGGGTAATTTGTGCGCGGGCATAGCGAGACATCAATTCCAACTGACATGTGGAGAAAATGGGAACATTTAAAGGCCTTTGTTTGTCATCATTTTTTCCCTGAGACATATTTGTTGCCATGTAGAGGCTGCAGACCTTGGACATGCAGGCTCGCACAGCTACCGCTTCTGTTGACTAGGCTTTTTTTAGACTCATTAACAGAGACATTTTCATCTGGAGCCCATCCAACATGTAACAGAGCGAGTAATTTAATTTATATTCCTAAATAAATACAAAGTGCTCACCATTTTGCACCGCGTTCCACATTTATTGGTGGAGATTCTTTTCGCCGTGCGTAATTATGTTTAAACACTCGGGAAGCGAAGCAATTGGAATGTTGTACAAAGACTTAGGAGAACTTTGGGAATGCTTATATGTGCACCAAGTAAAGTAATACATTAGGTGCATAAGGAGAAACTATCCTGAACTATCAAAGTGCTATTAAACAACCCAACGATAATGCTGAATACACTGACTTAATACATGGATATTTGATTCACGCTGGCTGGCGGTGAGTACAGAGAATGAATGCCCAATCTGTCTCTCTTGTTGATCTCACCAACATCACATCTAACCCCTCTTCTCTTACAACACCACTGCCTGAGTGGTCTGGCACGGCACTGCAGAGGAGTCTAACCTTGCCACTTGGTCCTGAACCGTGTTCAAGGTGACTTTTGCAATGGAATCATATAGCATTTTGTTTTGCTTTCCCACTCCTTCTCACTTTACTGACTGCACACAAGGGTGCAGAGGTTCAATCTCCTGAGGCTTGACAGATTCCATTGCAAGTAGGCTATATGCAGAGACAGTCTTTTATTATATAAAGTGTGGAGAGAGAGAGAGCGAAAGAGAGACAAAATACACAACAACACACACGTATCCTTCTACCCTATATAACCGGACAGAGGGTAGAGTAGAGGAGACTCACATGTGGTGCACTACAGCACCGGGGAAAATGCCAAGTGTCTTATTAGTGGCTCAGCGGAAATGGCTGTGAATCGATGGATGACCCTCTCCTTGGTCACACAGCTTAACACTCTCAGAGACACACATCAGGTTGGACCACCGGCACTATCCATCATATCTAACAAATAATAATATTAACAGTCTTCCTTTGCTTAAAACCGGATTAATGCGTTTCTGTCCCATTCCCCCATGCGGCCGTCTGCCTTGTGCTTTAGCAGAGGCTTAGGAGTGTTGTAAAGTGCTGAGACAGAGACATCAGCTGGTCCCTCGTTCTCTTAAACCCAGCCCTCAAAAGACTGCTCTGCTATATTCTGTATTCCAAAACAGTGAGTTCTTTCGACAAACTCACTGTGCTTTCAAAACGAAAACAAAAAACTTCTGACCAGGTTCCCTTTATTTAGGAGTTTCTCAAGGACACCGCATTTGTGGTTTAGCATTAGCGGGCGCACAGAGGAACACGTGTGCATAGGAGGTACTTTGAGGCGATGGGGCACAAGCTGGCGCTGTTAACTACTAGCACCACAGGGTTGGTACTAGCTTGTGCTCGTGCCTTGTTTGATTGTGCTGATGGCATGTAAAGCGAGAGTACACATCATTAGCCATTCCCAAGTCTGCAACCTTACAAGGTTTACTCCACTTTTATTTTTTTTAAGAATATGTACGTTTAGACAGCTTTTTAGGCCGTCGTGAGAAAAGGGTGGGTTGACACAAGGTTGTGAATAGCGGCAGGTGTGCTGACTGCGTGGGTGGATGTAACAGACATCCAAACAGCTGGAGGCTAATGAGCTTTCCAGAGGGGAGCGGCTGGGAAACTGACCATCATCAGCCCAATACTGAATTATGGTTGGGTTCGGGGTTATTTTCTGGAGAGTTTTTAATTTCCCCCCCTCCCCCCAAATAATATTTCAGGGCGAATTTCCCCCCAAATTTATACTTCAGGGCTCATCATGACTTCCTGATTTAGCTCCATCCACACACGTCCACCGAGCTAGAAAACGAGCCCTTAAAAATGTCTGGGTGGCTCCAGAGGCCTATTTGAGCTGTACCTGGTAAAGTATGGCCGGTGAAATAGCTGCCTGTCAAGCTAAACGACAATAACAACAACAACAACAAAAAAAGAGAAAAAAAAATACTTGCAGACATTCCCGTGACTGCTTCTAGACAGAGGCTCCACATCCTACCCCGACCATCTCACCGCCTTGCTGCCTTGCCGTCCATCCATGATAGACTGTGAACGCTAAATAATGGCGTCTCTCCGTTCTCGCCCTGCGTTTGATTTTATCCAAAATGTAGCGTTGTCCTGGCAAAGCAAGCAAGTACGTTCACGCTTTCTGTTTGGTAAAGACTATTCATATTTGGGTGGCTTAAGAAAGTAATGATTTGAGGATTTGTTTTTTGACAGACATACCCCCCTGATGAGGTCTGTTGGTTCTACATCGATTTCTTCCCGTGTTTGTTTGCCAAGAACCAAAGACACTTCCCGGCCATTACGGGGCTCTGAGTGTGCAAGTACAAGGGATGGATACAGTGCTAAATCCTACCATAAATCTGACTTAATTCCACTGTATAATCAATATTCTACACAGGGTCCTTTGCCACGCAAATTTACTCCTCTGTTGTGGTAATCTTTTAATGCTCCTTAAAGCATCTCGCAAGGCAAGCTTATTTCCCTCCTCATGTTGGCTAAAGAGTCCTGTTAGGGCATTTCCTTCTCGTGCCCCAGAATGTAGTCTCACCTTGAACTTGTTCAGTGGACACAATTGAATAGTGTGACATTATACTTTAATAAAGACTAAATAGATTATGATGAAGAGATATTGAAGTCGACAATAACACACATTTCTCTTAGATTTGTTCTCCATTCAATTCCAATTTAACTATCCAAATTATTTTAAAATGAACCTTAACCTACTCGATGATAATCCTGAAATGATTATTAGCTTATACCCAAGTGACAAATAGGGTCTGTGTCCAGAAACTTGAAAGCACCTCCAACTATTTTCAGTCTATACAACACCAACTTAGAAGTATGTCCATGGCTGTGAGTGATGCCTTAAAAGCTTTAACTCTGGGAGTACTACTTGTTTTATAGGAGAGACCTATATCAAAAGGCTGCGGCAAGGTAGCATAAAAGCATGTAACACTCACTTGCAGGTATGGAGGCAAATTAATTTGGGCTTGAATAACAATAGCAATTCACAGAGCACATGCACTTGACTGGTGAAACACACCTTGATTTAGCCACAATCACGTTCAAATCACTGACCTTTCTGTGAAAAGGAACGGGAACCTTTCTGAACAATGTATGAAGAAGTGATGCTTATAAAGTTTATTTCTGAAGCTGCCTGAAAGGAGAGCTTGCGTTAGGCGAAGAGCCACAGGCATCTAATTGGTGTGCATCAGTCATCTGTTGCAACAGGGGCATACTTTTTCCACTGAGGTTGTTAAATGAGACAATTTGTCAAGCAACCCTTACCTTCCCGCTTTTCTTCCGGCTTGCCAATGTGAGGGCAAAAAAGTGTGCCCACAGTTCCTAATGACTGTTTTCCTAGATTAAATGAGGCATAAAGAAATGGTTATCAAAAACATGTCACATATCAAAGAAAAAAAACACTGGGCTAAACCAAACAAATACGTTTTTTTTAAAGTGTGTGTCTGTGTGCTCATCTTCATTTTATTACCAGCTCTATATGTGTGCCTTTTTGCTTTTACATGCATGCCTGTGTGATTTAGTATGCGTGTGTGTATGTATAGTTAATGCTATCCCTCATAAAAAGCTATAGAGGTGTTGTGTGCATAATTAAGGCCCGAGCAGACTGACAGGTTGGAGGCCAGACTTTTCAGCTGCTGTCTCCATTTTTCCCCCCTGAAGGACACCATTGCCCATGGCTGGATTTGATTGGCAGTGACCAAAATGCCAGTGAGGCTTGTGCATCACGCCTACTCCACCAGTCTGTTGTATCGGTGCTAAATCTCTGCAAGGTTCACCTGAATCCTTGAACCTTTCGTGCGATACAGCACGCAGCGGTCCATGCACTTTACAGTGGAAAGTAAAACAAATCACATGGGACATCGTAATGGAAAGAAGCTTCATTCAGCCTTTTGATCCGGGTCCCTGAGAGACCCGGGCAGAAATCATACAACAGAGGGCAATCGTCCTAGCAGGAAAACTAGCGTAATTCTTAGCAATGCACGGTCCACTGTTGCATAAATGCCCCCTAATTTTCCCGTCCGAATGAAAACCGTATGCAAATGTGCACGTTTTCCGACAGTCCACTGATACCTGGGGGAGATTGTTACAGAGGGTCATGCAAAAGGCTGACCGAGAAGAAAGACGAGTGGTAGACGGAGAAAGCCGCTGATTAGCATGGAGATGGAGAGAGCCTCTGTATTAGGGCCAAGGCTTCGGTAGTCCCACATGCAATGTGGGTCCGTCCCTGCCTCACCAAAACAAACAAGGCGGACATCGGCATGGAGGGAATTGGAGCAGCGCAATTTCCACGCATTTTGTAAACATGAGCACATCAATTATGCATCGTCCAGCGATGCTGTAGGAGTCAGTCAAGGGTATGTGTTGCCACAAACTATGGGAGGCAGTCAGCAGCTGCACCTGTCGCAACCCACACTTGCCCAATCACGCTGTCAACGGCTTTCCCCCATTCAGATTCCAGCGGCCGCATCAGCCAGTAGCCTTGGAATTATGCTAATGTAATACAACCTCTATTGCCGAATTCCTTAACGTGGTAGCACACAGTAAGCCTTTGGAGTAGCTGCAACTACTACAGTAGATGCACAGGCCCCCCAATTCCGATGAATAAGACCACTAATAGTGTGTGTGTGTTTATGTGTGTGTGCGTGTGTGCCAAAATTAGGAAATATGTCTGGAGTCCATAGATTGTGAGAACCATCCCCTGAGCCAAAATACGTTAAATGTTATTTATGCCATTTCTTTATTGTGTTCATAAATTGTCCCTAGAATACCCAAATCTGAGTCATCTTATTTTATTGTCATCAACAACTGCTACTCGCTATATGTGACAATTATTTTCGATGATCTGCACATAACCATGCCCATAAACACACACACACCGACAGACACTTTAATCTTTTCTCGCATCACGTGTAAAAAACAATGAACATGAAACAGGAAATGAAAACATGACACTGCAAAATATTAAAATGGCTAGAACCCATTGCTTCCAAATGTAATGAAGCAAGGTGTTGCACCATAATCCGCGGCCCCCCCTCCGAGGCAAAGCACCGAATTTTCAAAACGCTTTGACCAGTCGGGTCAAAGAGTGAGGCAGACTTGAAAAAGATGCCTCATGGAAACCCTAAGATATGACATAAATCCTAAAGGCCAGCCCACATTTGATTACGCTTTTTATAAACCAAAGTGTCTTTGGCTCGGCTGACTCACAGCCACTTTCCATTGAAAATCTGCGAACACCCTCATGAATGTTAATGGTGCTGTTTCAGGTGGCGGCGTGTTAAGTCCCCCAAAATGTAGTTGTAGGAAAATGGTTTGCTGTTGGTGTGGTGGTAGGCCAAGTACATGCACGGCTTGTAAGCAACATGTAGGCCCACTGCAAAATGGCTTGCTGGAAGCTTCACGCCAGCTACACACCGCCGATCTCGACCGCTCAGCTTGTTGGCAGAGCACGGGCGGGATGCCTCGGCTGATTAAATGCCTAACCCCAGCCCTCTCTCTTTCATTCGACATCCAAGCTGCATCACTACATACGCATTGAGCTCACAATGTGTTCACAATTTGTACACAATGTGTAGTCATGGGGGACTTTCGTTCATCGATCAAAAAACGTAATGGATTGCAATTTCGAGGATTACAATTATCGAAGGAAACCATTTTCATAATTGTTGCCATTTATCATTTTAAAATATCAAAGTTGTTCTGTTTATAGCTTGGAAAATGCTCATATTTGGTTGATTTTCTCTTTCAGATTACATAGTAAATACTTACATTTTGGGTTGTTCGTTATTTAAACAATGTTTAGAGAACAAATCTTTGACTAGGCTCTAGTTACTCAATAATTGATAGACCTATATTCAATCAATTAGATTAAATGGATAGGGAGATGGAAATATGTTTTGATAAGACAAGAACATTCATAGAAATGCACTAGTTGGGTTTAGGGTTGCTTTCCAATGTATTACTTTTTCTGTTTCAAACAGAACAAGACATTGGCCTATTTAACCAAAATCATTTCACCAGCCTGTCTGAACGGAGCACAGTATTCAAATGTTTGCTTTGCGTAGGAGCTCTCTGTGTGTAACCTTTTGAGGACGTCACAGCACCGCTATTTGATCTTCCGTTACTGCCCTTAACAGAAAGAACATTTGTATCCACAAATATTGATTTAATGTCTTCTCCCGTAGGGGTGACGTAGGCCAAAATTAATTTTTCACAGCCTTGTATTTTCATCCGTCAAGAGAAATAGCTATAAAAAACACTTTATTTTGGGTTATTTTATTACCATGTTATTCTGGTTGTAATTCCAACTAAGGGAATCAATTGACTAATTATTTATATATTAATATAATAAATAATCTTTCTACGCTAAGAATTTATGAGGCTACATAAATACAGCTGCAACAACTGGACATAGTTAGGACTTTCAGAAGGACGTGACTGCCATCCCATGGCCGCAAAGCACATTTAAAAAATATATATAAGTCCACTGAGACAGGGATGCCACGCAGCCACTGCTGCATATGGCACACTCACTAAAATAGAAGTTATTCTCCATCCATTGCATTTATCTTACAGGTCGAGAGCAAATCCACAGAGTATGTTTCCCTCTTTCTTCCATAATGAAGAGCTGTGATGGTGCTTCATCACTTGAACATCCTCATCGCCACAACATTAGCTCAGATATAATGAGGGTTACTCAGAGGACGGTGGCCCCGTCTCCACCGTGTGATAGAATACCTGTGAGTGCACCACTGACACGACACATCGCTCATTAGCCTGGCTCACTTTGCCCTTTCATATATATATATATCTCTAAATAAGTGTCTCGCCACGGGTTTGCCCCATGCGCCTAATCTGCCTACTTAAGAGCAAGTGACAAAACCCAGAGGCGGGTGACAGGCGAGATAAAAGGGGAGGGACTTGGCTTATCAGAGCGAGTCGACCCGGGGCTCTCTGGTTGCTCAGGTAGGCTGCCCAATGGTGTGATGACTCAAGACGGGTTGTATTATATGTGGTACACAGCTTCTAACTTTAGATGTTGACCTGTACATCTTGCGTCTTGGCCACTTTGATGTGACTTTGTCCAGTCCCTCCTTTATTACCTCAAGGCATATCCCTTCTGAATTTGAAGCACTCGTTTGTTTTTTAAAACATTCAAAATCAATCTGTGTAAATAAACAAGACTGCAACAAAAGATCACGTTGGAATCAATTGACCCCAATAATGTAGTCTCGAAAGTTCACAGCCAAGACGTGCTTAGTGTTCCAACAGTGCTGAACAAACACAACACACCGCAAGAGAATGCTGGCTGGGTCGTAAACTTGCCAAGTATTGGCCAGTCTAATTGAGGACATAATTATCATATATGTGTTATTTGATGCAAATGATCACAGACAAAAGGAAGCAATACACAATGCTCCATGTTATAGGCCTTTTTTTGTTGGAGGGACGTCAGAGGGAAATTTAGGCCTAGGAAAGGTCACATGGTTCTCCAGTACACATACTCATAAAAAATGTGCCACCCAAAACACATGCCACACGCACACACCCTTGTGAGAACAAGGCTAAACTTTTAGTTTCATCCAGTTCAGTGACACTGTAGACATACCTTTGAGATTGTATAACAAGATACTAGCGGATTCTTAAGTGTACTAAGATGCCCCAACATGACTGATTGCTTGGCATTAAAATGGCCAAATAATCCACTGACTGACATCATGTAAACACTTAATCTCCTCACCATTGCCTGCTAAACTTGAAACACTGTAACACTCAGTTGATGATCTGCGCGAATGCATGTTCATGTTTATGTGTGTGTGAGAGAAGTTAGTAACCTACTCGGCCATGCAAACCTAATTAGGACTCACTTGCAATCATGGGAATTAATCGGAAAAAGTACAATTAATTAATTAATTAATTAATTAACACGAGAAAACATTTAGTCCTGCCGTACAGACCAGAGCAAAAAAATGTAGCAACAAAAAGTCTACATCTAGCTCTCTCTCTCCATACACAGAACTGACAGTGCATAGACTTTGCACTGCAGTAGCCTGTGCGATACAAAATTGAAATACTCAGTCAGTTCTAAAGAGATCTCCTACATCAATGTATCATGGATGACAGCTATATCGGTCATGAAGATGCGAAATGACTGCATGTCGGCCACTGAGGCACACACTAATTATAAAACGAATAAACAAATACAGCATGCATTGTCACTGCGCCCTAAGCTAAACAGCCAATTCATAAATCATGTAAGTAAGGGAACACAGAGACTGGCACTGCGCCCCAAAGATGAAAAGTAAAACGTATAGTAGAGGGCTGACCTAGTGGGCATGCTAGCTCTGTCTGGCATGAACTTACTGCTGCTGGTCTCAAGTGTGTAACTGAAACTTGCCACGTTGTAGCATGCCATGCTCACCTTTGGGATGCTCTTATCTTCAATGTTTTCCACCCCATCATTCCAAATACTTTTCCAGTTTGTGTTCACATTTTTTGTTGGTGGTGTCATCACCCCGAACTACCGACAGTATTTCGAACTAAAGTCGAACACCGTGAGTTCGTCAATCAAAAATATAAACAACTTGTGAAACAAAGAATAACTAGGCTGAAATGTGAGCATTCCAATTCAAGATTAATTAACTTTCCCAGTTTAACCAGTAGAGGGCAATCCAGTTAGGGTTAATAGACCCTGATACTTTTCCCAGAGTCGTCGTATCGGAGTATGACAAACACAGGTGTCGCTCATAACACTAATTAATGGTCTACTCCTTTAATGTAGGGAATCGTAGTAGTAACTCACATTGACCACGCTGGTTATATGACACACATAAATGAAACACCTGCTACCACAGCGCTTTAAAAAGGGTTCAATGTATGTCATCTTCACTAGTTTAGACCAAATTTGTCAAATAACATTGGAATGAACACATTTTCATAAAAAACAAAACTTCCAGTCATATTTACAAAGGGATTCTTTTTTATTTGGCAACATATTTAAAGGTTGTCTTTTCAAATGGATTATCATAATCTTGCTGTTTCAATAGAAAGAGCAAAATAATAACATGATAGACCGTGGGTAATGGAGGACACTTGATTTAGGCAGGTGTAAAAACACTGTTCACTGTAGCACTAGATTAATATCCATGATTCCATCTCACATTCACTCACGCACAAACAGTAAATGACATACATCGAGTTAAAAACACAAGATCCACAACAAGGATTTGGACATGTAGACGTAAGATTCTGATGGCACATTCAAGTTACATCTCAAGCATGAATTCATTGAGCTATTTATTATTTCGGCATTGGCAATGAAGGCCTATGTAGTGCAGTTTAGACAGAGACTTAAGGTTATATGTGGAGGATAAACAATAGAACCATCGTGGCTAATTATGTCCGCCCTTTGAAATGGGTGAGATCGCCCTCTGGATTGCATTCCCTTCGCCATGCAATGTTTAGTGCACACAATGACTATTTCCCCTCCCCGTTATTGCAAACTGCAAGTTGGGAAGGAAGAGAGTTCCATTCAATTTCACCACTATGCTATTAGACCTTGGTCTTGGTGTTTTTCTCAACAACAAATTCAAGACCAAAAGCGGAAGATGTTTACCTGGGTTGAAATTGTGTTTCGTATTAACAACCATAATCTAGAAAAGTTTAATGAGTCAATGGAACGTCTGAATATTAAAAGTGTACCATTATATTTGGACAGTAAAATGTATGAATGTTATTGAAACAGCAGGTACTAAAAAAAGTGGTACAGAATTAGGCTTAAGAGATCCCAGGAAAGTGGTTGATTGTGAATCTAAGCTTTCTGGATGTTAAAAAAGTGGGAAGGAAAAGTGCACTGTAATAAATGAAACTAGGGATCGTTGGCAGTATAATCGAGTCGGCGTTAGAAAGGCTGAAAGTCAATCTGGAGAATATCAGCGGACTATTGGTCATTTGGCCTTTTCTGAGCCATCACAAGTCACAGTCTCAAATTAGTGGTTACTTTCCTTTTGCATGGTTTAAAAAAGTGGTTTAAGATTGTTCTATAGACATAATCACGAGCAGCTGTTAAAAAACTCAACAAACATACACATTGACACATTTGATTCAACATGGGCAACACAGGAGAGGTCTGGGTGAATGAGGACCTTCAATGTTTGAACTCCTTCCCCAGACATACACAGTGTGTGTGTATGTGTGTGTGTTTTTAAGGTTTGCACAGAAAATAAGTTCACAGTAAACAGCATCTTTCCTTGAAGCTCTTCTTGTTCTTCTTATTCTTTCCTTTGCCATTTTTGTCCTTGTTTTCCGACATCTTTTTGCCTCGCACCTCCCGCATAAGGTCAAAGAACACCTGGGGAGAGAGGGAAAAAGAAAAACTAAATGTTCAAACCGCCACGACCGCAACACCAATAGGTCACATGGGAGTAGGACAGTTTCACAATAAAAAAAAATCCAAGTAAAAAAAAAGAAAAAGAAAAAAGAAAAGGTGGTCCTACCTTGTCGACGTTGGCTCTCGTCTTGGCAGAGGTCTCCACGTACTGGACGCCCCACTCCTCGGCCTTGCCGCGTGCCTCTTCCACGGACACCTGCCGCCGCTCCTCCAGGTCCGACTTGTTCCCCACCAGCAGCAGGGGGATCTTGTCCTCCTCTGCCTTCACCCGCAAGATCTGCTCCCTGGGGAATGGGACGCCACAATGAAGTTAAGACCTCCACACTGCTGCGTGGGGGAAGTGCGTACGTCAGCCCGAAACCTCCCCATGGGATATTTAAACTACATTTCCTGTTCAAGTGAAATATATAAACGGTGGTTTATGTTGTTATGTTGGTTTTATCACAGTCGCAGCATTTTTTGTTGTTGTACCTCTCCTGATAAAATATCCCTATTGCAGTAGTATTCCTATAGTGCTGGACCAAGGGGGTTGTAAACCCACAATTACAGAGAGAGGGCCAGAATCGTGGGAGGAGCATATGAGATGGTTGGTGTTGGCGTAGTCTACAAAGAAGAAGTTTTGTAACCAAGCAGCCAAACAAAGGGAGCGCACCGTTTCACCCCAGGTTTAATCCCTTATATTTAAAATTGCATGGAATATGTATTTTTCTTATTTCAGCTATACAATTATTTTTGGATTAGAAGTAGATTGCAGAAGAAACACAACCACCAAGCACAGATACCAAAAATTGGTATATGTCTGTGAATCTCCCGTATAGAAACATTTTGAAATATAAATACATAAATAATACATTTGGATATCAACCGTGACCTGAACTATTACCCAGTTACCTGGTTTAAAATACAAAGTTAAATAACACACAAAATACCGGTCAGTGGCAGTTAGGGAAGACTCCGGGTGGGTACCTGAACTCGACGGTGGCGCTGAAGGACTCGTGCTCCGTGATGGAGAAGACGAGCAGGAAGCCTTCGCCGCTGCGGAAGTAGTTGTCCCTGATGGCGGCGTAGTCCTCCTGGCCCGCCGTGTCCAGAATGTCTATCTGGACCTCCTCGCCGTCCAGCACCACCTTCTTCCTGTAGCTGTCCGCCTTGGTGGGCTCGTAATCCTCCACAAACTGGGTACAATGAGAAGGGCGGAGGCAGGGAGGAGTGTTGTGAGTGTGGGCATTCTGGTACAATGGGATCGGAAGTGGAGGAACACTTCAATATAACACTGACACAATGTTTCAATTGTTGTATCGTTATTTTTAAATGCATGCGACAGAACTTTTTTTTTTTACCCAAATACAGACCTTCACATTTTAGTGTTATGATGCGATCGATATTTAAAAGGCTGTTTTAAATATGTTTTCAGCAATTTTCAGCAAGCTTCTCTGGGTGAAGTTTGGTTAGAATTGCAGATTTGAAAACAACTGGTGTACTTGTATACACAGTAGTGACAACTAATCCCCCCCTACGCATATGTTCCACGTTAAATAGACCCTTGCATTATATGCGACCACTACATACTGGAAGCCAGGAAGAACCATGTCATTTTCCATTCGATTCATCAAAACAGGAGGAAAGGGAAAGGGAGAGGGAGAGGCTAAAACTACATATTTTGATAGGAACCAGTACACCACTTTCTGATGAAGTGGAAAGATGTATTCATGTCCAAGGACAGTATAATTGCTATCCACTTCTTGGGTAAACAGAACTTACTAGGCAATGTTAAAACGGGTACTCAAGTAACTTTACTGCACATTCAGTCTTTTGAATCAACTTTGTTGGGCTTTCACCTTCATAGTGCATATTAGAGTAAAACTCTAAGTTAAGAACTGTTCCCAACCATCTTCGTGAGGTTGTAATCATGCATACTTTCTACATAATATTCTATGCACAGGGAAGTTGAATGTATTTCACATAGCACAACAAAGAAACAACTAAGCAGTTGTTGAACATGAACAAAATTTGAACATGAATAGTGAATATTTATATGGTATCCTATACCCGTGCAGTATATAATAGATTATTACCGTGCAAACATTGTTGCCTTCTTCTCAAATACCGACTAGACTAACTGACTCAAGTCTGTTTTAATAAAAGGTTTAGTACAATGAGCTATTATGGACGGTATAATTATTGTCATATTTCTAGATTTTAGCCAATGTTTGACACACACACACACACACACACACACACACACACACACACACACACACACACACACACACACACACACACACACTTTACATCTGTAGCCGAGTTATTCTGCTATTCAGCTATTCTCCTTCCCAGGTCCGCTGGGAAACATCTGGAATATGGTTTCTTTCCCCGTTTCACTAGTTCTACTTCCACACAGCGAGCACCCCACCCTTGTTAATAACAATCCCCTCCTCTGTGTGTGTTTGTGTGTACACATAGCCATCCTATAATGGGAAGAGAAATACTGAATTAGCTAAATGAGTTAATTAGTTAAGTGGTCTGCTCCCTGTTCCTCTACTGGGTTGTGGGAGAGTTATGTGTTCCGTTAGCAAGTGAGCGCTAATGAAAGGAAACAAACATGTCCTCTTCCTTCCTTGGATCAACACTCCCTTGCAGGGGGATAGACATGTTCAAATATACTTTTGTTGTGAAACATCACAATTACAATGTTTCTGCTGCCTGCAATTTCTTAAAGATAATAAATATTGTATTTTGTCAGAGAATGTTATTTGTTAATAAATAGAATAGGCCGTAGCCTGATTCAGCAGCTTCCTAACAACAGAGATACATTGAACTCTTGAACATTAAAGGGGTCATATTTTGCATAATAATAACAAATACTAAGTTAATTTGGGGGTAGTGCTAGAACAGGTTAACATGCTTTAATGTTTAAAGTACACCTTATTATTCTCACACTGTTCATTGCTGCAGAACCGCTTTCACGCTTTGTCAGAAACGCTCGGTTTTGGCTCCTGTCTCTTTAAGGCCCTCCGCCCGAAAAGCCCAGTCAGCTCTGATTGGTCAGCTGGTCCAATCTGTTGTGATTGATAAATCGCTCAGCGTGCTTGGCAGCAATCTCGCGCGCCTGAGTCCCGAGCAGCTGTAAACATTGCCGGTATCAATGGCTTCGGTTCAGCCGTACCTTTTCGAGCCCGAGTCTGATACGACTCATAAATCAGGCCGACCAATCAGATCGTCTTGAAACACCATCACACCAAAGAGTGGAGCAGGACGTATAACAGTGGTAAGTACTTCTGTTGTATCTTATATTTCAGATGTAACGTTCTAACTGTAATTTCTCTACATAACGGTAACAACTGTATGTTAGTTGACTGACCAAAGTGTGTATTTTATCATTTCTTATTTCAGTGCACTTGTGGAAATTGCACCAGAATGCTACTATACTAGTTAACTACTAGGGTAGCTGGTTACTATAACCAATGACTGCATTACCTCCGCTCCATCAGGATCCTGCCTCCCCCTTTGGCTGTACATTATCTTCTACGTAAAAAGGCACTGTTCTATATTATCGATCTTTTCTAACACCATTTTGTTTGACAGTGAAACACATGTTTCTCCCTGGATCAATATTTGCCCTTTGCAGTGATGTTGCCTCCTGCGTTATTATTTGCTCTATTATTAAACAGTAATTGTAAGTCATTCTGATTTTCCTTATTGGGATGAAAGATGAATGAACCAGGATCCAGTCCCTCTCCAGCCATGGTTCACCATCCACACCAGGCCTAGAGCCTAACTGAGTCCCTACACCCTGCAGAACATCAACATCATCTATAGAGCTGACGACTGAGCTTTGAGGCGTAGAACAGAAGGTCATTTTTCATTACATTTAATGATACAACAAACTAAAATAAAATCAGAACAGGCAGGTTTCATTATACCCCACGACCCAAATAATTAGTGAAGAAGAAAGAATGAGAAATAAATGTTTTCCTCAAAGTAACTAGTTTGTGTCAGCTGGAGCTACCTAGGAAGGCCTGTCAGGGCTGTCACCCCGTCCTGTGAGGTGCTCTGGACACGCCAGGAGATCCTGATCCGGCGGGACAGTATGTTGGCTTCGACCGCCCCTGGACTGAAGCGGAGGACCTGGCGGGAAACCAAAGCCTCCTTTGAGGTCCCTCCTGCTGGGATGAGAGGTCCTGGGGTTTGGGGATCGTCTTAAAATCCTAAAGAGGTCCTAAAACACCTCATCAAAGACGAGCCTCCTCATGTCCACGTAATCTGTAAAATATTGCATTTAAATAGTCACTCATATAGTCAGCACAGTGTGTTTTCAAAGAAAGTAGTTTCCTGAATCCACCTTCTTTATACATACATAAAGTGTGGCCATAAATACTTTTATTATGATTGATAAAAATCTATTACATAGTAAAAGAAGACCCTTTTTCTATTGGCTTTGCGGTGCATTCACCCTTCTTGGACTTTGGGAAAGCACCCTAAAAACACATGTAAACACATGTACCAACACCCACACAATATCCGGGTATTAAACCCAGCCTGGAGCTCAGGGCCACCGGGAGACTTGGGCAGAACGGCCTAACGGACTTACAGAGCAAAGGAACAACCTGAAAGGAGAACAGCAGTTCAGAGCATAACATTAGACATGGTATCATCACATAAATCCGAATCCCAGGTGAGCCTACAGCCGATTCGCAAAACCATTTGAGCACTATAGCGTTAGCTAGCAGGTTAGCCCAGGCCTACAGCTGACTACCCAGAACATTTGAAAACCTTAATGTTGGCTAGGTTCGCACTGGGTGTACAGCTCAGCTACAACCAACAACTTCCCACTTGAAGCCTCTGGAATAGATACCTCGTTGGAAAATCCAACTAATAAAGCATACTTACTGGTTGGGAGGTTGGGGGTGAACTGTGCCGGTTCAGGATGCAGTCATCCGTAAAATAAAGGCAATGGTCAAAATTCATTTGAACAACTGATTCTTCACTTTGTCTTGCTTTGGAAGTCCATACAAAGAGGATTGTATGGACTGAAGACCACAGCATCTTCTGGACATACCAGAACCGAACTTGGCCTCTCGGTACTTTGTTTGAGGGTGTGTCAAGCTACACTATTAAAAGGGGGGAAGCAAGGAAGGCTGGAGAAAGGTTAAACATGTTGATCGGAATTTTAATAGTGTTACTGAATATGTACAACATAAAAACAAATGCAGTTTTCTTTTGACCAACATACAGCTATGTAAATGTTTACCCGTGGTTTCTTTAACCCTTCCACGTATCCTCAAATGACTCATTGGATTTGGGCAACAAAGGTGAACTGTGTGCAGATTGCATGTTTACATCTGGTTTACTGCGGATCAACGTCAAACAGGTGTAGAATAATGAAGTCGTGTCAATACTGCGCCTTACACGCCTTCTGCCGAACGAAATGTGGATGTGTTGCTCACGATGAGGAGCACATTAGCCGTGAGTGTGTGTGTGTGTGTGCCTGTGTGCGTGTGCGTGTGTGTGTGTGTGCGCGTGCTCCAGCTGTTCTAGCCAGGATTAGGATTAGTTGCTAGTGATTCCATGGTAGATTATGTCCCCGGTGTATTCTGTAATCTAAATCTAATCAGCCAATCAGCAGGAGCGATGAGGTGCCAACACTGACACATTACCGTGTTGCTCACATCTGCTTGGGGAGCGGAGAACAGCAGGGAGGAAGACGGGATGAGACCCATCGGGGCCCAATATCACATCCACACTGTAAAAAAAAAAAGGTTGCGAAAACGCAAAATTCAATGGCAACCTTATGCATTCAAATTTTCATGTTTTCC
>JAOPJO010000089.1:7821386-7834325 GCA_027123675.1 Molva macrophthalma
ATTCAGTGAAAATTATTATTAGGCTTTTTTCCCTTCAAGAAATGAAACAGGACCATATTTTGCCGGTTGTTTCTTCACGTTTGGTTAATTGATGAAACTCTAGGGACTCAGCTGGATGTGCGAAGCAACAATGGATAACTCTCACTCAGGTGACGACTGCCTCCCTGAGCATTAATCATCTCTGTCTTCCCCTAACAGCAGGCATACTGCGCCGCAGTTGCCTGACAACAGCATGCAGAACTTCTAAATGTTATCTTCCCAAGACACGAGGGCCTGGCTTTGCAGAAACCACAGCGCGCCCGGGTCCCATCTGGTGACAACCACTCATTGAACTCTACAAGATAATCGCACCCCCTGAGGAAAGACAATTCATTAAAGGCACAGGGCCTATAATTCATCTGTTGTCTCGGCCTATGATACACTTTCAAATTCTGTGACACTGCACTTTGGCATGACGTGACAGATCAATTGTTGCACGGGCACTCAGTGCTGTTTGTCGGCACGTGATTTATTTCTCCCAGCAGAAGGAAATGATAAATGAAACCGGCTAGAGTGTGTGCTGAGCTGAACTCGCCGTGATACGGGACTGGGAGAGGGCTTCTGCTGGCGGTGGAGTTAATGGTGTAACATGAAATCAGCAACTCACTTCTGCCCCTGGTACCACTCTCGGGTTCTTTATTAGCCTTTTGTGAAGAACCTGGTGCCGTTTGCTGACACCCTTGGACAAGAAAAGCACAGGGAAATAAGATAAACACACAATTCAACATTTAAATACACCCTCTGCTGTCTTAGGAGCCCGTCTAAGTCTGTCATTCTGCAATGTCGCCGACATGGTGCGCTACAATCCATCAGGTTCATCAGGAAGATAGCCATTGATGCCACGGCAACTCAAACTCACGCCTTGAACTAATTACTTCCCTTAATTGTTGCTGAGCGCGTGGGTCTGTGCAGTGCTGTTCTACCGAAAACAACTCTGTCTATACGTGCCTATTTCCATTCTATGTCAGTTCCATCACTTATGCTTGCCACGTTGGGCTCCAATTTGCATGTTCTCCGGTAATTGCTAGGCAGTAGCTCCATTTCCACTTGGCTTGGCCTCCACAAATGTAATTGTATCTCTCCTTTGAGCACAGCTGCCCTTTACCTTCCCTTCAATACACCTTTCTCTTTCTGGTTCACCGGCGTTCCTGTCATGCTTTATTGCAGCTGTCTTGTCATTCGATTTGTTTATGCTGCAGGGATCACCATGGTGGTCTGCATTGTGTCAGAAATGCATGGCCCTTGTGGCAAGGCGAAAGGCAGAAATTTCCAGGGGGATGGAAAGAGAGCCATTCATTGTTTCTGGACCTTGACATGGCCTCATTCAGAGGAAGTAAAAGGACACAGAACAGACGAACTGGGAGACTTCTCCTCTTTGGTGTAATAGCCAGAGCACCCTAGGGGTGCTTGCTTGCTATAGCTCCAAGAAGCAAAATCAATGGCTGTTGAAAGAAGCCAAGCGCTCCAGTTCCTGGTCCATAACTTGTTTTAAGAAGCTTTGGCAGAGAGGGAGGTGGGTGGGTGTTAAGAGTGTGTAGGAATGCGGGGGTCTGGGGGTGTTCAATTCCTTGGCAGTGTGATCCACGCACAGCTTTCACCATCAGATGAATCACATTCATGCAGTGCAGAGATTTCTACCCTGGAAAGGTTAAGAAGGGAGGGAGGTGCAAGGTGTATGTGAGGGCTGACAACCATCAAGTTTTGAAAACCTTGATATTGACTATGTTTTTCTTCCATCCTGTCAACAAGTGACTTGATAAACAAAGAACTAATGTTCTTAGAATTGCGTACATATTTTTACAATTTTTGGCAACTCACCTACACAGCCCATAGCTTTCTGTGTAAGGCAGGCATTGCCAATCCACGGACACCAGAACATTTCATCAGAGCGGAGCGCAAAGGGATACAGAGAGAGATGTTTTATTTTCATCCCTGTGTACCCCTACCCACCCCCACCCCCACCCCCCTCCTTATCCTCCTTTTATGTGCATTAACTGCCTGAGGGGCAACACATAGCTATGGAGAGAGTGGGCTGGGGTGTAGGTGTCCCGATGTTATCCTGGCCCTCACCCAGCGGAGGTGAATCACAGCTGGGGCTCCACACATAGAATACATTGCTCCCACACTCCTACTCACCCAAAATACAGTCACTTTTCTGGCTATTCCTGTAAAGGCCCTGGAAGATGTCACAATGAAAATGCCTGTTTAATTGAATATTTAGGGGATTCAGTTTTTTTTCTCATCACTCATGTTGCTGTCACTAGATCCGCTGTTTTATGAAATTAAGCATGCATTGTTAAGACCAAACTTTGCCAAAACGACCGACACAGCTTGGCAACACCATCTGATGTATTTTCCCTTGCAAATCCACTTCCACGGTCTGTCATCAGTTTCTACCGCGTGTTCCGCGATAGAAAAACCGTCATGGAACTAGTTCCAATAATGACGATTAAATGTGCAGGAAAAACACTGATTACCATGTGCAACAAAAACGGCCCAAGCCCACACATATTTAAGGCAGCGTTCAAGACTAAATGGCTCATCGGGCTGCATAAACGCAATCTTTAGTCTTCAATGAAACACCTTACTCTTGGATAATGGGGGGGGGGGAAAGTTGATATTGGTATTGGAGCATAATCTGAATCCCCTTGGCAGTGAGGTGATGATACAAAACCTATCAACAGTGAAGTAAATATGATCAGTTGGGTCAACCATTTCTGAGAACTGAGTCGATTCAGGGTACCAATATGCTCGGAATTTCTCTAAAATGACAACCCCTTGCAATAGCCATCAGGGGTTCCATAAACACTCAGCGGGGAGTAGATTGCTCCATTATATGAACCTAAAGCGGCTCTGAATGAGAGCAGGCCAAAGCCTACCCCCGTGCGATGGGGAGAAGGTGTGAGTGGTGAGGGTGGGTAGAGGCTTCCCTGGAATGGGTTGCCGATCAATTTACAGATAAATAACGAGTGCTGTGGAAAGGGGTTACGGTCTGTCCATAGTGAAAGCCACGAGCGCTGGGACACATGGGGCCCCTGAGGGAGGAGACATATTTAGGAGAAGAAGAAGGGGCATCAGAAATCTGCTCTGTTGGGGTTTGTTGTGAGAGCTCAGGGTGGTGACAGCCCAGACATGGATTTGCACTGTCAGTGGAGGATCAGGAGACAATAACTGTATATGGGGTGTCAGTCCATTGGGCTGCAGCTGTAAAGCCAGGCTAGCCATCAACATGGTGCGGCGAGATAAGCCAAAGGCTGTCACATCCTGTTGATGACTGTATTGTTCTGGGACACAAAGGGGATTTTTATTTTATTTCTTTATTTATTGAACCGCCGGTGTGTTCTATCTGCACTTGAGCAGTATGTGAACACATCAGATGCGCATCAATTGATGCATGCCTTGTATCTCCTCTGCAAAAGTGGATGCTATTGCAACGATAAGACAAAATAGTTTATAATATTCTAGAATTAACCTACTACTAACTACCTACTAACTTGTATTTTTCAGAAGGATTAACAGTGTTTGGAAAAAATAGGACAATCAAAGTAACCACATATTTATATTTTAATGCAAATGTGTGTAAGACATTTTAATCCAAAAATACATTTTCTTTCATGTTCTTTTCCCTTTTCCGTGTATGACGGAGAGGTCATCACATTATCTGGTTATGGTTGAGTTAAGGTAGAACTACAGCCTAAAGCACTTTGACATTGTTACGATATGTTCCATCGTTTGGTTTAGTATCTCACTTTGCCGAGGCTAAACCCAATTTTTGTTGACGCTGCTATGTTACACAGAGACATCGCTGCATTAGTTACAATGGGATTTAATAGTAGAGTATGTCTTCAAATCGCTGTAGCATCAACCATAAGTATCAGACATTAGTTTCATACATTTTTGCCGGGCCAGCAGCCTTGTAAATTCAGAATGCACTTAAGGCTTTGCAGGATTGGGCCGTGGCTATGATTTCCGTACAGCTGCGGGCATGGCCTTGTTGGAGGCAAGGAAACGGCCTGGTAGTCACTGTTAACCTGGCCGATTTGGTCTGTTCTGGCAGCGGGGAGCACAGATATGGCCTGATGCATCTATGTTTGGTCAAAATAATTAATCAGGCGCATCATGCAGCATATCCCGCGCTCGTTGCTGGTTGATACCATTAATGTTTTCTTTGATTGTGTAGATCCTGATTTGTTATGTTTTAACTTAGATGAACCTGTCAGTCCAGGGACTAGGCCGGGACCATCAAACACCTTGTTCAGGGATCAAACCAGCGACTACAACCCAAGGCCAATCATCTGTAAAGAGTTGATGATGCCAGTGTATCAAGAACATTGAGAACTATGGAAGGATCGGGGACGGAGGAAGAGACCACCAGGACCTCTTTTTCAGATGTCAGAGACGTCATCTTCTATCATTGCCAGCTGGTAGGAAGTAAAGCTTCACTACCACCACTTCGTCCGTAAAAGAGGTCTAAACTGTCCGGCTGGTGTTATGTGCCCGGTGAGGGGGAGGTGAAGGACTCCCCCGATGACACCCAGGATAATCGCCAGAGGGAGGGCGACTCTCCGATCATACCAGTAAAGGTGAATGGACAAGCGGTGAGTGCTTGACTGGATTCAGGAAGTTCAATGTCGCTAATTAAAAAGAGTCATGTGCCTGGATGTATTGATTATGGACATCAAACCGTATGTGTTGTGTTCATGGGAACTGCAAATCCAAACACCAAGCAGAACTCATGGTGGAGGAAGACAACCAGCAGTATCTACTCAACATGGGGGTAGCGGAGAATCTCCCAGAAGACATGCTTTTGGGGCAGAGACTGCTGGTCCTGGGAGAGCTGCTGAACTTTCCCTAAATCTACAGAAGTGTGAGTGGGCGAAACAGGACACCCAGTAACTTGGATACCAGTTTGGGCCAAGGGGAAGTCAAGTTGCAGGTGGATAAGGTGGAATCTATCAAGAATTGTCCCCGACCACATACAAGAAAGGAGTAACGTTCTTTCCTGGGGCTCATCGGTTGGTAGCAACCTTCATTTCCTAATTTGCCGCTCTAGCTGCACCCCTGACTTACCTGACTGCCGAGACGGCCAGTAATCCAGTTAAATGGACGGAGGAGTGTGAGTACGCAATCCAGGCCCTCAAGGGACATTTGTGCTCATCCCCTGCCCTCCCATCTGAGCCGTGCTAGCACAAGATGACCCAGTAGAGGAACTGCTTCCCCGTGCGACCTGATACTCAACCATTGAGAAGGAGCGCCTTACCATTAAGTAGCCATTGGACAGGTTGAGGTATTATCTCCTTGGCAGGGAATCAACCTCCATACTGACCATAGAGCCTTGACCTGGATCCAAACCATGAAAGACTGGAACGCCAGAGTAACCCGGTGGTACCTTGACTCCAACCATTCAGGTTCAGAGTGTGTCATCACCTGTCATGGCTGCCATACATTGGCACCTCAGGAGAGGAAGGTGGTATTGTGATGGAGAAGACATACCTAATTAAATGTTTATGGATAGGGTTGAGTTAAAGCATACACACACTTTCCAGACTTTTTATGTTACGCAATCGTAATGAGTGTGCGCCTTGCTATGGTTAGCCTCGATTTAATCAGATAAGTCAAAACATATAGAGTCACCCGTAATAACAGTCAATAACTCGACTACCACACAATTTCACAATAATTATGTTACCTTTGTCAGCAGTAAAACATATCAACATATCAATAACTTATCATTGCACATCTCTCTCTCACTCTTTTCCTCTTCGTTGTAGCTCCCTATTTGGGGGTCCTAAACCGATCGACGGAGCACTCACAAAAAGTCCATCATTGTGGAAAGTCAATCAAGAAATGTCCCTTTCACGTACCACCAAGATTTTCGTTTTCCCCCCCTTTATATGCAGTGCTGGGTCCACCAAATAAACAACCTTGTACTGAAGTGCTTATCGTGACTGTGCCATCATTTTTAAAGAGTGAAACCCACACTTCATGACACCGTGCCAAAGTCTTTTTGGGTAGGTGACTGCCCACACACACATCTCCTCAGCTCAAAAAGAGAGCTCTCTCCGCACTATGCTCGAATGAGGAGCAGCGGCCTCCCACACAGTTGTTATGTAAAATAACAGTTACAGGACTCCATATTGCTTTACTCATCCTAGAAGTGAGCATGTCAGAAGTTGCCCTCTGATACAGCGCTGTTATTTTGGGGAACAGTGGCATGGTTGATCTGCCCTGAACTGTACGTTTTGCTTCGCTGAGGGGGCTGTGTGTACTGTATCAGTAAACAGATTTTAAGTTACTGTGTCCTTGTCCAAGGGTACATTTTTTACTACATAAACGAGACAAGGTCATTTTGACTTATTGTTTGCCAACCATATCTGAGTAAAGGTTTTGTCCAAACAACAACCCCTTAATATTTAAGGCCATTTGTGAAGCTTGAAGTTTGACCTCAAGTTAACCGTTCACTCTTGTAAACCGTTCAAATTCACTCTTGTAAACATTGACATGTGGAATTCAGAGAGTTATGACACATTACAACATAGAGGTCTGCCAGATGTACATGTCTTAGGAAGGCCACTTTGGAGTTTTTTATTTATTATATTGAACAGTAAATGTAGTCTGTTCTGTATTGTTAAAAAAACAGCTTTTTTGAAAATGAATACAGCTCCATGTTCATTTTGAATATATTATGTATTAATAGAGTTTCAAGGGGGTAATTTTTCCTTTGAACAGCAAAGGTAATTGCCATTAAAATTGTATCTGCCTATATTTGAATATAAACCAGGATGACCATTAATGTGTCAAATTCCCACTTGGTGGGCTGGTAACTATTGCAAATGCTCCGTCCTAAAGAACAAACAAAGTACTATTAATAAATTCCATTATTTCCCATCTGGGATCAATACAGTATTGTCTAATGTTCTCCTAAGCAAAGTTGGGATAGTGCTGTTGGGGGGAGGGGGGAGTTCCACCACCTCATTTATTAAAAGTCATTGGGTTTTGTGCCATACGTTTTTGCTTACACACAGTTTTGTTTAATCAAAATGAAGCAATTAATATTAAAGAAAACTATAAGGATTGTCTACGAAGTGATTGGACAGGAAAGATGTCATTCCATATGTTTTACTCTTCCCCTCCGCCCTCCACCGGCCAGCTGCTGCAGACGCTCTGCCTGCCCTTCGCTATGCTCTAATGCTGCCGATTCAGACTGTAAAGAGAGAAAATATAAAGCCTCCCACTACTCATCAACTTGTAACACGGGCAAACAGTAAAGGTAAGCAGATCTTGTTGGTATAACGAGGACAGTAAATCAAACCTTAATGGCAATATTCTGTGATCGTGAACATTAAATGCGCTTGTGGCTGTTAGCATAGCTACGTTCATACATTAGCACCCATGCTAACTAAAGTAGCTAATAGCATGTACCCAGTAGCATTCATGCATGGCAAAGTTTGCTTGTTTGTAAAGCATGAAACGGCTATTCTATGTATATTATATATAATCATCAATACACTGACGTCATCCTCCAACCTATTTAATACACTTGACCAACTCTCATGTTCCGACAACAGCAACATCATGTAGAAAAGTGCTGAGTACTGACATCTGTTAAGTTAAGAGGTTTTCTGCTCACAAGCTTACTGACTGACCGCTTTCACAAACTCATTATGTAGTGCCAATAGTGATGTCGCTGACGGGTTATATTGCGGTTTCATTTTAACAAGAATAGTGTTCCACCAAGCATTGAGTGCGGTGTGTGACACGTTGTTGACACCACACTTATGCAGTGTATGTAGTTTGGTTGTGTGAGGCCTTGTGCTACTTCGGCTAATTATGATTGGCTAGCAAACTAGATTGCTAACTAGCAAGTCAAATGAAAACAAAGCTGCTGTCAAACTGACACGTGTGTTTAAAATATGTACAATGCTTGTGTTGTTCATTGTATTCCTTAAGTATCGTCAAACCAAATGTAATATATATACCCTACGAGTTTCACGTTGGAGCGGTGTATGGCCTCCTACACCTTGCTAGCCAAGATTATACAGTATGTAGCTAGCTAGCTGGGAGAGCTAAACGTATGTCCTACCATGTGAGGCCTGCTACGCTTTTAAATGGGGTTCACACTATTTTCTGCGGCGAAACTATTTCAGGCGGCGTTACATCATGTTTTGAGAGGTGCGAAATAATACTTGAATGTTATAGAATACATAATCTATTTCGCCAATACGAGGGTGTCTGCTTACAGTTTTACTGAAGATTAAAACTTTGCCGTTCCTGCTCTTAATACATTTGCATGACATACACCACTTGGGTTATAAGTCCCAGGTCCGTGTACAAATTAGGATGCTTATTATTTTCTATTGTGGCCATCAAGTTGTATATCACTTTTATTGTAACTATATGTTTATAATGAAGGTTGTTCAGTATACCTCTAAAATGCACTGATATGTTTATCTACTTTGCTTAAATGGGCAAGTGTCCCCTTCAACTACTTGAAGGCCATCATCAGGCCTGAGGAAATCCTAGTGAAAACACGGTTGAATTCAAAGAAATGGCATGTACTTCACAGAAATTGAGGTATTTCTCTGGTATTCTATCCACAATTATTTAGTTGTGGAGAGTAGTCAGTTTTTATCTGATTTAGTTGTTACTCGTATATACCTATTCATTTCTCAGACATTATTCTACACCAGTATATAGTTCATGTTTTTATTTGCATTATATATTTTTAAGGATAAACTTATGTTTCTTAACAATGAGAGGTCAAAAACGTATAGCATTAGGAGTTGGTGGTTAACTATTTTTTGCAGAAAATGTCATTGTTGTTGCCTTTTCTGCTTGGCATGGAGACTAGACGCATATCTGTAATTTAAATAATGCCAGGGTCATGGACATGGACACTTACGGTGCTTAGTCCTGTTTTATCAGTGATATTCAGGGGATTAACCCTGGTCTGTTTTGTCTGTGCATGTTTAGAGTTTGTGCAATCGAATACAAGTAAGGTGAAAGTTATTTGAATATAGACTCTTTATAAGTAGCAAACATTGTGTGTCTATATCTCTGTTTAAAACATGCTGTGGTTCGATATGCATCAGATGAGCTATTAAAGCGTGTATATGCCACGGAGTTACCTAATATAGACTAGAAGAATAGAATAAATTAAGCCTTTTCACTTTTTTAGGGTACCCTGATGCAACAGAACTATCCCCTCTCTACATTTTCTGTATGCAAATATTGAAACTACTTTCTTAATATGACGCCACCAACAATTCCACAGTTCACAAGACCTGCTCCAAGTCTGATTTCTTTCTATCTATGGGAGGATTTGTAATGGGTGTGAAATGTAATTCAACATAACCACAGAATGCCTCCCATCCCAAAATACAGTGAATTCTGGGTTGTGGGCTATGATTTCTATGATAAAATGACAGTCAAGCCCATAGTACCTCAGCTGTCTACACAGTGAGCATATCATGCATAACCTACCCTATACCCTACCCATACCCTCATTGATGCCCTATCATAGTCTCACTCAGATGTCCTTGCGTCGTGTCAAACAACACATTGTTTAGAACAAGTGGTCTCACTAGGCGCTAATACTCTTGTTTCCTCAACTGTTCTTAGTCGGTAGCAACACCAAAGCACGATAAAAGACAGGATCGCAATTTGCTGTTATTGCTGCATTATTGACCACGACTGGAAAGCAATATGTTGAGTTTTCCCCCAGAACATTTCTGTCCATTAGTTGAACCACCTGTTAAACTCTGACATTTTTTTTAATAAAGTTTGGAGCATCAAACGCAACAAAGTGGCAAATTCATTTTCGATTTAGAGGTTTTTACTTTAGTGTCCATAGCTTATCTTGTCGCGATTTAACTTTTTAAGTAACTGGTATGACCTTCATGACGTAGAGGATGGTTAGAAGCTTAGAGACTATCCTATTGCTGAACAGGGTCAGGTGTCACTGGCTAATCTATAAGGTCAACGCTCTTGCTGGTAGGCATTTAAGCCAATTTGCAAAGCACTCCATAAGGTTGTTGCTGTTAGCCCATTCTTTTTTTTTTTGCCTTTGTTGGTTCAAGGTGAATCTTAATACAGTGGCCTGCAGCTCACACAGCTTGCATTATGGCTGAGAGAAGACCAGATTGAGTGTATAATGAACTGCAGTGATGTTTATGGTTGTAGCAATTTAATTGAAAAAATTGTGAAACGTAGTGTACATTATAGGTGTGCAATACCTTAAATTATAAACAAGGGCTGCAACTAATGATTATTTTCATAGTTGATTACTGTTTTTTTTTTTTATTAATAGATGAATTATTTAGGTTATAAAATGTCATAAATAATGGCAAATGCCATCAAAAGATACAAGAGTCCAAAGTGAGGTCTTAAATGTGCTTGCTTTATCTGACAAGCCAAGAAAAACTAAACTATTAATTTTATAATGTCAATGATGTAAATATATGAATTAAACATAAAGCAGCAAATCTTTATTTGTACTTGATAAATGATTTAAACAGATAATCAATAATCAAAATTAGATTCAATATAATTTTCTGTCGATTTACTAATCGATTAATCGACTAATCGTTGCAGACCTATTGTAAACACAAAGGATTTTTGATGAACATAACATAACATTTATTTAAAATACTAAAGCAGTGTTCCCTTGTAGGGCTGGTTTTCTGTTGTGGCAGAAAACCAACTAGTATTCTGAAATACTAGTTGTTGCACTTATTCATTTGTCAACTTGTCTTGTGAGGACAAAGTTTGATCTGCATTGTGAATTGGGTTACTGCGTGAAAATATATACAATATTTTAGTGACATTGCCCAAATCCAGTGTTAATATTAGTTAAGTTATTAAGTTAAAATTGTAGAACAAATTTGTAACTACCAATGATTTATGTCTATCTCTCCCTCTTTTACAATTTTTTTTCCAAGCAAAATTGTTTGTTCTTGAGCACTTTCTTATCACATTTCAAATATCTGGGTAGGCAATTTGGAGAAACCAGCCAAAGTAAGCTTTATTTTGAAGGTATCTAACTGAATGAATTCCATGACTCCCTTCAAAGACACTCCCCTATAACACTTGTCTAGCTCGCTAGCTTTACCAATAGTTCTGCCTAGCCTTGTGGAAGACTCATGCGCAATGAGTGCATGGGCAGAGTGCATGCATGTAGTTGGGTAGGTAGGTAGTCAGACAGGTAGGCCATCCAATAATTTAGTTTGAGCTGAACAAAATGGTTGGACAAGCTTATTACAGGTCTGTGACCGCCACGGAGCATTTTATTTATTGATTGCTGTCGGAATGTGAAGACAATTTCAACAATTACCAAAGTTCTCCAATAAAGATCTCATACATTTAACAAAACATGTTTTTTAAATAACTTAATTTTTCCACATCGTCTTAGGTAAAGGAAATGTACTATTCCTTTTTGCCCCTTGAGCACAAAATCGAAAAAAAATAAATAAATCAGGGACAGTGTTGTTTGAAAATTAGTCACAGCAGAACTGAAATTCTTTCCCATGTCAACCATATCAGAACTAATAAAAACAAAATCACGTACAGCTCACTTACTGCATGTACATTCAATGAAGGTTCTTGCTGTTTAGCTGAGGTATCACCACCTGCTTGTGATTTGAAAACCATACAAGCTTCCTTTTTGTTGTAGAAAAAAATATGAGGTAAAAGCTCAGCACTAAGTGGGATGTGCACATCTGTCTCTTAATGTGTAAACAAATTCTGACATTGCCTGGCAGTGATATTCAAGTTTACGTGGTTCCGTTTCGACTGAGTTCACGTGTTGCCAGAAATGTACCTAATCTGCACAATGCTTTGAGTCAACGTTCACACCTTCTCCATGACTTTGTCCATAGTTCTTCAGTAGTTCTATAGGATGTTCTGAAAAAACGATTGAAAAGTTAGCATTGCTAGCATAGCATGGCCACCATCCGCCATGTTTGTTTACGCTAAAGTCACGTTTTTGACTGCAAGATTGAAATTGCGATTTTTGTGAGTTCCAGTTTTGAGAATAGGGACTGGGTTTGTTGGGGAATGGAATCCGTGAGTGTTGGTATGCTGTGTTGGTAAAAATATTGCCGTCCACACACTCAAAGACCAAACGGTCTAGTTTGTGCCAGGCACGTATAACTCTATGGTCCACTTGTCAGCAGTTTTGTCGAAGACGCACACGTGCCATATGGTGGTAAAGATCGATATACCAGTACAGTTCGGTGTTGGAGTATCAAACCGGTTTGAAAATGTTAGACCAGCCCTACAATAGGCATCGTTTTAATTAGCCAGAAGATCTCATAATGACAAATGCCAGTACAGTCGGTTTGCATAAAATTAAATCGGTATAAGCTCTTAAACTACACCTTACCGGTAAAACTGGAAACGCCCAACCCTACTTGCACTGTAATAAATCCCACCTGTCAATTCATTACGCATAAGAATGGATACTTGCTGGTGAAACCTCCCTTTTGTTTAATGGAGGGCTACTGAGTACTTTGAATTGATGCTGCCCTAAGATGTGAATGAATTGTTTGCGATTATGTTTTGAAAGGGAGATTTACTTACTTACTTGTTGTGGCTGCAGTTAATGACAAAATTCAATTTTAAGGCATGGTTCAGGTTATCTGGATACCAGGTCTGAACAGCACGCAGTGCTTCAGCTGGATAATCAAGGAAAAAATATATATCGAGTCGTGGGTTTGATTTGTGTTGTTACAGCACTAGTGATGTTCTCTCCTGCTGCTTCCCTCTGATGTTGTTCCACCCAGATTTTTTGCAGGCTGTCAAATGGCATTACAACTAATCTGAACCTTGGTTTTGTTTAGCAGTGGGGGGGGGGGGGGGGGGGGGGGGGGGGGGGGGGGGGGGGGGGGGCGGGGGGGGGAG
>JAOPJO010000089.1:7898373-7909136 GCA_027123675.1 Molva macrophthalma
TAAATCAATCTAAATCAGCTACATTTTAGAGAAGGGTCTAGCTGCAGACCTCCAGGCTCAGGCCCACCTCCACCGTCGGAACCCTTCCGGTCCCCAGCTTGGAGAAGGAAGTGACATCTGAAATGTTTTCTGCCGTCAGGGACGATAAAATCAGGACACGATAGCTTGCCTCATAGTTCCACACAACCTCCAAATGTCCGCCCCCCCCTTCTCGCGAACCTAGACCTGAAAATGTTTTCGCATTTTCTGGCCGCTTTCTTTCAAAGTTGAGTGACTTATTTGATTCCCTCACTCTCGATCGCGATGTCAAGCGAAAACACTCGGGACTCATACCGGTGATCAAGTCTTTAGTTCCCCGCGTCACTTCGCTAATTCAGAGCGTGAATATCTGTTGAATATCCAATAACTTTCTAACAAAACAAAAAAACACTTTCAAACTAGGCCTACACAAACTGCGATTGAGATGCGTGATTATTTTAAGACACCACCACAGCAGGCTATGCTGCTTTACATTTCATTTTCCGTGTTGATGTCGGGACGTTCCTGGCGGGCGGTCATTACGGTAAAACAAGTGGAATGCGTGGGGAACTCCGCCTACTGCGCCATTTCAGCAGCCTTATTTTACCAGTAAGATTTTTTGCAGGCAAGTGAAATCAGAACATCGGTCCGGCCACGGAGTTCGCATTAAAGTGTCATGTGTGGACGTCAGACCTGTGTTCTATCTGGCGCATCCGATCACAAAAGTTGTATTGAAACGAGAAGTGTAACCGAGGCCTCTTGGTTTTTACTACACTTCCATGTGACACTTGTAACGCTTTTCAAAAAATGACTGCCACATTGTGGTCTGTATTAGTCACTGTTCACAAATGCTCATTCCTCATAACAATAAACAAATAAAATGATTCCACATTTAGAATATGTACCCTTTATTTAACTATATGAATTACTGTGTCAATTAACTAAAGATACAATAAGTGCTGGTTATTGATTTCGTAATGACTTTACTTTAATAATAACGTCATTCAACCACAAACCTCAATCATTTATTGAATACACTTGGATTCACAATTACACTCTTATTGTTATTATAAGAGTGAATATTGGTGGGATTTTGTTTCTGTTCTGTGTACTTGACCCCACGAACTTGCACACAAAGTGCAAGTTTGTAATGAAGTGGTGAGAAATGTAACATTACACTCAGCACATTGCTGTGATGTACATTTTAATGAAATAAAAACATTTCATATACATTTTAAATTCCTGGTTTGTTGTGTTCTTTATCAGTAGTGTAGCGTCCAAGGTGTATGGGCTCACTAGATACTCTCATATAGCAACAAAGACTCAAGAACTTATACTCTTGGAGCGTCAAGACAACTGCATCCATTTATTATTCTTAAACTCCCGAACCGCGTTGTTCTCCAGACGTCATAAGTTCACGCCCACTCCCTCCATGCATTATCAAATGAAGTTAGTTCAATCGAGTGCCTACAGTAGTTTATAAATGTAGATGTTATGGCAATTTAAGCGGCCCTGCATAAACCACTTTATTAACTATGGTGTATCAAATATGAGGTTGATACATATAATACACTTATTAGTTAACGATAAGTGCGATTAAACGATATACTGCGCAATATAATCATATATATACTGCCGTTATATATATATATATATATCATATATAACGGCATGCAAACTTTAATCATCGATAAGGAAGTGCGATAAATTGATTTTCCATCTTTACACACGTGATAACATAAGTGATTTTCCCCATGGGTCATGACGATTGAGATGTGTCCCAACGCTGGAGTTGGGCATGAGGCTTTAGGTCTGCAGCTGGACGCTATTGGAATTTAAGGCATGGCAATTAAACGTATCTTAACAGTGTGGTGCTATTTGTGATTTACCTCTGATTTGACATCCTCTGGCAATGTAACGTGCAGTGTTACTACCCCCAGTGACCCTTTGAGATCAACTTGATGAGTATTTTTCGACAAAACTTTGTTTCGAACTAGGAAAGGAAAAACCAACTTAATTACAACGCCTTAGAATCCAGTTAAGACCAAAAGTTAAAACACGTAATTTGTAGTACCTACCTTTGTCGTCGACGTAGACGAGTACAACTCTTCTTTTATCGGTCGGATCTGCATGGAGTTCTGATATCTCGCCTCCAGATCGCCTCTTGTTTTTGAAGTACAATGCCAACTTTAATTTGATTTGATCGTCCAAGTCGGCAGTTAGACCCACCAAAATAAGAGTTTTCCCTGCCATTGCTCTACATTCAGAACACACAGTATCGCATTTAATGTAAGCTTTCTTTTGCCACTGGGTTGGAAACACCCTTTGATTTGCTTTCTCTTTCGATTTCTGTTCCAGGAAATGCTTACTCTCCGCCTCCGATTGCCTAAAACAACGACACACTACTTGGTAAGTAGCCTGCTGAAATCGAAACAGATTTGTAAACTATTCTTACACAGCCTTGTTATTCTTTTTTTTTAATCGGATACACACAAAAAAACAATTACAACAAAACACTATTCTGACACTTTATTTTTGATCACAGCGAGACCTCTTTGATCGACTAACACGATGAGCCACTTCACGGTAAACACGACTTAAGGCTTCGTCTGGTCGCACATACATATTATATCGTGGCTAAAACCAATTTTTCACAATTCAATGATAACAGGCCTGCATTATTTTCTACAGCTTAATGCTTGCGGGGAAGGATTTGAAATCGCCGATGCATTAAAAGAGCTGGAAATGTGGAAGGTAGGCCTACCGCATATAAGTCAATGTTGTTTACCTACATGCTTGAACTTATTTGAGGTTGTCTCCTACTAGCTGTCACCCTCTATATTTTGAAGGGTAAAGTGGAAGAGGCCACATGTGTGAAAGAAGACCTCATGCTGGAAGGCCTCAAGCAAGAGGATGCCAAGACCAAGGCGATGGAGGACATGAATTGTGCTGTTGAACAGCAAGACAAATATCGCGAGGAATGCAAAAAGGCCACGATGGCCTTTGAGGTCAGCCTGCTTTAAACAGTGATATAGGCTAGCTTTAGGGTTTGTTTATTGACACGTGCCTATCCTGTTGATTATTATTGTGATTATGGTTTTTGTGTTACATATTTAGTGCACTATCAAATGGCATGCAACAAATATCAGTAAATCATTTGTAAAATACTTTTTTTTCGAACTGCATAGGGTGACATCCTCAGACTTCAGAAGGAAAATAAGAGTTGGATGGACCAACTGAAGGACTGCAATGCTCATTTAGAATCAAGAAGAACCATGTTCAAGGAATTAACACAGAAATTAAAGGTACAAAAAATAAATTAATGAATATATATATATATATATATATAATCTGTGATGGACCTGAAACAGCTGCAGCCCTCTATAAAAATGTGTTTCTATGTCTGTCCAGTTCTGCGCCCAGATTCCTGACATTAAGCTAAAGTTTAGTGACATGCTAAAGGAAGGGGAGGATAACGAGGTGGGCCAGCACATCAGTGGATACCACACCATCACACAGAGACCAACCACGGTACTCACTGGAGGACAGGCACTCATCACCTTTGAAGAAAAGGAAGGTAGACTATCGGCGCACTCTACCTGCATTGTCCTATTGTTGCACCCAATTATAAGTCTAAACTAATTATACCATATACAGAAGATATGCATGTTTAACTATCCCACTTTGAACACAGGGACATTGCATTATCGTTTATGGTTTCCAGGCAATGCGTTGCTGATACCCCCACCGATAGTAGAGTCTGCGTATTGTTCTGCTTTAAATGTCGGGGCAGGTTGAAATCAGATAGCATGCCAAGTGTACAAAGTGTACGTCTTAAATACATTCATATTAGTGGATAAAGTTGCTCATATGCAGACATGTTTTAGATGTATTTTTGCATCACTATTAATGTCCACCAACACACCTGTAACAAGCCTGTTCACAGAAAATGATTGATCATCTCGTGACTTTCCTATCCCATGTTGCACCAGCTGAAAACCTGCACATGTTCTATGACATTCGTTCTGCAACCAACAGTTAAATTACAGTTCAGTTCTACTTTGTATTCTTCTTAACCTGTTTCTATCTCCTGACTGATTATTTCCAGTGGCTTCCCAGATTCTGAAGATGGCAAAGTGCTCTGTGCCTTTAGGGCCGAATATGTTAGACGTGAGACCAACGAGACTGACCCTGGGGTCTGCTGTCAAGTTCAGGGTACTCTTCTTTTCTCTTTTTCTTTTTAACTTTATTTACCCAAGTTGAAAATATTGAAATCTCTTTAAAAAGGGAGACTTATCAGTAACTTCCATGGGGTTGACATGAATTTACCAAGATGATGTTCTATAAAGCATTTTTAAAGCAACAAATTCATTTGATTCAATAAATACGAGAGTTTTGTTGCAATAAAGAAAAAAACGAAATGTAGCAATAAAGTATTGGCCTGAAACACTCTGATGTCGTTAATGTATTCCCCCCCAGGCCCTTTTTTTTCCAGGTTTCTTTTGTTTCTTTTCTTTTTTCACTTTGGCGCGGCAATTTCTGTAGATGGTTATTTATTCAATATATAAATGTACAATTTACAGAATGTGGCCTCCTACCAAGATGGCAGGTGGATTCATAGTATTTGTTTGCGCGACCTATGCCCTTTAGTGATTTACTGGACTCTTCCTTATTGGTTCAAGCTGAGAATTATTATTGTCATAACTTAAGTCTTATCATGTTGAGCCTTATCTTTTCACAACCAGGTACGGTGCACCAAGGAATCTTCTTTGCTCATTTTCACATCCCTGCTTTCTCTGCTAGCTAGTAAAGCCGTGGCCATATCCCCCATCTCCAAATAGAGAGGGGGATAGCGAAAGTTATTCTGGGTACCGTAGGAAAATAGCACACTGGAGCCAATCGCAGGAAGCCTGACACGACAGACTAATTGCAAATAACGAGAACGATGAACATTACACATCAGAAAAATGTATCCTGGAAGGAATAGTAAATTGATGTTTGTTTCCTTTAAAGCCTAACCATGCTGTGCTTTGATCATTTAAAGTAACTCTGTAATCACTATTTTTTATTGCCACACACTGTAGATCCAGCTTGACGTGTCAAAGAAGGAGTTGAAGTTCTCCGGTGTGTGGTCTTCCATGAGCCAGGAGGCAATCAGAGATCGCCTGGCGTCCAGTTTCTCCAGGCCCAGCAGAGGAGGAGGAGAGGTGGAGAAGGTCGAGTATGACCCCAACACGGGCATGGGCAAAGTCACCTTCCTCAATACTGGAGGTAGACTTTCTGTGTGTGTTTGTGTGTCACTGATAGAAAAAAATACATAATAATTATACATATATATATAGATATATTTCTATATAGCAAATAATCATTTATAACCCATTTGCTCTGGTCTAGTTGCTGAGCGCCTGGCTCTGATTGGCGAGTACAGTGTGGATTTGGACGCACATGCGACCATTAAGGTTGAACCTATGTTCCAGTACCGTCTGGAGGGGTTCCAGGTAAGTACCATTTATTAAGTGGATGCCAGGTAACTTTTCCTAGGTAACCCTTTTCCCCAGTAAATAATATAGATTTATATAGACTATGGTTCTCCCCAAACAATGTAACAGGGCTGTCACGACGCGGACATTAGTTGAGGTCAATGTATAGTGGTAACACAACAGTCTAGCCACAGAGCGCTGCGTCGTGAAGCAGAAAGGACAAAACCCATCGGAAAATTCCATTTATGGTCTTGTTCTGTGTTGAATATGATTGGTGGTAATGAACGTTTTGGGCAGTGCTGGAGTGAGCGCTATCATTGGAAACACGACCCACTTAGGTTCCAGTAAAGACACACAGCAAATAAAGCTGGTTTGTACACTGCAAGTTTAAGTGAATTGCATGGCATCAGCCTGTTATTATTGATAGGTAGAGATTTTTTATAGAGGTGGAGCGCAAAGAGTTGGTAAAAAAAAGCAGTGCGACCAAATTTGTCAGAGTGCCACCAAATGAAAAAGTTAGTGGCACCAGCGCCACCCGTAGAAAATGTTAGTCTTGAGCCCTGAATAATGACCGATTGCTCAATTACGACAAAGAACGGTTGGGTAAACTTTGACCTAACGGACCTTTGTTACTTCCCCCCCCACAGACCTTTTGTGGCGCCCCAGAGAGGACTGTTCTGCTGGACAACATCAGGGACGTGGACGATGAGGACGAGCTGGAGGACATACTGGAGATCTTCTTCCAGAAGCCCACCAACTCCGGCGGTGAGATCGAGAGCTTCAAGTACATCTCCAGGGGCAAGGAGGTGCTGGCCTTGTTTGATGTCATCTAAGTGAACCAAATGTGACCTCATTCATGATTTCCGATGGAGACGTTTGAAATGGCGCTAGGCCTATAATATCTTAAAAAAGAAACATTGAATGTGGTGGGTTTGTGCTGTTCGAGCTAGCTGGTGTTGGAAGTGTTTGTTTTTTTGATGTTTGCTATTATTCAAGGCTTTAAAATCATATTTTGGTTTGCGTAAGAGGACAACTGAAAATGAACATAGTTGATGAGTTTGGCTTTAAAGCTAAATTCGCAACAGATATACATAATATAAATAATGTCAGATTTATATATCAATTATTTTAAGTGCAAAGAAGAATACAACAAACACACAACATTAAGAATTTCTCCTGTGTAAAAGTAAAAAGCAGGAACCAGGGCAAATAATAACACCAATTAAAGCACAAATGAAACCTGTGAATGACTACAAATTGTTTTCTTGTCCTACACGTTTACATTTAGTGCCATGTGGCATATGTTTACAAACATAATGACATCTGTCATGTTTTAAGCAAGTGAGAAATAGATTAATTGTTTAATAATATTGCTTTAACTGACTGTTATTAGCAGCTACCATATAGATACCATATAACTATAGGCTCCAGTGAAATGAGGTTATATCATATAACCTCATTTCACTGAAGCCTATAAGAATAATTATATTATTCACAATTGAACAGTTCTCTTCTTTACTAGAACCATATAACTAACACAGTTCTAGTAAACATGCAAGCAATTCTTTCATCATGATGACATGGCAACTTTAACACATGATTATGACTCACTGGACACACCTCCCTTATTAAGACAACAGGACTGAAGAGAAAGCTTAGCATTTTGGGAATGCATTGGATAGATTACAAGGATTCACCACTTTATTACAAGTTATAGGTTATAGGTTATAACTACCAGATTCGTTTTCCATTTTTATCTATACAAGATATTGAAGAACTGAGAAAATGTAATCTTCACTTACACTATGTGGCCCCTAGGTGGTAGCATAAGATCAAAATGTTTAGCACAATATAAATCAGGGGCATGGGGAAAAAATGTAAGCAAAATTCATGCAAATGCAACCAGGCTTTGCAGTGTCACTGCAGGGATATGATTCCTTTCCCATGCTCATTTAACAACCGAAAACCCCAAAAGTGCAACCTATGCCATCTCTACTACAGATAGGACATAAAAAAAATCATGATTTGGTTTAACCAAACTGTGCAGCAATAACTCAATGTATGGATGGAGGTCATCGTCGCACAATGCTTTGGGGATGGAGTACGATCTTTTCTGCCAGCAGATCAAGTTTCATAGGGGGTGGGTGAGTATGATGATAGCCAAACTATTACGCTAACTTAATGCAGTCGGCCGCTTCGGACGCGCTTGGCAGACTCTTGTAAAGTAAATCAAAGATCCCTTTAATTAGAGAACGGCCGCTTCTCTCCCCTGTGCCAGCCGGGCACCTCGTAACTGTCTGCTGACTGGCGGGCCTGCTGCCGCTTGCCAGGGCCTGGCCGCATACCCGGAGGTGTACACCGCATACCCGGAGGTTAACACCGCTGTATTTGTTTCTCGGTCACACCACCATCACTGTCAACAAGTATGAGAAGCGCGGCGCTGGAAGAGCGAGAGATACATTTTAAAGGAATAGTATATTTATATAGTAGCTTAATGGCAGCTTTTTACCGACATAATTGTAGTGTATACATTGGTGAGATGAAAAAGCAAAACAACGGAAAAATAGGTATAGGCCTACAATATACAGATAGATCGAGATCTAAGATTGACAGAGTGACAGGGAGAGAGGGAGGAGAGGAGTGTTGTAGGGCTCATCAAGTCAAAAATATTAAGACAGTGAGTTAACACAGACTGTGAAAAAGATAAAACCATGAATGTGAATTGCATCCAAATGCCCCACACCTCCTCCCCCCCCCTCGAGGGATATTGCTCAATAAAACCATGCAAGATGCTCTCAACCACTCTAAGACCAAGAAACAATCTGCTGGCGACCCCCAGCACCACCAAACAAAACAAAGCAAGGCGAAACACACAAATGTCTTGGGCTGGAATTATTTAGCCTTTTCCCTGGGCTCCATCTTTTTTTAACAAGATGAATGCCTCATTGGCGTGAATAATTCATGAAGTGAGCAGAGCGCATGGTGAAACAGCTGGCCTTGGTCCACACCTATACAAAAACTCTGTAGCTGCTCATTGGTTGCTTATTGCATCTGCGGTCTGGGGATGGAGATGCAGGCACTAAGCGAATTCGGCCAGATTAGGCCCCCACACCGGCGCCATGGCAACACACAGGCCCCGAGATAGATCCCTTCCAGTTGGCATGCAATCCTTTGTTTTAACATTCCAAATTAGCTGATGGATGTCTGGGAGATGGGTGGATTGTGCGTGTGTGTGTGTGTGTGTATATGTTTGCGTGTGTGTGTATTTAAAATAAATACACACACACACACACACACACACACACACACACACACACACACACACACACACAAAATACCTAGTCCTCTTGATTAAAGGTTGATCACCTCTGCTTATTGAAACATGTTTTCTACAACTATTGTTGTTACTACCAGTGCTACTACTATGAGCTACTACTACTAGCCAAACACAGCTGCAAATGCTGCCCCTTGCAGCTGTGTGCCTTGCAGGGTACCTTGCAGAGTAAGGTTGGAAACTGTTTACCGTGAATGAAAACCAGGATGACTGACTGACCAGAAGCCAATCACAGCACTCCAGTCTGGTGTGCTCTTCTCTGCCACCTCCACCTTCAATGTTGTCCACCCTTAGCCAGCTCCTATAGAGCCCTGTATATACAATGACATCACACTGGTACTGGCACTGGTCCTGGACAGAGAGAGAGAGAGAGAGTGATCAAGGGAGCGATATGCTTTCTCGCTTTAAAATATATCAAATGTAAAAATGTGCCTATACTTCCACACAGCGGCTGTCAAGTAGGAAATGGCCCCTAAATGCTTACCTGCAGGTACATACAACTACTCCCCATATCATAATCAAACATAGAATTCACTCTACTGTTTACATTTTTAGAACATATGTTCCACTTTGTAAAGCTTTCTAAGGATGCCTAACAGCCTTGTGTCTCGTGTTTGTGTGCCAGTGCTGAGGGGGGAACGCGTGCTAATGAAAATCCCCATCCGCTGCCAGAACACCACCGGGGGCAAGGAGGGGCTGCCCACCCCACATTACTAAGGCCCTTTTCAACCCCGAGGCCAGCAGACAGAATGCTGGCCCCCATCCCCATCTTAACGTTCCTGCTCACCTCTGGCTGGGCTTTCAGGTCCAGGCCCATATGGTCCTCAGAGAAGTCTGTTCTTCTCTTTTCTTTTCTGTCCTATTCTGAAAAATAAACATCCTAATAAATGTAATCTTGAAATGCTGTGAGTACATTCATTTCATGGCATGGGTGGCGCCAGTGGGAATCAAAATATACATGCAAAGTGGGAACATTTCCACACTTTGCTACGCACTCCTATAAAACGTTTAGCAATCAACAGAAGGGATGTTTTGACATGTCTTTTAACTAGGCATTACAATGTTTTGGGCCGGTCTTAACTCAACGTGTAGGAATTTTCTAATCCTGCATTGATTCATACATCTGGTTAACATAGGGGTTTGGCATAGATGTCTATATATGATATATGACCAAAGAAATAAATGAATTTTTATATAGTTTTACTAGCCATTAATTAATATTAAAGGTTTTTTACTAACAACTACCTAACAGTTTACACATTAATAAGATATCCACCCATGTGGCATCTGCCACCAAACATAGCATAAATAAATGAATGTAAACAACATATATAACTCCCTATATAACATATATAACATATAAAAAACTCCCACTCCCTCTCCTATAATTTAAGTTTAGTATAGGTTTTAAATATAGGAAGACAGAAACACACTCATGGCCACCTGGGCGATCTGTACATCTGAATTACAAATTTGGATTCGACTCGCCTGCCATGTAACAAAAATGATAGATACAAATCCTTTAATCATACCTCCAGGAAATGGGTTGTGTCCACCGTAAACACAGCACCGAGGTTTCCATGGAAACAAGATGCATTTATCGGGAGACGAGTGCCTTGTTAGGCGTTTACTACGTTACTCTTGGATAGTGGCGGCTGAGCGGGGATAACAGATAACTGCCTCCGCACTATAAATACTTTTCTCCATCTGCACCTTTCTCTAGTCCTTTTAAACTCTCTTTCTTTATTTTCATCCTACTCTCTCAATCTCATGAAGAAGCACATGGCACACGCACAAACACACACACACACAGCTTATATGTGAGGCATGCAGATAAAGGCATACAGCACGCACGCACACACACACACACACACACACACTCACACACACACACACACACACACACACACACACACACACACACACACACA